>JASUUF010000173.1:32500-567488 GCA_030449835.1 Clausena lansium
AAACCATCATGAATTCAACCAATCAACATATTAGATTATGATATATAATTTAGTAATAAGGTAATTTGAATATTAGTGTACTAAGTTTTTAGACCACACCACTTATGGCCTCTAGCATCAAATTCCAAAGATTCATAATTTTCCACACCATTTTCCACTAGAGACGAAAATGTCTGTATTTTGAGTAGGTAATAGCCGGTGGTACATGTGAAATGGATCTTGAAATTGCTTTCAAGAGTCATTTTAACATTGATAAGAAAATAACAAGCTAAAAATGTTCAATTAATGCACATATATAAACATACATAGAGAAGGGGAGCTGTGGAAAGAGCCAGAGAACATATGAACTTGGTCTACAAGTTAAGTCATTTTCCATTGCAATAAATTCCTCCAAACTACTATAATTCTTCAAGTACTAAAACCAGTACTGAAGAAATATTTATTATAATAAGATTTTTCAAGGGTTCGAGTATTCTCTCAAGAGTAACATTTCCTCTTTAAAATATCTTAAAGGGACCATAGTGTGTGTGTGTATATATATATATATATACAATTCAACATTAAATTTTTAGAGAGTCAGAAGGACTATTCATATTAAACAAATTTTGGAAACTGATGGCTACAAGAATGGAAAGGAAAAGGAAAGGGGAATGGAATGGGGAAAGGAATATTAATTTCTTTAATTCGTTTGGTTTGGTCAACGAATATTGATTTCTTTGTCTGGTTGCAAGAATGGAATGGTAAGAGGAAAAAAAAACTACAGTACAAACTAACAAAAGTATCCTCCACTCAAAAAAATGTATATTTCAATGAGTTGAATCAATATTTTTATTATTCTATTTTCTATTATCAAAAATTATAAATTAATTTCCAAAATTTAGGCATTATTTGGTATTGTGTTTGAGCAGCTGTAACTTAAAAGTTATAGCAGTTAAGTGTTTGGTATCTATTTATTGATGTGGTTTAGAAGCTATGCTGATTTTATTTCACACTTATATAATAAAAAACCTATAATAGCTTAACTATGGCAAAGTTGATATATCGTGACAGTAAAGCAAAATACATAGAGAGAACAAAAGCAACAGTGAATTAGATATCACATGCTAAACTCATACGAAGGCTTCCCCATAAAATCTCCATGTGGAGACTTAAAAACAAATTACCCACCAATTATCGAGTGTCAGCAACTGAATTTCTTTGCCACAATATATGGGTATAAAAAATGCCAAGTGTAGTGAAAGATGATAGAAAGATGAGAGAAATAAAGAAGAAAAGGGAAGAGAGAGAATGAGTAGGTAGAAAGAGAGGTAGAAAGAGAGGGGGGGCAATTTTCTCTCATCTTTCTCAACACCAAGCATTACTCTATGGGTAAAATGAGATTAACTCTTATTATAAGAAATAAAATGAAAAATTGGCATCCCAATTTTCTTGCAAGAGTAGCAATGCTTATTAGTTATATATTACAGGGCTTTGGAAATTCCAAGCATGGACACCTCTGCTTCCACAATGCACACATCATTCACAAGAAAGCCATTGCCTGCCTTGTTCAAGTAATTGAGTTCAAAAAATTGTACCCAAACCCAACCTTTAATGAAGGATTTGAACACGAAACAACAATAACAGAAAGTCTTAAGTTATTTGTATTTAGCTATAAAGCTTATAGTAGTTACAGTACTATTGCATTAATTCAAGCACCTATTAAATAAGTTTTGGATACTTATTTTTAATTTAATTACTTTTTGCATATGCATGCTTTGCCTGCACTTGATCCCAGACTCGCAGTGTGAAATGCACACATATTTTAAAACCACAAGTTATAGTTGATGAATCAGCCAATGCTAAGAGCATAGAAAGATGACTGCCAGTTTCTTCTCTTTCCCTTGGGATAAAGGTGTATCTCACTGAAAAAAATCAACAATGGTAAATTTTAAGTTTCTGCATTCAATTTTACATATTTAAGGTTCCACTTAACAAATTATCAAAGCATTGACCTTGATATGTGGCATTTAGATGATATATATGAATTGAGAAAAAAACAAATTTTAGCAATTCATTTTACATTATACATTCGAAGAAGTGGTTTTAACATGATGCGTCTTTTTAACAAGTAGTATTATGCAAAACTTAAAAGAATTTCTTTTGCATCATCATCAGAATTATATTCCACATGTACAAATGAACCCTAAGTATTAGTTATGCTCAGGTACTGATGTCTAGATTTAGACTATGATGGAGTTGTACATCGTTATAAACTGTATAACTTTGATCATAGTTCAAACGTAGATTTTATAAACTCTGCACATCCGAACTTGAGCACCATTTCAAAAAGTATATGTACCATTTTTTATGTCCAGCATCGAATACTTCTAATTCATAACGTTCTGCCTCTATCTTTGAAAGTTTTCGATCTTCCGAACATACTTATAATTGGAAGCTGATGTTAATTTCATCATGGAAAGGCACTCTCCTTTGCATTTGTTCCTTTCTTTAACAAAGACTTCAACTCCGAAAACATAGGTATTTACCACAAAATATCCATTCGAAGCATCGTTAAATTCTTTAAGCGGGATGAATTGATCAAAACCCCATTCAAGCTTCAATCCATGGAAACGTCTTTCTTTCCCCATGGCATCCATCACATGATGAAGTGAACCCAAATCATTGGTTAGCTCTTAGTTATATAATTAAGAACTACTCAAACAATTGCTGTGGAATATTTTGAACCCACAAGTGTTATGGCCCAAATTCCAAAGATTCATAATTTTCCACACCATTCTACACTAGAGACAAAAATGTCTATATTTTGAATAGCTGTTGTGCAAAATTTATTGAACTCGCAAGCGCACAAATCTATTGTAGAATAGATTAACGGTGACAAGTGTCGATCCCACGAGGAGGTGGATTTTAATTGTGTGTTGGGTTAATTTTCTAGTTCGGTAGTTGGATTTGTGGTGAAGATGATTTGGACTATTCTAAAATTTAAATTGAAATGGCGGGAATAAATTGGAGATTAAACTATGTAAATAAAGGGCTTGGGTCTCTAGATCTGCATCAACACTGTACCATGGGTGATATACTTATATTTTATATATATTTTAATATCTTTTAGCTTAATTTTATTCTTAGTTTTTATTTTATTATATTAATTATTATCTTAATTTATGTTTTTATTTATGTAGGTAATATTTAAATAAAGAGAGCTAAAAGAGAAATTAAATTGGAATATTTGGGAAGAATAATGCTTTAAGGGAATTATTGAAAGAGTTTGGAATTGAAATTGAAAGAAATTGGCATGGGCTTTGGAAGTGGGCTGCATGCATGCATGAATTAAAGAAAGGTGGCGGTTTGGATTTTCCTTGTTTGACTTGGATTTGGAATTTGGCAAGCATGCGAATTTCGGTTTGGCTTGCTTTCAAATTCTTAATCCTTTTAAGCTAAGGATTCGGCCAAGCATGAATAAAAAAAGCCAAGCATTGGCTTTGAAAAGAGCAAGCCGCACAACAAACAAAACAAAATTAAAAGAAGAGCAGCCGCAAAATATAATGATGTTTTATTTTATGGATGATATTTTCTTCTTTATTATGAACTAAATATTTTTATCTAGGTTTGTAATGGAACCTAGTATGAACCTTATTTGATTTATGTTTTAGTTCTTTAAAATTACCTTTTATTGATTATTTATCATATTTTGTGCTTAACTATTTGATTGCTTGATCACCAATCAAATAGCATATGTGTAGTTGCATAGATATCGGAAGAGTCATGCAACTATAGACCTAAATATGATAACATGTGTTAATCTGAGATAGGAATATACTTAGATTGCATATGCACTTATTAAGGAACTTGAACTTAATGAATTGCTTATAATTGATCCTCATAGGAATATAGTGGGTTGATTTTGAGTAATATATCTACTTGACCATCGGAAGAGGCTTGTAGAGATTTTAGTGGTCTGAGTGATAATTGAATTAGGTTAATTAGAAGAACTGGATTGAGATTAATAAGGGGATTACTAGGGGAAATTACAAACCTAGGTTTCATCATCCATTAATTATCTTCGTATTATTTTGCATTTAATTTACAGTCATAATTTTAGTTAAAGACTTTTTAATTCAATTGTTTGGATTAGACTTGGGAAATATAAATTGATAGATAGTGATAGGATAATACTAGTCCCTGTGGGTTCGACACTCTCACTCATCACTTTATTACTTGTTTGATACGTACACTTGCGTAGTTAGATTTTTAGACAACAATGGGCTTCATATTCCTTATTAGTGCCAATTAAATAATGAGGGGAGTTTCCACTCCTTATGAACCTCACTCTAATAAATATGGTGCTAAGTGCTTATCGAGCCAAACAGTAATAACCTGGCACTAGAAAGACGGTAGTACCAGTGCAAAATCCTGACAAGATTATTACTATCTGTCGATGAAAAGTCAAAACAACCACATAAATCAAAGGGGGAAACAAATTAAACTTACCAAATTGAGTCCATGGAACAATGTTGAGGCTTCATCTTCAACCCAAGCTTGAGAGAAAATTAGCTACTCATAATTTAACTAGGGGTAAAATGGGTATTTATTAAAATATGAAAAAAATACAAGATAGAGAGGGAATTATAGAAAATGCAGCTCAAAAATGGATTCAAGGGTGTCAAATTAGGGGGGCGCCTTTTTATAGATACAATAAGTAAATCATGGCCATTGGATGAAATCAATTCGGACGCTCAAGATTGCACCACGTGGCAAGCTTTGATTACTTGGAACATATCATCAGCGACTGTGATTCAGTGCGTCCCATGTAACTTAAACCAATTTTTTGTCCAATGTTGTGCTGCCACGTCACCGGTCAACGTCAAAGTCAACCAACCTTGATCAAGTGCACTGCTTCTATCGTAAGCTCATTTTTTTGGGTCCAATAATACACTGCCATGTCATTGGTTAGCACCACATCATCAGTCAACGCCATATAAGCAGTCAATGCCACATCATTCATCCAATCAAATGCTGCCACATCACCAGTCAATGTGTCATCGATCAATAACACATCATCGTACGTATATGTGAATAGTACCATACATGATCAGTGATGTATACATGAACAGTGCCGTATACGTGAACAATACCATTTTTCCATTTATGCTCCTCTTTAGGTTTTCGACTGCCCTGAGTTTAAAAATGCTGTCCGTTTTGCTGTCTAATATCTCGTTAATTGTGAAATGGCCAGAATTCCTTTGAAATATATAAAATACTTAAATTTTAATAAAACACACACAATTAAAGTGCAAGGAACTTAAATACATAAGCGTAGGTATGTTAGTGGACTTGAAGTGTAACATGATCATTTTATCCTTTATAAATTCACACTTTCTAACACTCAACACACCCTCCAACCAGCTTATTGCTAGTTTCTAGCAAATTAAGTGAAAACAAAATTCAAAACCAAAATGTTTTTTTTTTTAACAAACAGTTTATGTTTAGTTCTTTAATTATATTAATGATAGCAATCAAATAAAAGTACAAGCATTATCTCCAGCCTAAAGAAATATTACTCCCACATCAACCATCCACATGAATCAGTCCAGTATACTTTGTCAATGCCACATTAATCAAGCCATTTTCAAGAATGACATGTCAATCCCTAAAATCTCACCAGTAGGAGTGACACTCTCAAAAGAAAATTAAACCCAATAAAAATAGTCACTCCAATGAATGGTAAATTGAGAGAAAATAATATAAAGACAGTTTAACACACTCTCACCAAGATGAAATAATGCCCACAACTTAGAAATAAAATGATCTCAAGTCAAACAAAATGCTATGCAGCACTACATCTTTTCATCCCATTTCACTAACTTCTACTTTAGACTATAGTACCCTAAAATCAAGAAGGACTTTTATTATGACGTAACATAGGTTAGGGACATGGCTAACAAAGAAAGGGTGATAGGAAATACAAAATATATGTTTGAGAAAAATAAAGATCTCTTGGAAATTACAAGGTGCATTTCACTTATTTGTTATGTATTATTATATATATTTTCTTTTGAATCGCACATCATTATTTTATATATTTAACAAAAGTTTTTTTTTTAATTAAAAGACTCAAAGAGGTTAACTATGGATATTTCACTCAAGGGATGGCTAGAAAAGGCTCAAACGGGTCAAAGATGGCCTTTCCGTCATCTTTTAGGGTTCTAAATAATCTTCCATATCTACTAATCAAATGAATCTTCAGATGTAGTAAAACAAATTTTTTAAAAGATTTACTCGAAGGGAAATATAGAGATCGTGCATAAAATGATAAACTGCTAAGCTGTATGAAGAATGGACAAAAAAGGTTAATCTCTAAGAAAAATGAAGGCTCAAAAACTCACTTGAAATTTATTATGACATGTGCATTCCTTTAAGTAACTCAATTAATTTCACCCGTCAGATTTCTCCAATCAGCATGTGGAGCAGTAAACATGGTGTAACATAATTCAAGGCCAAAGATAATACAAATACTAAAATTTGAAAGTCATCATGTCATCCAATGTCACAAGATCATACAAAATGCCTTAAAAAAAAGAAAATAAAGAAAAAGAAAATGTCAGAAAAGTAACTTTTTTTTTATTGAACTCCTAGACTGAGAAGATGCGTGTCTAGAGTAACTAACTCCATGTTCTGCCATCTTCTGACTCAACAAGGTTAGTAAAAAATTAAAAACACTACTACCAAATATTCCACAGCAGTCAACTATTCCCTCCCCCCAACCAGAACGAGACATTGTCCTCGATGTCTTAAAAGAAAGAAGTAGGGTTTAGAAGATATCATTTGGGTGCCGCAACATAGAACGAAAGAAAATGTTTACAAGCGAAGAGTTAAATCTATTTTGCACTTCTTACTGCAGCTACTGCTACCATCATTAGTCGGCCACTCCAACACAAGGGTCTTGGGACCTGGCTCTGGGCTATAAGCTTGTAAAAGATCAAGTAGCTCATTAGCAGTAGGAGCACAAACAAAGATTTTTTTCGCAGTGAATGGAATGAAATGATTCTTTATTGCGTGGTTAAGAAATGTGATAAAGCATTCATAAAAGTTATTGATATTTAACAAACCGATGGATTTTTTATGTGTGTTCAGATGGGCCAAAGATGCTATTGTGATTAGTGTCTCCTAGTAAAAAGATGAAAGCATCAACATGATTTATCTTTCAGTTATTCTCTCTTGCATACCTGAGACGACTAACTCCTCTCCAGTTGCTGGGCCAGGCAGACATCCCAAAGGTTTTAGGGCTTCTGGGATGATGCCTAACACTTGACTGCCCTTAGTAAAAGCAGCTTCTGAGACAAGCATTGATAACCCTCGGTCACCTCATCTATATACCAAGTGTAGTTTTTGCTCTACTATGATTTGTGCAAGATCTATGGCTGCCTCAACAAACTCTTTGTATTTACCAAAGTTAAACCCAAAGAGCACACAAATATTCTTGAATTGTTTACTGGAATGTGCCATTGGAACACTTTTAAAAAACAATTTGTGAGTGCTTGAAAAGAATGTTCATATTTTAAGGGTCCTAGTGACAATGATTCACAGCTGTATATAAGGTGGCGTGTCTTTGTCAAATGACGCATAATGCACATGACTCGAGAGTCAAAAAATGAATAGTAAAAAGAAAAATCAAACAATGATTAAATCACATTATTAAAGGCAATCATGCAAATGATAAAACAACAGTGAAATAAAAGGATATCTATGGGTAGTTGTGACTGTGGCTCACATCTTCCTCTGGTTTTACATCTAGAAACAACTTGAACGCCTTCTATGGGTTGAGGATAGGCTTCCTATCCAGTCTTCTTTTGAATTGGCAAATAGGGTCGTTTATAGTCAGATTCCCGAGACTATATCGTATAAGCTTTTTCTGGAATAATGGCCATAACTGGAGAATTACTCCCTGTACGTATCCACTAAGATGCGTTTCAAGAGACAAAGGAATATTATCCAGTGAATCTTTATTCAGGCCATCCCTAATGAATTGAATCTTATCTTCCTTGTTATTAGACATCATTCCTAAAGAAGTACATGGATTTTTATCGCATCGCATTCTAGCACACTTATGACATGAAACTGAGAGCCGTCGAGCTCTTCGTTTTCTTGAATAGTTTCCTTTACCATAACCAGGCATGTAGTCAATGAATTTGGGAGGTAACTCACCTGCCAAATGTACCTTGGCTTTGATTAACCAACGGATGTCAGCAGGGATGTTGTTCCTTATAAGCAATCACATACGTTCGGACTGAGCTTTTTGGAATGTAAGGAGAGCTTTCTGAGGAAGTGAAGGAAATAGTTTGTAAAGCTTTGCTAAAATTACGTTTCTGTCCATACCTTCGCCTCAGAATATCAATTATTCTGGGTAACTGAAGTAACCGACTTTAATTGTCACGGAGTTCCATTATCCGCCACTTAACCGGGGTAACAAATTAAAGCACACAAAGAAAATAAATTATGCAAAATCAAGTAGAAAGTGAAAGCAAATAAAGCAATAAAAGCACACAATGTGAAAAAGAAAAAAAATGAATATAATCAAATACTTACTCTCAATCGTCCTCTTATTGAATTTACCTCAAGTTCCAATTGGATTTCATATATGCCTCCCTCAATTTCTCTGAGTTGCCTTTGTAAATCCTCAACATGGGATACTAACTCTGGTGGTTGTTGTTCCCAAATAGGATGTGTTGTACAAAATCGAATCTAGCTTCTGAGATGAGATTTTACACATAGTAGTCTTCCAAGATGGTTCAAGAGGATTTGTCTAATTGAGGTACGCATGATTAAAAGTGATAAAAGAGAACGTAATGGTTAAGCAAACACACTTAAGTAAACATAAATAATTTCGAACAGCAAAAGAATAGTAAAATGAAATGTCAAAAAGTTAAATTGCTGAAAGGAAAAAGAAAAAATCTCAGTTCAAATTTGGTGGGTCAATCAAATCGATTACGGTGTTCTCTGTATTTGGTTGGTACTCTAGATATGGCTTTAATCTTTCATCATTAACTTTAAAAGTTACACCATTCTTTGGATCCTTAATTTCTATTGCTCCATGTGGAAAAATAGTGTGAATAATAAAGGGTCCAGACCATCGAAAGTGTAACTTACTTGGGAATAGGTGCAAGCGAGAATTGAATAAAAGCACTTTCTGACTTGGGTTAAAAGATTTTCTCATAATTTGCTTGTCATGAAAGACTTTCATTCGGTGCTTGTAAATCTTGGCATTTTTGTATGCGTCATTGCGAATTTCCTTAAGTTCTACCAGCTGTAATCTTCTTTCTGATCCAGCCTGTTGCATGTCAAAGTTGAATTTCTTGATGGCCCAATATGCACAATGCTCGAGTTCCACAGCTTGGTGACTAAATTTTCTCTTTGGTCTTGAAGCCGTGCGATAGGCCTATAAGGAATAATTGAGTCTTAGAAAAGTCTCACCGTCTTTTCTAATACGTGCTTTATTTCTCGATTGGAGATCTCAATTTGGCCAATAGTTTACAGATGATATGGGGTCCCCACTTTATGTGTGATGGAATATTTTTCCAAAAGAGTTTTGAATGGTCTATTACAAAAGTGGGTTGCACCATCACTAATTATTGCCTGAGGGAATGCAAAGCGCGAAACGATGTGCTTTTCAGAAATCCTATCACCACTTGTGATCTTGGTTCTACATGGAATTGCTTTTACTTATTTCGATATGTAGTCAATAGCAACCAATATGTATTTATGGCCAAAAGAAGGGGGAAAGGGTCCCATGAAGTCGATACCCCAAACGTCAAAAATTTCAACCAGTAAAATTGTAGTGGCATCATATTCCTTCTTGTAATGCTTCCCATACGTTGACACCTATCACATGAAGAACAAAAAGTGTAAGCATCTCGAAAACCACATTGTAAAACTTTAGTAGCTGTTTTCTTAGCACTGAAATGGCCTCCACAAGCTTGCTCATGACAAAATGAAAGGATTTTCTCACTGAGACGCATCATCTGACAATTTGATCCGCACAATACTTGAATAGATAAGGGTCATCCTAAAAGAAATTCTTTATTTCCGTAAAAAAATTGGTTTTGTCCTGCTTAGTCCAATGCTTTGGAAGTTGACCTGTAACAAGATAGTTAACTATATCAGCATGCCATGGTAGTACTTCTACACTCATCAATTGTTCATTTGGAAATGATTCATTCAATGGTAATGATTCTGGAACAGTGCCAAAAGTAAGGCGAGATAGATAATTTGCCACCACATTTTCTGTGCCTTTCTTATCTTTGAACTCAAGGTCAAATTCCTGCAAAAGTAACACCCAAAGAATTAGTCTAGCTTTTGCATCTTTCTTTGCAAGAAGATATTTAAGAGCAGCATAATCTGTGAATACAATTATTTTACACCCAATAAGATAAGATCGAAATTTCACTAAAGCAAACACTACTCCTATCATTTCTTTTTCAGTGGTTGAGTAGTTAAACTGTGGATCATTTAATGTCATACTAGCGTAGTAAATGACATGGGGAATGCAATCAACTCTTTGCCCTAATATTGCTCCTACTGCATAATCAGATGCATCACACATGAGCTCAAAAGGTAAGTTCTAGTTTGGGGCCTGAATGATGGGTGATGATGTGAATAACTGCTTTAGTTTTTCAAATGCCTCAAGACATGAATCATCAAAGACAAAAGGTACATCCTTAGCAAGTAGATTGCATAAGGATCTCGAAACTTTGCTAAAATCTTTAATGAAACGTCTATAAAAACCAGCATGCCCATGGAAAGATCTTACTTGTCTGACTGTTTTAGGTAGAGGAAGATTGGAAATGAGATCTAGCTTGGGTTTGTCAACCTCAATACCTTTGCTCGAAATGATGTGACCGAGAACAATACCTTGTTTTACCATAAATGGCACTTCTCCCAATTTAAGACCAAATTCTTCTCTATACATCTCTGTAGAACTAGTGTCAGATGATGCAAACATTAATCGAATGAATCACCAAAAACAAAAAATAATACATAAAGACTTCAAGAAAACGTTCAACCATATTAGAAAAAAATACATAACATGCATCGTTGAAATGTAGCAAGTGCATTACATAATACAAACGGCATTCTCCTATATACAAAAGTGCCAAAAGGGCAAGTGAAAGTGGTCTTCTCTTGATCTTTTGGTGCTATGGGAATCTGGTTATATCTTGAGTAGCCATCTAGCAAGCAATAAAATTCATGACATGCTAATCTATCAAGCATTTGATCGATAAATGGTATAGGAAAATGTTCTTTACGTGTGACAGAATTCAACTTTCTATAATCAATGCATACATGCCACCCTATAGTCACTTTAGTGGGTATCAATTCATTATCAGCATTGGTAACTACTGTAACTCCTGACTTTTGAGGGACAACTTGCACAAGACTGACCCATGAACTATTAGAAATGGGGTAAATGATACCTGTGTGATGCAGAACAAGAAATTGAAGAAATCCTAATTAGATTGAAATTTATAATATTTAGTAATATTTTAATTAATTTATTTTTTAGTTTAATTTGGTTTCCTATTTAGACTTTTATTGTGTAGGTATTACTTATATGAGTTGTATTCCTAATTTAGGTATAAGTCTTATCAAAATAGGTTTTCTAGTCAAATTAGGACAAGTCGTAGTTAGTATACATAAGTGTTTTTTGTAGCTTTTACAAGCAGAGACTTGAATTCAATAATATTTTCAGATTTCAACGCTCTATGTGAGTTTTTTAGTTTAGTTAATTCTCGGCATTCTGTGAAATCAACGAGTCTTAACCCCCTAAGTTCACGATATTCTTTGGAATCAACGTGGATTTAGTTCGTTTCTTTATTCTGGTATTTTCTAGAATCAATGGAATATAAGAACATAAAACTTATGCTGCATCAGTTTGGTATCAGAGCTAAAACCTGGTTCTCAATACCTACCATTTTATTTTTTTTCCTTAAACCTATTTATCTTTATTAAAAAAACAAAAAAAAAGCCAAAAAAATCAAAAAATAAAAAAACAAAAAAATCGACCACCGCACGGTACCACAGCAGCCACCGCGTAAGCATGCCGACGTCCATTCTCGTAGTCTTTTTAGACAATCAGCCACCATCAACACAATCATAACTCGCCGGCCTTCCACACCAAGCCATCCTTGACACCTTTCCGCCAACATAGCCGGCCAAAAATGACCAAAACAGCTGTAAAACCGCAGCCTCAATTCACCAGATTCCACCCCCCGTTGGCTGTCACCAGAACCATCATTCAACTCTACTCCACCAACACAACCTTTCTAACCTCTCAACACAGCTGATTGACGCACCAATTGCCGGCCAATACACCTCTTTTCCGAACAAACCGCCACCACCATCATAGTCACCGCCTTTAAATCTTCCAGATCCAGATCATAGTCACTGTAGCCAGCAACCCCATCTTTTCCTTATTTATAATTTTGGCCCAGTGCTTTCTTTAATTACAGTATTACTGCTAAATTTTCTCATCTTATTAACAAAACCCATACAATATAAGAAAAAGAAAATTAATTCATGAAACCACAATATCATCGTGAAGATTTCATCTTTAACAAAGTTGTTTTGGTTATAATGTTGCGTACTTTGTATTCGATTGTTCAAGATTTCAAAAACTTCAAAATATGGAATCATTATGCATAAAGAAGAGATATGGATTCAACGAAGATGCTCGTGATGATGCATGATATGAGGATAATGAGCAAAATGGTAACTTTGCTTCACTTGACAATATTATTCCTTTCAAGGAGAATATTAATTGGCCATTCACGTCTACAACAAATTCTCTACATATAGACATTGATTTGGATCAACCGTTGAAATTTGATGACTATCTTGATATTGTGGAACAAGAAGAGGTAATTGTCCATACATCTTCTGATCTTACAGAGCAAAGAGAGGTATTTGTTGATAAAATCTCTTATTGTTCTCTGTATTTGCCAAAAGAAGACAAAGAAGGCCATGATATTTTTCAATGGTTAGTGGATTATGAGAAGAAATTGTTTTTTCTTAACTATATTGAACTTCGACATGATCAATACCAGAAGGTATTCTTAGAGCAATTGTTGATTGAAAAAATTATTTTACGCCATTGGAGTGATTGGATGGACGTCGTTACAAAAGTTGGAAAATTTAAAGTTTGTTGTTTAAATCAAAGCTCTATTTTAAATATTGCTCCTTACACTCGTGAAGATGTTCTTGGAGACTACAACAAACAAAATTTGAGGACAAATTTTCTCCACCCTGGCAGGAATGATGCAGAACAAGAAATTGAAGAAATCCTAATTAGATTGAAATTTATAATATTTAGGAATATTTTAATTAATTTGTATTTTAGTTTAATTTGGTTTCCTATTTAGACTTTTATTGTGTAGGTATTACTTATTTGAGTTGTATTCCTAATTTAGATATAAGTTTTATTAAAATAGGTTTTCTAGTCAAATTAGAATAAGTCGTAGTTAGAATAAATAAGTGTTTTTTGTATCTTTTACAAGCAGAGACTTAAATTCAATAATATTTTTCAGATTTTAAAGCTCCGTGTGAGTTTTGAGTTTAGTTAATTCTCGGCATTCTGCGGAATCAACGAGTCTTAACCCCTTAGGTTCACGGTATTCTTTGGAATCAACGTGGATTTAGTTCATTTTTTTATTCCGGTATTCTCTAGAATCAATGGAATATAAGAACATAAAACTTTCGCTGCATCACTGCATCTAACAGTTTAAGGACTTTAGTTCTAACGACTTCTTTCATGTTAGGATTCGACCAACATTGCATTCTCTAGTAGGTTTAGCATTTTCATCAAGATCAATGTAATGCATCCAATCTACTGGATTTATACCTTTTATGTTGGCTATGGTCCATCCTAATGCTTCTCTGTGCTCTCTTAAAACTTCTAACAACTTACCTTTTTGTTTGTCATTTAGGGACGATGGAATGATTACTGGCAGAGTGCTCTCTTTTCCCAAGAACGCATATTCCAAAGTGTTGGGTAACGGTTTGAGCTCGAGTTTTGGTGGTGATTTTGATGATGGGCTGAGTTTCTTCCCTAATGGTGCTAGTTGTTCATCTCTTGACTTCCCTTTATTAGTGTCCATGGATGGTGCTGAGTCAAGTAAGGCGTTGACCTCATCGACTAATCTGTCAATATCAAAATCCAAACCAAAGTGAGTTAAGCCTGTATGTAAAGGGTTAGAAGGAAAAGTATAATCAACTAATTCTTCTATTATATCCACATCAACAATTCCGTCATCTGCATTGTGAGGTTGTTTGGCAATGTTAAAGATATTTAGCTCCATAGTCTTATTACCAAAGCACAACAGCATATTTCCAGTTCTGCATTGAATGTGAGCATCGGCAGTTGCCAAGAAAGGTCGGCCTAGGATAATGGGGATGTGCTTCTTTAAATCCTGCACTGGTTAAGTGTTAATCACAATGAAATCAACAAGAAAATAAAACTTATCTACCTGGATAAGTACGTCCTCCATAATACCGTGAGATATTTTCATAGACTGATTTGCAAGTTGTAGAACCACTGGAGTTGGGTGTAATTCGCCTAATCCAAGTTTCACAAATAATGAATAAGGCAATATATTTACATTAGCTCCTAAGTCCAACAAAGCATTCTCAATTATGTGGTTCCCTATACTACATTAGATAATGAGGGAGCCTGGGTCTTTGTATTTTGGGAGAATCTGTGTTGGAGTATAGAGCTAGCGTTTTCTGTTAAAAATGCCTTCTTTTAAACATGAATGTTTCTCTTTTCAGTGTAAAGATCTTTAAGAAACTTGGCATAAGAGGGCACTTGCTTTATTACTTCAAGCAATGGGATGTTAACACTTATCTGTTTAAAGATTTCAAAAATCTCACTTGTGGATTTTCCCTTCTTTGCTTTAGCTAACCTCTGAGGGAATAGAGCTTTAGGGACATATTCTCGTAGGCTGCTTTCTTCTTTCTCCTTTGATGATAAGTCTAAAGCATCTGCAGGTACATCTTGAGTTGCTTTCTCACCGGCATCTCCACTTTATTGTAGACTTCTTTTCCTTTTCGCAAGGTCATGATAGCTTTGATCTCTTCATGCTGTTGAGGTGAACTGGTACTTACTTTGCACTCCTTTAGGATTAGGCACTGGCTGGCTTGGGAATTTGCCCTTCCAACGGTCATTGCCAAGGTTTGAACTAAAGAAGCAAGCTGACCTACCATCTTTTCAAGGTTTGAAACCGATTAGGCCTGTAAGTTGAAGCCTGTTCTCATCTCATTCCACAGTTCATCAATGGTACGGTTTCGTTGCTCGATCTTGGAGTGAGTAAAATTCTTGAAATTTTGGAATACTTCTTCCTATGATCTGGGTTAAGAGTAATTCTGGTTCTGATTGTATGCTCTAAATGGTGGCTGAGAGACTTAAAGAGCTTAAGGAATTTGTTGCATTGGTGAAGCTGGTGCTGCTGGTCTATTCTGTTGGAATCCTTGAGACCATGAAAAGTTAGGATGGTCTCTCCATCCAGGATTATATGTGTTGGAGTAAGGGTTGTAGTTCGACTGCTTCCCCATCACATTTATGGCATTGGCCTGATCTAGGTATTAATCATGGTCAAATTGGTCATAAGCATGCGGCTCAGTTGATTTTACAGTCGTTAACGATGCTATTTGGCAAGAAATTTCTTCGACTATTTCTTTGACTTCCTTGATTTTCGTTCTTGACTCTCCAACATGGACCTCACTTACTCCTTTGACGTTTCTTACAATCTTGGCTTCGCTATTGGTAATTATCCGCTTGGCGCTGGAAGAAATCCTAAATCTCAGATGCACTTTTCGACATTAGCTCTCCTCCACTTGTTGCCATTAGCCATTCATGCACAAGTGGCAATAGTCCCTCCAAAACTATGGGCATTGGTGCCATTTCTCATACCCATGATGTAGACACTTCAAGAGTAGCCCATTGAATCGCTTCTATGCTTTAAAGAATTGTTTGTCTTCTCTCTGGGTAAACTTTGAGATTTCCCTGCAAATGGCATTGGTTTTATTCACTGGGAAGTATTTATTTAAAAATTTAGTAACCATTTGTTCCCATGATGTAATGCTATTAGCAGGCATTGTATTGAACCATGAACGAGCTCTATCTTTTAAAGAAAATGGAAATAATCAAAGTTTAACATCCTCATCTGAAAAATTTTCATATTTAAATGTTTGACAAACAGCATGAAAATCATTCAAATGATTATATGGGTCTTCATTTTCTAGGCCATAGAATGTTGGGAGACAATTTAGCACACTAGGTTTAACTCAAAACTCTTAACAGCTACATTTGGGTACCTTATGCATGATGAGCTCAAATTAGCTAAGCGACTGAAGTAGTCTTTAAATGGCCTCTCCTGTGGTGCTGGAGATTGTTGTTGCAAATCCATTTCAATTTAATCTTTAATTATAACGTGTTTGTGTGTGCGAAATGTCTTTTCTAGTTCATGATCTATAGGCTCAAGATTAGGTAATTGTGACATTCGACCACACATGCAAAGAAAATAAAAAATGAAAACAAAACTAATAAAAATAAAGAGAAAGGAGAAATTATGATACTAACCTTATCACGCTGTTACAACCTTACTATGAAAACACACTCAAGTGCTATAGATGTACAAAAAGAAGGAAAAAAGAAAAAAAATTGAGTGAAGTAAAATAAATTAACTTAAAATAAATCAATTGAAATTGAAATAAATTAATAGGCAGTGCAACAGGCCAAATTCAAAAGATAAACGAAAAATTACAAAGAAAGATAAAATGAAAATTAAATTACAGAAATTTAAAGAAGAGAAAAAGAAAAGAAATACTAACCTTAAAATGCGGATTCACTTGCTTCTTTTTTTTTTTTAATGTGGAAAAGAAAATTAAAAGAAAACAACTACACAAAAAGTTATTTACACAATAAAGAAAAATAACTGTACAAATTAAACTGACTTACCTCCTCGGCAACGGCGCCATAAACTTGTTATGCAAATTTTATTGAACTTGCAAGCGCACGAATCTATTATAGAATAGATTAACGGTGACGAGTATCGATCCCACGAGGAGGTGGATTTTAATTTTGTGTTGGGTTAATTTTCTAGTTCGGTAGTTGGATTTGTGGTGAAGATGATTTGGACTATTCTAAAATTTAAATTGAAATGGCGTGAATAAATTGGAGACTAAACTATGTAAATAAAGCGCTTGGGTCTCTGGATCTACATCAACACTGTACCATGGGCTTAATATTCCTTATTAGTGCCAATTAAATCATGAGGGGGGTTTCCACTCCTCATCAACCTCACTCTAATAAATATGGTGCTAAGTGCTTATCGTACCAAACAGTAATAACCTTCCACTAGGAAGATGGTAGTACCGGTGCAAAATCTAGACAAGATTATTACTATCTGTTGACGAAAAGTCAAAACAACCACATAAATCGGAGGGGGAAAGAAATTAAATTTACCAAATTGAGCCCATGGAACAATATTGAGGCTTCACCTTCAACCCAAGCTTGAGCGAAAATTAGCTACTTATAATTTAACTAGGGGTAAAATGGGTATTTATTAAAATATGAAAAAAATACAACATAGAAAGGGAATTACAGAAAATGGAGATTAAAAATCGATTCAGGGGTCGTAAATTAGGGGGAAAGCCCCTTTTTATAGATACTATAAGTAAATCATGGCCATTGGATAACATCAATTCGGACGCTCAAGATTGCGCCACGTGGCAAGTTCTGATTGCTTGGAACACATCATCAATGGTTGTGATTCAGTGTGTCACATGTAACTTAAGCCAATTTTTTGTCCAATGTTGTGCTGCCACATCATCGGTCAATGGCAAAGTCCAATAATACATTTTTTTGGGCATTGCTTCTATCGTAAGCTCATTTTTTTGGGTCCAATAATACATCGCCATGTCATTGGTCAGCGCCACATCATCAGTCGACGCCATATAAGTAGTCAATGCCACATCATTCGTCCAATCAAATGCTGCCACATCATCGGTCAATGCCACGTCATCATACATATATATGAATAGTACCATATACATGAACAATGCCGTATACGTGAACAGTACTATTTTTCCTTTTATGCTCCTCCTTAGGTTTTCGACCACACGAGAGAATTCCCTTGAAATACATAAAATACTTAAATTATAATAAAACACACATAATTAAAGTGCGAGGGACTTAAATACATAAAAGTAGGGATGTGAGTGAGACTTGATGTGTAGCATGACCATTTTATCCTTTATAAATACACACTTTCTAACACTCAACAGTAGTAAATGAGCCGGTGGTACATGTGAAATGGATCTTGAAATTGCTATCAAGAGTAATTTTAACATTGATAAGAAAATAACAAGCTAAAAATGTTCGATTAATGCACATAAATCAACATACACAGAGAAAGGGAGCTGGGGAAAGAGTCATAGAACATACCAACTTGGTCTACAAACACATTTTCCATTGCAACAAATTCCTTCAAATTACTAAAATTCTTCAAGTACTAAAACAAGTGCTAAAGAAAGATTGATTATAATAAGATTTTTCAAGGGTTAGAGTTCTCTCGTGTTAATTTCTTCTTGACCATGGGATATATAAAACATCAAGGTTGAGGGTTTATACAATTCAACATTAAATTCTCAGAAAGGGTCAGAATAACTATTAATATTCAGCAAGTTTTGGAAGGTGATGGTTGCAAGAATGGAATAGAATTGGTAAAGGAAAGGGGAATTGAATGGGGAATGGAATATTGACTTTTTAATTTGTATGGTTTGGTAAAGAAATATTGATTTCTTTGTGTGGTTGTAAGAATGGAATGGTAAAGTGGAAAGAAAACAGCTACAGTACAATTGAACAAAAATACCCTCCATTAAAAAAATATATATTTCAAAGACTTGAAGTAATATTTTAGTTTTTCTGTTTTCTATTGTCAAATAATATATAATTAATTTCCATAATTTAGGCATGGTTTGATATTGCAGTTGAGTAGCAGTACTTAAGTGTTTGGTAAACAACTGTTGATATGGTTTGGAAGCTAAGTTGGTTTTATTTCGTACTCATATGATGAAAAATCTATATTGCGACTATAAAGCAAAATATAGAGGGGAAAAAAAGCAACAGTGAGTTAGATGTCACAGGCTAAACTCATAAGTAGGCATCCCCATGCAATCTCCATGTGGAGACTTAATAACCAATTATCGAATGTCAGCAATTGAGTTTCTTTGCCAGAATATATGGGTACAATGAGATTAACTCGTATTACAAGAAATAAAATTAAAAATTGGCATCCCAATTTTCTTACAAGTGTAGCAATGCTTATTAGTTATATATTACAGGGCTTTGGAAATTCCAAGCACAGGCACCTTTGAAGAATTTTCATAAACAATATAAACAATGTAAATTTCACTCTTATTGATTCATGACCACAAAGACTGAATTTATACAAGTATTTGAAATATAGAAAAGGAAATGATACAATTAACATAATTTGAGAATAATGATTTATTAGTAAAGATTTGAGTCAATCAATCTTTCTTAATCACTAATTAAGATGGAGACAATCAATCATTTGATTGATTATTTTGATTCTATCAATATTGCTTGATTCTTATCATCCTCCCTCAAGTTAGAGAAGGAAATTTTTTTGAACTCCCAAATTGCTTTACAAAAAAAATGCAAATCCTTAATTTTGATTTAGGGTCACATCCAAGTGTCATGCTACAATACTGGAAGCATTCCTTTAAAGCTTGTCTAGGAAATCTTCTAATTGTTCCCATGTACACTTTTTTTTTTTAGGACCGTGAAAAAAACATGAGTAATTTCCTTTGATCAAGGAATTCTTTTATTATAAAGCAATTCCTTTGATCTTTTTCAAGGAAATCTTCACTCATGGATTTTATCTTTAATCATTTGATCTTGAAATGGAATTCTTGCATTTAGAAAGCCATTCCATAGATCTTGTCAAGGTTTAAGGATTCCTTTTCATTCTCTTTTCTTTTGACATCATATCCTTTATGATGTTGGAAGTGGTGGTGGATGGTGTGGTCAAATAACTTTTTTTTTTTGGTAAAGAAATTGAATAACAATTAAAAAAGAACTCACATCTCTCTTTTTTAAACCAACATGTTTCAAAAACCCATCATCGACATGGTGGATAAATCTAAATCCACAAATTTAAGGACTCTTAAATCTGCTCCGATACCATGAAGAATTTTCATAAACAATATAAAGAATGTAAATTTCACTCTTATCGATTCATGAGCACAAAGACTCAATTTATACAAGTATTTGAAATATAGAAAAGGAAATGATACAGTTAACATAGATTGAGAATAATGATTGACTAGCAAAGATTGAGTCAATCAATCTTTCTTAATCACTAATTAAGAAGGAGATAATCAATCATTTGATTGATTATTTTAATTCCATCAATATTGCTTGATTCTTATCAACCTCTGCTTCCACAATGCACACATCATTCACTAGAAAACCATTTCCTGCCTTGTTCAATTCAGTGAGTTCAACAAACTTTGGCCAACCGCAATTTTCAACTAAGGAGCTGAACCATGTACTTGCTGCATGAAACAACAACAATAGAAAGCCTCGAAGTTATTTGTATTTAGCTATAAAGCTTATTGAAATGAATTGCCTGTTAAAGTTTGGGTTTATAATAATTTACTATTTTTGTCAATATGCTTTGACTGCACTTGATCCCGAATTCGCAGTGTGAAATGCACGTATATTTTAAAACTATGAGCTATAGTTGACGAATCAGCAAATGCCAAGAACATGGAAAGATGACTGCCTGTTCCTTCTCCTTGTCCCCTGGGATAGAGGCGTATCTTCCTGAAAAAATCAATAAAGTTAAATTTTAAGTCTACATTCAATTGTACATATTTACAAAAAGGTTGCATTTAACAAATTATCAAAACATTAACTTTCAGTGTGGCATTTAGATTATATATATGAATAGAGAAACAAACAAAATTTACCCAATCCTATTATATTATACATTCGAAGAAGTGGTTTTAACATGATGCATTTTTAACAAGTTGTATTATTCAAAACTCAAACGAATTTCTTTTGTATCAGCATCAGAAACATATTGTGCATGTGCAAATGAACCCTAAGTATTAGTGATGCTCAGGTACGAACGTCTAGATTTATTGTATGATATAAGAGTTGTAAATTACTACTAAATTTACAACTTTGATCATAGTTCAAATCTAGATTTTATAAACTCCGAACGTCCGCACTTGAACACCATTTCAGTAAGTATACATACCACTTTTGATCTCGAGCAACGAATACTTCTGATTCGTAAGGCTTTGCCTCCAACTTTGAAAAGTTCTCGATCTTCCAAACATGCTTATAAATGGAAGAAGATGTTGATTTCATCATGGAAAGCCCCTCTACTTTACATTTGTTCCTTTCTTTAACAAATACTTCTGCTCCAAAAACACAGGTATCTCCCACAAGATATCCATTCGAAGAATCGTTAAATTCTTTAAGTGGGATGAATTGATCAAAACCCCATTCAAGCCTCAATCCATGAAAACGTCTTTCATTTCCCATGGCATCTACCACATGATGAAGTGAACCCAAATCATTGATTAGCTCTCAGTTATATAATTAAGAACAAAATAATCATAAACATTGTTGAGTATAATAATAATCAACCTTGAAGAGTCAAGAACTCGTCTTTGTTCTGATCAAGCACAAATAGTCGAAAAATCACATAGACTTCCCAACCAAAGCCAAGTGAACTTGTGTCTACCATTGCCAAGTAGAGTGAGACGTGATCTTTCACATTTTTATTTTTATTTCCGTTTGGGTAGACAACAAGCTTCCTGAAACCATCAAGAATTCAATAACATATTAGATTATGAAATATAATTTAGTAATAAGGTAATCTAAATATTGGTGTACAGGTAAATTTTAGGCCATACCACTTGTGGCCTCCAGCATCAAATTCCAAAGATTCATAATTTTCCACACCATTCTCTACTAGAGACGAAAATGTCTGTACTTTGAGTAGGAAATGAGCCGGTGGTACATGTGAAATGGATCTTGAAATTGCTGTCAAGAGTAATTTTAACACTAATAAGAAAATAACAAGCTAAAAATGTTCAATTAATGCACACAGAGAAGAGGAGCTGGGGAAAGAGTCAGAGAACATACCAACTTCATTTTCCATTGCAACAAATTCCTTCAAACTACTATAACTCTTCAAGTACCAAAACTGGTACAGAACAAAGATTGATTATAAGAAGATTTTTCAAGGGTTAGAGTTCTCTCAAGAGTATATTTCTTCTTTAAAATATCTAAAAGGAACCATGGTATATATAAAGCAACAAGGTTGAGGGTTTATACAATTTAACATTAAATTTTCAAAAAGAGTCAAAATGACTATTGTCATTCACCAAATTTTGGAAACTCATAGTTGCAAGAATGGAATGGAAAGTGTAAAGAAAAGGGGAATGGAATGGGGAAAGGAATATTGATTTCTTAAAATTTGTTTGGTTTGGTCAAGGAATATTATGTCTTTCTTTAGTTGCAAGAATGGAATGGTGATGGGAAAGAAAACAACTACAATACAATTGAAAAAAATACCCTCCAATCAAAAAAATGTATATAAATCAACGAGTTGAAGCAATATTTTAATTGGTCTATTTTTGTTGAGTGCTAGAAAGTGTGTATTTATATAGGATAAAATCATCATGTTACACTTCAAGTCTCACTAACATCCCTACTTTTATGTATTTAAGTCCCTTGCACTTTAATTGTTTGTGTGTTATTATAATTTAAGTATTTTATGTACTTCAGGGAAATTCTGGCCGTTTCACAATTAACGAGACATTGGACAGTAAAACGAACAACATTTTTGAACTCAAGACAGTCGAAAACCTTAGGAGGAGCATAAAAAGAAAAAATCACTGTTCATGTATACGGTCTGTTCACGTATACGGTACTGTTAACATATACGTCACTGTTCATGCACGGCACTATTCACACATACGTACGATGACATGGCATTAACCGATGACGTGTCATTGACTGGTGACATGGCAGCATTTGATTGGACGAATGATGTGGCATTGACTGTTTATGTGGCATTGACTGATGATGTGGCGCTGACCGATGACGTGGCAGTGTATTATTGGACCGAAAAAATGAGCTTACAATAGAAGCAATGCACTTGATCAAGATTGGTTGACTTTGACGTTGACTAATGACGTGGCAGCAAATCATTGGATGCGAAAATTGTCTTAAGTTACATGCGACACACTGAATCACAGTCGCTGATGATGTGTTCAAAGCAATCAGAGCTTGCCACGTGGCGCAATCCTCAGTGTCCAAATTGATTTCATCCAATGGCCATGATTTACTCATTGTATCTATAAAAGGAGGGCTCCCCCACCTAATTTGACACCCCTGAATCCATTTTTGAGCTTAGTTTTGTAAAATTCTCTCTCCTTCTTGTATTTCTACGTATTTTAATATAATACCCATTTTACCCCTAGTTCAAATAATGAGTAGCTAATTTTTTTTCAAGCTTGGGTTGAAGGTGAAGTCTCAACATGTTCCATGGGCTAATTTGGTAAATTTACTTTCTTCTCCCCTCTAGTTTTTGTGGCTGTTTTGACTTTTTGTCGACAAATAGTAATAATCTTGTCTAGATTTTGTACCGGTGCTACCGTCTCCCTAGTGCAAGATTATTATTGTCTGCCACGATAAGTGCTTGATACCATATTTATTAGAGTGTGGCTCATGAGGAGTGGAAACCCCCCTCATGATTTAATTGGCAATAATAAGGAATATTAAGCCCATGGTGCATGTTGATACAGATCCAGATACCCAAGCATTTTATTCACATAGTTTAATCTCTAACTTAATCTCGCGATTTCAATTTAAATTTTAAAGTAATTCAAAATATCTTCATCACAAATCCAACTTCCCAACTAGAAAATTAACCCTACACACAATTAAAATCCACCTCCTCGTGGGATCGACACTCGTCACCATCGATCTATACTACAATAGATTCATGCGCTTGCGAGTTCATTAAAATTTGCACAACAAGTTTTTGGATAAAAAATGTTTAAATATTAATAATAAGTTTAATATATATATATGATTTATATGTATATGTAATGTTTATATTTAAAATATTTTTTATATATATTTAGATAGATTTATATTTGGTGTGGCTGCTGGGATAAAATCATCATGTTACACTTCAAGTCTCACTAACATCCCTACTTTTATGTATTTAAGTCCCTTGCACTTTAATTGTTTGTGTGTTATTATAATTTAAGTATTTTATGTACTTTAGGGAAATTCTGGCCATTTCACAATTAACGAGACATCGGACAGTAAAACGAACAACATTTTTTAACTCAGGACAGTCGAAAACCTTTGGAGGAGCATAAAAAAAAAAAAATCACTGTTCATCACGTATACGGTACTATTCAGATATATGTCACTGTTCAAATGCTGCCATGTCACCGGTCAATGACAAGTCATCGGTTAATGCCATGTCATCGTACGTAAGTGTGAATAGTGCCGTACATGAACAGTGACGTATAGGTGAACAGTACCGTATACATGAACAGTGATATTTTTCTTTTTATGCTCCTCCTAAAGTTTTCAACTGTCCTGAGTTCAAAAATATTGTTCGTTTTACTGTCCGATGTCTCGTTAATTGTGAAATGGCCAGAATTTCCCTGAAGTGCATAAAATACTTAAATTATAATAACACACAAACAATTAAAGTGCAAGGAACTTAAATACATAAAAGTAGGGATGTTAGTGAGACTTGAAGTGTAACATGATGATTTTATCCTATATAAATACACACTTTCTAGCACTCAACACACCACCCAACCAGCTTATTGCTAGTCCCTAGCAAATTAAGAGAAAACAAAATTCAAAATCAATTTTTTTTTTTTTGAAATAACAGTTGTGTTTACTTCTTCAATCAGACTGATGACGGCAATCAAATAAAAGTATAAACATTATCTCCAGCCTAAAGGAATATTACTCCCACATTGACCATCCACATGAACCAGCCCAGTATACTATGTCAATGCCGCATTAATCAAGCCACTTTCAAGAATAACATGTCAATCCCCAAAATCTCACTAGTAGGAGTGACACTCTCAAAAGAAAATTAAACCCAATAAATATAGTTACTCCAATGAATGGTAAATTGAGAGAAAATAATATAAAGACAATTTTACACACTCTCACCAAGATGAAATAATGCGCACAGCTTATAAATAAAATGATCTCAAGTCAAACAAAGTGCTAGTCAAACTAATGTAGTCATTTTATGCATTACTACATCATTTCAGCCCATCTCACTAGCTTCTACTTCAGACTATAGTACCCTAAAATCAAGAAGGACTTTTATTGGGACGTAATGTAGGTTAGGGACACGGCTAACAAAGAAGGGGATGAAAGGAAATACAAAATATACTTTTGAGAAAAATAGAGATCTTTTGGAAATTACAAGGTGCATTTCATTTATTTGGCTCTTTTTTTTTTTTGAATTACACATCATCATTTTTTTTTATTTTATCCTTTTTTTTTTGTTACTCATATGTCATTGCTTTTTTTTTTTTAAAATATTGCACCACTTTTCTGAATAAAATAGTCATCTAAATTTTTTTCAAATAAAAAAGGGTGATGGAACACATAAAATATGGAGTAATACTCTAAGTTGGAGTGGGACAGGGTGATAAGTTAACAAAAAAATAAAGTTTTTTTTTTTTTTTAAAAAGGCTCAAAGGGGTTAACTATGGATATTATACTCAAGGGATGGCTCGAAAAGGCTCAAACGGGTCAAAGATGGCTTTTCCGTCATCTTCTAGGGCTCTAAATAATCTTCCATATCTACTAATCAAACGGACCTTCAGATGTAGTAACGCAAATATTTTAAAGATTGACTCGAAGGAAAATATAGAGATCATTTATAAAATGATAAACTGCTAAACTATATGAAGAATGGGCAAAAAGGGGTATTCTCCAAGAAAAATAAAGGCTCAAAAGCTCACTTGGAATTTATTATGACTTGTACATTCCCTCAAGTAACTCAATTAATTTCACCCGTCAGATTTCTCCACCCTGTATGTAGAGTAGCAAACATGGTGTAACATAACTCAAGGCCAAAGATAATACAAATACTAAAATTTGAAAGTCATCATGTCATCCAATGTCACAAGATCACACAAAATACCTTAAAACAAGTTTTTTTTTTTTAAAGACATAACAAAAGAAAAGCGACTTTTTTTTTTTTTTGAACTTAAGACTGAGAAGATGCGTGTCTAAAGTAACTAACTCCATATTCTGCCATCTTTTGACTTAACAAGGTTAGTAAATATAAAACAACACTACTACTAAATATTCCACAGCATTTAACTATTCCCCCCCTAACCAGAACGAGACATTGTCCTCAATGTCTTAAAGGAAAGAAGTAGGGTTAGGAAGATATCACCTGGGTGCCGCAACAGAAAACAAAAGCAAATTTTTACAAACGGAGAGTTAAATCTAATGTGCACTTCTTACTGCAGCTACTACTACCATTATTAGTAGGCCACTTCAACTCAAGGGTCTTGGGATCCGGCTCTGGACTATAAGCTTGTAAAAGATCAAGTAGCTCATTAGCAGCAAAAGCACAAACAAAGATTTTTTTCGCTGTGAAAGGAATGAAATGATTTTTTATTGCGTGGTTAAGAAATGCAAGAAAGCCATCATAAAAATTATTGACATTTAACAAACTGATGGGTTTTTGATGAATGTTCAGATGGACCCAAGATGCTAATGTGATTAGTGCCTCTAGAGTTGCAAGATCTCTTGGTAAGAAAATAAAAGCATCAGCATGATTTAGCATTTCAATTATTCTCTCTTGCATACCTGAGACGACTAACTCCTCTCCAGTTGGTGGGCCAGGCAAACATCCCAAAGGTTTTAGGGCTTCTGGAATGATGCCTAACACTTGACTACCTCTAGTAAAAGCAGCTTGAGAGACAAGCTTTGATAACCCTCGGTCACCTCCTCCAAATATCAGATGTAGTTTTTTCTCTGCTATGATTTGACCAAGATCTATGGCTGCTTCAACGAACTCTTTGCATTTACCAAAGTTAAACCCAGTGAGTACACAAATGTTCTTGAATTGTTTATCAGAAGTAGCTGCCATTGGAACACTTTTCAAAAACAATTTTGTGAGTGCTGAAAAAGAAGTTCGTATTTAAAGATCTTGGTGACAATGCTTTGCAGCTGTATATGAGGTGGTGTGTCTTTGTCAAATTATGCGTAAAACACATGGCTCAAGAGTAAAAAAGTAAACAGTAAAAAAAAAAGCAAACAGTGATAAAATCATAATATTAAAGATAATAAAGCAAATGATAAAGTAACAGAGAAATAGAAGGATATCTACAGGTAGTTGTGACTGTGGCTCACATCTTCCTCTGGTTTTACGTCCAGAAACGGCTTGAACGCCCTCTATGGGTCGAGGATAGGCTTCCCATCCAGTTTTCTTATAAACTGGCAAACAGGGTTGTTTATAGTCAGATTCCCGAGACTATATCGTGCACACTCTTTCTGGAATAATGGCCATAACTGGAGAATTGCTCGCTGTACGTATCCACTGGGATGCGTTTTAATAGACAAAAGGATATCATCCAATGACTCTTTATTCAAGCCATCCCTAATGAATTGAATCTTATCTTCCCTGTTATCAGACACCATTCCAAAAGAAGTGCATGGGTCTTTAACACATTTCATTCTAGCACACTTATGACACGAAACTGAGAGCCGTCGAGCTCTTTGTTTTCTTGAATAGTTTCCTTTACCACAACCAGGCATGTAGGCAATAAATTTCGGAGGTAACTCACCTGCCAATCGTACCTTGGCTTCAATTAACCAACAGATGTCAGCAGGGATGTTGTTCCTCATAAGCAATCGCATGCGTTCGGACCGAGCTTTGTAAATCGTGAGGAGAGCATTCTGAGGGAGTGAAGGAAATCGTTTGTGAAGCTTTGTAAGAATTGTGTTTCAGTCCATACCTTCGCCTCAGAATATCAGTTATTCTGGGAAACTGAAGTAACCGACTTTAAATGTCACGGAGTACCGTTATCTGCCACTTAACCGGGGTAACAACTTAAAGCACACAAAGAAAATTAAATCTGCAAAATCAAAACAAAGTGAAAGCGAACAAAACAACAAAAAGAAAACACACTAAAACTTACATCCGTCCTCTTATTGCATTAACCTCAAGTTGTAATTGGAAGTTATAAATACCGCCTTCTATTTCCCAACGTTGTTGTTCAAGATCCTCAACGTGGGCTACTAATTCTGGTGGTCGTCGTTCCCAAATGAGATGTGATTTATAACTTCGTATCAGGCCTCTTAAGTGATATTTCACACGTAAAAGGCTTTTAAGGTGCCAGAAGGTGATCTGTCTAATTGAAGAATGCATGTCAAAAATGAGAAAAGAAAACACAATTGTTTAAGCAAACACACTTATTCAAGCATAAATAATTTCGATCGGTAAAAGAATAGTAAAAAGAAATGTCAAAAAGTTAAATTGCTTAAAAGAAAAATCTCATTTCAAATTTGGTGGGTGAATTTTTTAAGAAATGTCATGGGTGAATTTTTTGAAGCATAAATCATAAGTGTTTGAAACTTTTAAGAAGTTCAAAGCTGCAGTGGAGAAAAAAGTTGATATCAGATTAAAGCCACGAGATCTGATCGAGGTGGAGAGTTCACATCTAAAGAATTCATAGAGTTTTGTGAACCAATTGGAATTTGGTGCTCTCTAACAATTCCAAGATCTTCGGAACAAAATGGTATTGCAGAAAGGAAGAATAGAACCGCTCTCAGTGTTACAAGAAGCATGCTCAAGAGTATAAGACTACCTAAAGAATTTTGAGTTGAAACTGTTACATATGCTGTCTACTTATCCAACCGATCTCCAGTAAGAAGTTTGTGGGGTAAGACACCGCAAGAAGCATGGAGTGGAAGAAAGCCTGCCATCACCCATCTAAGAGTCTTTGGATGTATTTCCCATGTACATGTACTAGATGAGAAAAAGGCAAGGCTGGATGACAAAAGTGAGAAGTTCATCTTCATAGACTATGACAACAATTTCAAAGGATACAAACTGTATAATCCAAGCAGTGCCAAGATTGTGGTTAGCCGAGATATAATTTTTGACAAAGAAGGAGAATGGGACTTTGGATCTTGTTCCGATAACTTTAATTTCCTTCTTATTAAATAAGATAATCATACACAGATAAAACAAAAAGAAAAATAGCAAGAGCCAGCTACTCCATCTATCTCACCAGCATCAACCATACCTAGAGATTCACCATAATCTTTCTTAAATGAAAGAGCCAAAGAATGCTTAAGGAGCCTTCAAGATCTCTATGAGGTAACTGAGAGACTTGATAATCTCACTCTTTTTTTCCTCTTTGCTGATTGTGAGCCAGGTCACTTTGAAGAAGCTATGCAAAATAAAAAATTGAGAAAAGTAATGGATGAAAAAATCAAAGCAATCGTATAAAACGACACATGGGAACTTGCTACTGTTCCCAAAGGTCACAAGGCAATCGATGTCAAATGAGTGTCTAAAACGAAGAGAAATGCAAAGGGAGAAATTGAAATGCACAATGCGAGGCTAGTTGCGAAAGGATATGTCAAAAGGCTGGCATAGACTACTATGAGGTATTTCCTCCTGCAGCCCAACTAAAATTATCAGACTTAGTATTTCTTTGGCTGCTAAGAAGAAATGGAAGATTCATCAGTTGGATATAATATCTGCTTTCATGAATGCAGCTCTTGAATAAGAAGTCTACATTGAACAACCGTTGGGGTACGAAGTGAAAGGTCATGAAGACAAAGTTTTGAAATTGAAAAAGGCACTTTATGGGCTAAAGCAAGCTCCAAGATCATGGAAAAACTGAATTGACAAGTACTTTCAAGAAAATGGCTTCACCAAATGCCCATATGAATATATTCTCTACTTCAAAAATAAAGATGGACATACTTTGATTGTGAGCTTGTACATAGATAATCTCATTTTCACTAGAAGCAATCCAAGTTTATTTAAAGAGTTCAAAAGAGTGATGACTAAGATTTCGAGATGATAGACATTGGATTGATGGCATAGTATCTGAGCATTGAAGTTAAGCAATAAGTAGATGGTATTTTCATCTCACAAGAAAGTTGTGCAAAGAAGATTCTCAAGAAGTTCAAAATGAATGGATGAAGCCAATAAACACATCAGTGGAATGCGGAGTCGAGTTGTCAAAGCATGATGAAGGAGAAAAAGTAGATCCAACACTTTTCAAGAGCCTGGATGGAAGTCTACACTACTTAACATGTACAAGGCCTAATATTCTCTATGGAAACTTCGACTATCATTTATTTCAAGGCCGCAAAGAGCATTTTTCATTATTTAAAAGACACAATCAACTTTGGCTTATTGTACTCAATTTATAATTATTACAAGCTTGTTCGATATAGTGATAGTGACTGAGGTGGTGATATAGATGATCGAAAAAGTACCAATAGTCTCGTGTTCTTCATGGGAGATACTACTTTCACATGGATGTCAAAGAAGCAACCAATTGTCACACTTTCAACTTGTGAAGCTGAGTACGTAGCTACTACATGAAGTCTTTGTCATGCAATTTAGCTCAGAAGTTTGTTAAAAGAATTGGGATTTCCACAAGAAGAGCCAACTAAGATTTGTATTGATAACAAGTCAGCAATAGCCTTATCCAAGAATCTAATTTTCCATGATCGAAGTAAGCACATTGGCATTTGCTATCATTTTATAAGGCAGTGTATTGCAGGAAAAGAAGTGCAAGTCAAGTATGTGAAATCACAAGATCAAGAAACTGATATCTTCACCAAGCCACTCAAGTAAGAAGACTTTGTAAAATTCAAAAATTTACTCGGTATCATAGGATCAAGTTTAAAGGGGGGTGTTGGATCATAAACTTGATCTAACTTGAAGAAATCCCAGCCCAATAGAAGTTTCTTGTGGTAGGTGAGGTTGGTGTGGTTGGTGAAATAGAAGAGTGGTAGGTTTTAATAAATGGTTAGGATTTGTGTGGTAGTTGAATAAATGAATGGTTGTGATTGATATGTGATATGTAAAAATACCCCCTCATGTATTCAATTTAAGCATCAAGTGAAGCAAAAAAATATCTAAGTGTTTTTTGAGTATTTCATCTTTGAAAATTTTTCTAACAGTTTGGATGTCTATCTGATCGTAGTTTAAATCCAAACTTTGTAAAATTTCGACTCTCAGATTGGGGCACCATTTCAGAAAGTATACACACAAACACACACACCATGTTTGATCTCTAACAACGAATACTTCCAATTCGTAATGCTTTGCCTCTAACTTCGAAAAGTTCTCGATCTTCCAAACATGCTTATAAATGGAAGGAGATGTCAACTTCGTCATGGAAAGGCACTCTCATTTGCATTTGTTCTTTTCTTTAACCAATACTTCTACTCCAAAAATACATGTATATCCCACAAGATATCCATTTGTAGCATCGTCAAAATCTTTAAGTGGGATAAATTGATCAGAACCCTATTCAAGCTTCAATCCATGAAAACTTCTTTCTTTTCCCATGGAATCTATCATATGAAGATGACTCGAAATCATAGATTAGCTCTTAGTTAAATAATTAAGAAGAAAATAATCATAGACATTGTTGAGTATAGTAATCAACCTTGAAGAATCAAATAATCGTCTTTATTCTGATCAAGCACAAATAGGCGGAAAATCACATAAACTTCCCAACCAAAGCCAAGTGAACTTGTATCTACCATTGCCAAGTAGAGTAAGATGTGATCTTTCATATTTTTGTTTTTATTTCCATTTGGGTAAACAACAAGTGTCCTGAAACCATCATGAATTCAAAATAATGTATTAGATTATGATATGTAATTTAATAATAAGGTAATCTAAATATTAGTGTACAAGTAAGTTTTAGGCCATACCACCTGTAGCCTCCAACACCATATTCCAAAGATTCATGTCTGTATTTTGAGTAAGAAATAAGCCAGTGGTACATGTGAAATGGATCTTGAAATTGCTGTCAAGAGTTATTTTAACAGTGATAAGAAAATATCAAGCTAAAAATGTTTAATTAATGCGCAAATATAAACGTACATAGAGAAGAGGAGCTGGGGAAATGGTCTACAAAGTCCTTTTCTATTGCAACAAATTCCTCCAAATTACTATAATTCTTCGAGTGCTAAAACTAGTACTAAAGAAAGATTGATTATAATAAGATTTTTCAAGGCTTAGAGTATTCTCTCAAGACTAAAATTTCTTCTTTAAGATATCTAAAAGGGACCACGGTATATATAAAGCATCAAGGTTGAGGGTTTATAAATACAATTCAACATTAAATTTTTGGATAAAGTCAGAATGACTACTGATATTTACCAAATTGTGGAAACTGATGGGCGAAAGAATGGAATGGAAAGGGTAAAAGAAAGGGGAATGGGGAAAGGAATATTGATTTCTTTAGTTTGTTTGGTTTGGTCAAGGAATATTGATTTCTTTGCTTGGTTGCAAGAATGGAATGGTAAGGGGAAAGAAAACAGCTACAATACAAATGAAAAAAAATGCCGTCCACTAAAAAAATGTATATTTCAACAAGTTGAAGCAATTTTTTAGTTGTTTTATTTTCTATTATCAAATATTATATAATTAATTTCAAAAATTTTGGTCCCGTTTGGTATTTTAGTTGAGCAGCACTTTAAATGTTTGGTAAACACTTGTTGATACGATTTAGAATGACAGAGCGGGGTAGACGTCTTACATCATAAAAGCTAAATTGATTTTGGTTTATACTCACATAAATTAAAAAAAAAAACCTATAATAACTTACCCATCGTGACTATAAGGCAAAATACAGAGTGAGAAAAAGCAATAGTGAAAAATTAGATATGACAGGCTAAACCCATAAGAAGGCATCCGCATGTAATCTCTATGTAGAGACTTAACAGCAAATTAAACGCCAATTATTGAGTGTCAGCAACTAAATTTCTTTGCCAAAAGATATGGTTACAATTAGATTAACTCCTATTATAAGAAATAAAATTAAAAATTGGCACCCCAATTTTCTTCCAAGAGTAACAATGCTTTTTAAAGACTTAGAGTATATATTACAGGCCTTTGGAAGTTGCAAGCACAGACACCTCTGCTTCCATAATGCACACATAATTCACAAGAAAACCATTGCCTGCCTTGTTAGGTAACTGAGTTCAACAAATTTTTGCCAACCCCAATCTTTAATTGAGTTCCTGAACCCTGTACTAGCTGCAAGAACAACAACAGAAACCTGAAGTTATTTGTATTTAGCTACAACGCGTATTGATGATCTTCAATGCCAGTTAAAGTTTGGGTTAATAATAACTTATTCTTTTTTTTTAATTATGCTTTGACTGCACTTAATCCCAAATTCGCGGTGTGCAATGCACGTATAATTTAAAATCACAAGTTATAGTTGACAAATCAGCCAATGCCAAGTATATAGAAATATAATTGCCAGTTCCTTCTCTCTATCCCACAAGATACAGGTATATCTTCCTGAAAAAAAATCAACGAAGGTAAAGTTTAAGTCTCGGCATTCAATTGTAAAAATTTACTAATAGGTTCCACTCAACAAATTATCAAAACATTAACCTTCAGATAGGGCATTTAAATTATATATGAATAGAGAAACAAACAAATTTTGGCAAATAATTTTACATTATACGTTCAAAGAACTGGTTATAACATGATGTATATGTTGTGCAAATTTTATTGAACTCACAAGCGCACGAATATATTGTAATATAGATTAATGGTGACGAGTGTCGATCCCACGAGGAGGTAGATTTTAATTTGGTGTAGGGTTAATTTTCTAATTGGGTAACTTAGATTTGTTGTGGAGATGATTTGAAATATTATAAAATTTAAATTAAAATGGCGGAATTAAATTGGAGATTAAACTATGTGAATAAAATGCTTGGGTATCTGGATCTGTATCAACATGCACCATGGGCTTAATATTCCTTATTATTGCCAATTAAACCATGAGGGGGGTTTCCACTCCTCATGAGCCACACTCTAATAAATATGGTATCAAGCACTTATCGTGCCAGAAAATAATAATCTTGCACTAGGGAGACGGTAGCACCGATACAAAATCTAGACAAGATTATTACTATCTGTCTGCGAAAAGTCAAAACAGGCACAAAAATTAGAGGGGAGAAGAAAGAAAATTTACCAAATTAGCCCATGGAACATGTTGAGACTTCATCTTCAACCAAAGCTTGAAAGAAAATTAGCTACCCATTATTGAACTAGGGGTAAAATGGGCATTTTATTAAAATACAAGAAAAATACAAGATGGAGAGGGAATTACAGAAAATGGACTCAAAAAATGGATTCAGGGGTGTCAAATCAGGGGGGAGCCCTCCTTTTATAGATACAATGAGTAAATCATGGCCATTGGATGAAATCAATTCGGACGCTCAGGATTGCGCCACGTGGCAAGCTCTGATTGCTTTGAACACATCATTAGCGACTGTGATTCAGTGTGTCGCATGTAACTTAAGACAATTTTCGCATCCAATGATTTGCTGCCACGTCATCGGTCAACGGCAAAGTCAACCAATCTTGATCAAGTGCATTGCTTCTATCGTAAGCTCATTTTTTCGGTCCAATAATACACTGCCACGTCATCGGTCAGTGCCACATAAGCATTCAATGCCACATAAGCATTCAATGCCACATCATTCGTCCAATCAAATGCTGCCATGTCACCGGTCAATGACACGTCATCGATCAATGACACGTCATCGGTCGTATGTGTGAATAGTACCGTACATGAACAGTACCGTACATGAACAGTACCGTATACGTGAACAGTACCGTATACATGAACAGTGATATTTTTCTTTTTATGCTCCTCCTAAGGTTTTCGAATGTCCTGAGTTCAAAAATGTTGTTCGTTTTACTGTCCGAGGTATCGTTAATTGTGAAATGGCCAGAATTTTCCTGAAATACATAAAATACTTAAATTATAATAACACACAAACAATTAAAGTGCAAGGGACTTAAATACATAAAAGTAGGGATGTTAGTGAGACTTGAAGTGTAACATGATGATTTTATCCTATATAAATACACACTTTCTAGCACTCAACACACCCCCAGCCAGCTTATTACTAGTCACTAGCAAATTAAGCGAAAACAAAATTCAAAACCAAAATGTTTTTTTTTAAACTAACAGTTGTGTTTACTTCTTCAATCGGACTGATGACGACAATCAAATAAAAGTATAAACATTATCTCCAGCCTAAAGGAATACTACTCCCACATTGACCATCCACATGAACCATTCCAGTATACTATGTCAATGCCGCATTAATCAAGCCACTTTCAAAAATGACATGTCAATCCCCAAAATCTCACCGATAAGAGTGACACTCTCATAAAAATAGTCACTCCAATGAATGGTAAATTGAGAGAAAATAGTACAAAGACAGTTTCACACACTCTCACCAAGATGAAATAATGTCCACAGCTTAGAAATAAAATGATCACAAGTCAAACAAAGTGCTAGTCAAACCAATGTAGTCATTTTATGCATTACTACATCTTATCAACCCACCTCACTAGCTTCTACTTCAGACTATAGTACCCTAAAATCAAGAAAGAATTTTATTAGGATGTAACGTAGGTTAGGGACATGGCTAACAAAGAAGTGGATGATAGGAAATACAAAATATATGTTTGAGAAAAATAGAGATTTTTTTGGAAATTACAAGGTGTATTTCACTTATTAGGTTCTTCTTTTTTTTTTTTTGTCATTTTTTTTATGTCATTTTTTATGTCATTTTTTTTTATGTCATTTTTTTTATATGTCATTTTATATGTCATTTTTTATGTCATTTTTTTTTATGTCATTTTTTTTATGTCATTTTTTATGTCATTTTATATGTCATTTTTTTTATGTCATTTTTTATGTCATTTTATATGTCATTTTTTTTATGTCATTTTTTATGTCATTTTTTTTTATGTCATTTTTTTTATATATAAATATTGCACCACTTTTCTGAATAAAATAGTCATCTAAATTTTCCTCAAACATGAATGGGTGATGGAACACATAAAATATGGGGTGATACTCCAAATTGGAGTGGGACATGATGATAAGTTAACAAAAATTTATTTTTTTTAATATTAAAAGGCTCAAAGGGGTTAACTATGGATATTTGACTCAAGGGATGGCTAGAAAAGGCTCAAACGGGTCAAAGATGGCCTTTCTGTCATCTTCTAGGGCTCTAAATAATCTTCCATATCTACTAATCAAATGGACCTTCAAATGTAGTAATACAAAATTGACTCGAAGGAAAATATAGAGATCATGTGTAAAATGGTAAACAACTAAGTTATATGAAGAATGGCCAAAAGGGTTATTCTCCAAGAAAAAAAATGAAGGCTCAAAAACTCACTTGGAATTTATTATAACATGTGCATTCCTTCAAGTAACTCAATTAATTCCACCCGTCAAATTTCTCCAATCAGCATGCAGAGTAGCAAACATGGTGTAACATAACTCAAGGCGAAAGATAATAAAAATACTAAAATTTGAAAGTCATCATGTCATCCAATGTCACAAGATCACACAAAATACCTTAAAAGAAGTTTTTTTTTTTTAAGACATAATAAAAGAAAAGCAACCTTTTTTTTTAAAGACATAATAAAAGAAAAGTAAATTTTTTTTTTAACTTCAAGACTGAGAAGATGCGTGTCTAGAGTAACTAACTCCATATTCTGCCATCTTCTGACTCAACAAGGTTAGTAAATATAAAACAACACTACTACTAAATATTCCACAACATTCAACTATTCCCTCCCCCCAACCAAAACGAGACATTGTCCTCAATGTCTTAAAGGAAAAAAGAAGGGTTAGGAAGATATCACCTAGGTGCCGCAACATAAAACAAAAGCAAATTTTCACAAACGGAGAGTTTTTTTAATGTGTACTTCTTACTGCAGCTACTGCGACCATAATTAGTAGGCCACTTCAACTCAAGGGTCTTGGGATCTGGCTCTAGACCATAAGCTTGTAAAAGATCAAGTAGCTCATTAGCAGTAGAAGCACAAACAAAGATTTTTTTCACTGTGAAAGGAATAAAATGAATTTTTATTGTGTGGTTAAGAAAAGCAAGAAAGCCATCATAAAAATTATTGACATTTAACAAACCGATGGGTTTTTTAAGAATGTTCAGATGGGCCAAAGATGCTAATGTGATTAGTGCCTCTAGAGTTGCAAGATCTCCTAGTAAGAAAATAAAAGCAACAGCATGATTTAGCATTTCAATTATTCTAGCTTGCATACCTGAGACGACTAACTCCTCTCCATTTGGTGGGCCAGGCAGACATCCCAAAGGTTTTAGGGTTTCTGGAATGATGCCTAACACTTGACTACCTCCAGTAAAAGCAGCTTGAGAGACAAGCTTTGATAACCCTCGGTTACCTCCTCCAAATATCAGATGTAGTTTTCTCTCTGCTATGATTCGACCAAAAAGTAAATAGTAAAAAGAAAAAAAGCAAACAATGATAAAATCACAGTATTAAAGAAAATAATGCAAATGATAAAACAACAGTGAGTAAAAGGATATTTACAAGTAGTTGTGACTGTGGCTCACATCTTCCTCTGGTTTTACGTCTAAAAACGGCTTGAATACCCTCTATGGGTCGAGGATAGGCTTCCCATCCAGTTTTCTTATAACCTGGCAAACAGGGTCGTTTATAGTCAGATTCCCGAGACTATATCGTGCACACTCTTTCTAGAATAATGGCAATAACTGGAGAATTGCTCGTTGTACGTATCCATTGGGATGCATTTCAAGAGACAAAAGGATATCATTTAGTGACTCTTTATTCAAGCCATCCCTAATGAATTGAATCTTATGTTCCCTGTTATCAGACACCATTCCAAAAGAAGTGCATGGGTCTTTAACACATTTCATTCTAGCACACTTATGACACGAAACTGGAAGCTGTCGAGCTCTTCGTTTTCTTGAATAGTTTCCTTTACCACAACCAGGCATGTAGGCAATAAATTTCAGAGGTAACTCACTTGCCAATCGTACCTTGGCTTCGATTAACCAACGGATGTCAACAGGGATGTTGTTCCTCATAAGCAATTGCATGCGTTCGGACCGAGCTTTGTAAATCGTGAGGAGAGCATTCTGAGAGAGTGAAGGAAATCGTTTGTGAAGCTTTGTAAGAATTGTGTTTCTGTCCATACCTTCGCCTCAGAATATCAGTTATTCTAGGAAACTAAAGTAACCGACTTTAAATGTCACGGAGTACCGTTATCCACCACTTAACCGGGGTAACAAATTAAAGCACACAAAGAAAATTAAATCTGCAAAATCAAAACAAAGTGAAAGCGAACAAAACAACAAAAAGAAAACACACTAAAATTTACATCCGTCCTCTTATTGCATTAACCTCAAGTTGTAATTGGAAGTTATATATACCGCCTTCTATTTCCCAAAGTTGTTGTTCAAGATCCTCAACGTGGGCTACTAATTCTGGTGGTCGTCGTTCCCAAATGGGATGTGATTTATAACTTCGTATCAGGCCTCTTAAGTGATATTTCACACGTAAAAGGCTTCTTAGGTGCCAGAATGTGATCTGTCTAATTGAAGTATGCATGATTAAAAATGGGAAAAGAAAACACAATTGTTTAAGCAAACACACTTATTCAAACATAAATATTTTCGATCGGCAAAAGAATAGTAAAAAGAAATGTCAAAAAGTTAAATTGCTTAAAAGAAAAGAAAAATCTCATTTCAAATTTGGTGGGTTCCCCTAAATCGATTCGGTGTCCTCTACATGTGGTTGGTACTCTAGATATGGCTTTAATCTTTGACCATTTACTTTAAAAGTAACACCGTTCTTTGGATCCTTAATTTCAATTGCTCCATGTGGAAAAATAATTTGAACAATAAAGGGTCCAGACCATCGAGACCGTAACTTACCTGGGAATAGGTGTAAGCGAGAATTGAATAAAAGCACTTTCTGACCTGGGGTAAAAGATTTTCTCATAATTTGTTTGTCATGAAAGACTTTCATTCGGTGCTTGTAAATCTTGGCATTTTCGTATGCGTCATTGCGAATATCCTTAAGTTCTGCTAGCTGTAATCTTCTTTCTGACCCAGCCTGTTGCATGTCAAAGTTGAATTTCTTGATGGCCCAATATGTACAATGCTCGAGTTCTACAGGTAGTTGACAAGCTTTTCCATACACTAGCCTATAAGGTGACATCCCAATCGGTGTCTTGAAGGCTGTGCGATATACCCATAATGCATTATCGAGTCTTAATGACCAATCTTTTCTGTCTGGTCTCATTGTCTTTTCTAAAATGTACTTTATTTCTCGATCGGAGATCTCAACTTGGCCGCTGGTCTGCGGATGATATGGGGTCGCCACTTTATGAGTGATGGAATATTTTTCCAAAAGAGCTTTGAATGGTCTGTTGCAAAAGTGGGTGCCACCATCACTAATTATTGCTCGAGGGAATCCAAAGCGCGAAACGATGCTGCTTTTCAGAAATTCTATCACCACTTTGTGATCATTGGTTCTACATGGAATTGCTTCTACCTATTTCGATACGTAATCAACAGCAACCAATATGTATTGATGGCCAAAAGAAGGGGGAAAGGGCCCCATGAAGTCGATGCCCCAGACATCAAAAATCTCAACCACTAAAATTGGGTTTAGTGGCATCATATTTCTTCGTGTTATGCTTCCCATACTTTGACACCTGTCACATGAAGAGCAAAAAGTGTAAGCATTTTCAAATAAAGTTGGCCAATAAAAATCACATTGTAAAACTTTTGCAGCCGTCTTTTTGGCACTGAAATGGCCACCACAAGCTTGTTCATGGCAGAATGAAGGATTTTCGAGAATTCACTCTCTGGGACGCATCGTCTAGCAATTTGATCCGCATAATACTTAAATAGATAAGGGTCGTCCCAAAAGAAATTCTTTATTTCCGCAAAAAATTTGGCTTTGTCCTGCTTATTCCAGTGCTCTTAAAGTTGACCTGTAACAAGATAGTTAACTATATCAGCATACCGTGCTAGTACTTCCACACTCATTAATTGTTCATCTGGAAATGATTCATTCAATGGTAATGATTCTGGAACATTGTCAAAAGTAAGGCGAGATAGATGATCTGCCACCACATTTTCTGAGCCTTTCTTATCTTTGAACTCGAGGTCAAATTCCTACAAAAGTAACACCCATCGAATTAGTCTTGCTTTGGTATCTTTCTTTGTTAGAAGGTATTTAAGAGCAGCATGATCTGTGAACACAATTATTTTACATCCAATGAGATAAGATCGAAATTTCTCTAATGCAAACACTACTGCTAGCATTTCTTTTTCAGTGGTAGAGTAGTTCAACTGTGCATCATTCAATGTCATACTGGAATAATAAATAACATGGGAAATTCGATCAACTCTTTGTCCTATTACTGCTCCTACTGCATAATCAGATGCATCACACATGAGTTCAAAAGGCAAGTTCCAGTTTAGGGGTTGAATGATAGGTGATAATGTCAGCAACTGCTTTAGTTTTTCAAATGCCTCAAGACATGAATCATCAAAGACAAAAGGTACATCCTTAGCAAGTAGATTGCATAAAGGTCTAAAGATTTTGCTAAAGTCTTTAATTAAACGTCTATAAAAACCAGCATGCCTAAGGAAAGATCTTACTTCTCTAACTATTTTAGGTGGAGGAAGATTGGCAATGAGATCCACCTTGGCTTTGTCAACCTCAATACCTTTGTTCGAAATGATGTGACCGAGAACAATACCTTGTTTTACCATAAAATGACACTTCTCCCAATTCAAGACCAAATTTTTCTCCATACATCTCTGCAGAACTAGTGTTAAATGATGCAATCACTGATCAAATGAATCACCAAAAATAGAAAAGTCATCCATAAAAACCTCAAGGAAATGTTCAACCATATCAGAAAAAGTGCTTAACATGCATCGTTGAAATGTAGCAGGTGCATTACATAATCCAAATGGCATTCTCCTATATGCAAAAGTGCCAAAAGGGCAAGTGAAAGTGGTTTTCTCTTGATCTTTTGGTGCTATGGGAATCTGGTTATATCCTGAGTAGCCATCTAGAAAGCAATAGAATTCACGACCTGCTAATCTATCAAGCATTTGATCGATAAATGGCAAAGGAAACTGGTCTTTACGTGTGACAGAATTTAATTTTTTATAATCAATGCTACACGCCACCCTGTAGTTACTCTAGTGGGAATCAATTCATTATCGGCATTGGTAACTACTATGACTCCTGACTTTTTAGGAACAACTTGCACAGGACTGACCCATGAACTATCAGAAATAGAATAAATAATACCTGCGTCTAATAGTTTAAGGACTTCAGTTCTAACAACTTGTTTCATGTTAGGGTTCAACCGACATTGCATTTCTCTATTAGGTTTAGTATTTTCATCAAGATGAATATAATGCATGCAATCTACTGGATTTATACCTTTTATGTCGACTATGGTCCATCCTAATGCTTCTTCGTGCTCTCTTAAAACTTCCAGCAACTTACGTTTTTGTTTGTCATTTAGGGAAGATGAAATGATCACTGGCAGAGTGCTCTCTTCTCCCAAGTATGCATATTCCAAGGTGTTGGGTAACGGTTTGAGTTCGAGTTTTGGTAGTGATTCAGATGATAGGATAAGACTTCCTCCTGATGGTGTCAGTTAGTCAATCCTCAACTTCTATTTATGAGTGTCCATGGATGGTGCTGAATCAAGTAAGGCATTGTCCTCATCAATAGATCTGTCAACATCAAAATCCAAACCAAAGTGAGTTAAGCATGTATGTAAAGGGTCATCACTAAGGTTAGAAGGAAAAGTATAATCAACTAATTCTTCTATTAGATCCACATCAACAATTCCATCATCCGCATTGTGAGGTTGTTTGGCAATGTTAAAGATGTTCAGCTCCATGGTCATATTGCCAAAGGACAACTGCATATTTCCAGTCCTACATTGAATGTGAGCATCGGCAGTTGCCAAGAAAGGTCGGCCTAGGATAATGGGGATGTGCTTCTTCGAATCCTGCACTGGCTGAGTGTCAATCACAATGAAATCAATAGGAAAATAAAACTTATCTACCTGGATGAGCACGTCCTCCACACAAGGATCGATCTGCAAGCTGTAACACCACTGGGGTTGAGTGTAATTCTCCTACTCCAAGTTTCACAAATACTGAGTAAGGCAACAGATTTACACTAGCTCCTAAATCCAACAAAGCATTCTCAATCGTGTGGTTCCCTATACTACATGATATAGTGGGGGAGCCTGTGTCTTTGTATTTTAGAGGAATTTTATGTTGGAGTATAGAGCTAATGTTTTCTGTTAAAAAAGCCTTATTTTAAACATGAATGTTTCTCTTTTTAGTACAAAGGTCTTTAAGAAACTTGGCATAAGAGGGTACTTGTTTTATAGCATCAAGCAAAGGAATGTTAACACTTACCTGCTTAAAGATTTCAAAAATCTCACTTGTGGAATTTCCTTTCTCTGCTTTAGCTAACCTTTGAGGGAATGGAGCTTTGGGGACATATTCCCGTATGTTGTTGTCTTCTTTCTCCTCTGATGAGGAATCTTCAGCATCTTCAGCATCTACAGGTGCATCTTGAGTCGTTTTTGTCACTGGCATTTCCACTTTGTTGTCGACTTTTTTTCCTTTTCGCAAGGTCATGACAGCTTTGACCTCTTCATGCTGCTAAGGTGAACTTACTTCATGCACTCCTTTGGGATTAGACACTGGCTAGCTTGGGAATTTGCCCTTCTCGACGGTCATTGCCAAGTTTTGAACTGATGAGGCAAGTTGACCTACCATTTTTTCGAGATTCGAGATTGATTGGGCTTGTGAGTTGAATCCAGCTCTCATCTCGCTCCGCAACTCATTAATGGTGCGGTTTTGTTGCTCGATTGTGGAGTGAGTAATATTCTTGAGATTTTGCAATGCTTCCTCCCATGGTCTAGGTTGAGAGTAGTTCTGGTTTTGATTATATGGTCTAAATGGTGGCTGAGAGGCTTGAGGAGCCTGAGGAATTGGTTGCATTGGTGGAGTTGGAGCTGTTGGTCCATTCTGTTGAAACCCTTGAGACCATGAAAAATTGGGATGATCTCTCCATCCAAGATTATAAGTGTTTGAGTAAGGGTTGTAGTTTGATGGCTTTCTCATTACACCTATGGCGTTGGCTTGATTTGGGTTTGAGTCATTGTCAAGTTGATTGTAGGTATGTGGCTCTGTTGTTTTGGTAGCCGTTAATGATGAAATTTGTCGGGAAAGACCTTCAACCATTTCTTTGACTTCCTTGATTTCTGATTTTGACTCGCCCACGTGAACCTCATTTACTCCTTTGACTTTTCATACATTCCTGAACGATCGGCTTCGCTGTTGGGAATTATCCGCTTGGCGCTGGAAGAAATCTCAAATCTCTGATGCACTTTTCGACATTAGTTCTCCTCCACTTGTTACCATTAGCCATTCTTGTACATGTGGCAATAATCCTTCCAAAAAGTATTGGCATTGGCGCCACTTTTCGTACCCATGATGTGGACACTTCAAGAGTAGCCCATTGAATCACTCCCATGCTTCAAAGAATTGCTCGTCTTCTCTCTGGGTAAACTCTGAGATTTCCCTACGAATAGCATTGGTTTTATGCACTGGGAAGTATTTATTTAAAAATTTGGTAACCATTTGTTCCCATGATGTAATGCTATTAGCAGGCATTGTGTTAAACCATGAACGAGCTCTATCTTTTAAAGAAAATGGAAACAATCTAAGTTTAACATCGTCATCTGAAAAATTTTCATATTTAAATGTTTGACAAACAGCATGAAAATCATTCAGATGGTTATATGGGTCTTCATTCTCTAGGCCATAAAATGTTGGGAGACAATTTAGCACACTAGGTTTTAATTCAAAACTCCTAGCAGCTACATTTGGGTATCTTATGCATGATGTGCTCAAATTAGCTAAGGGACTGAAGTAGTCCTTAAATGGCCTCTCCTGTGGTGCTGGTGGTTGTTGTTGCAAATCCATTTTAATTTTATCGTGTTTGTGTGTGCGAAGAGGTTTTTCTAATTCAAGGTCTATTGGCTCAAGATTGGATAATTGTGACCTTCGACCATGCATGCAAAGAACACACAAAAAAAAATGAAAACAAAATAAAATAAATAAATAAAATAAGAATAAAACTAATAAAAATATAGAGAAAGGAGAAATTAAATTACTAACCTTATCACGTTGTTACAATCTTACTATGAAAACACACCCAATTGCTATTATTGTACAAAAAGAAAGAAAAGGAATACGTGAAGTAAAATAAATTAACTTAAAATAAATTAAATTAAATTAAAATAAGTTAATAGGCGGTGGAACCGGCCAAGTAAAATATGAAAATAAGTAAGAGAAACAAAAAAAATGAAATTAAAATAAATTAATAGGCGGTGGAACCGGCCAAATTAACAAGATAAAAAAAAATTACAAAGAAAAATAAAATGAAAATTAAATTACAGAAATTTAAATAAGAGAAAAAGAAAAGAAATATTTACCTTAATATGTGGATTAACATTCTTCTTTATTATTATATATTTTTTTTAAATAATAACAAAAAAAATTACAAGAAAATAATTTCATAAAAGTTATTTACACAAGAAAATAACTCTACGAATTAAAATGACTTACCTCCCCGGCAACAGTGCCAAAAACTTGTTGTGCAAATTTTATTGAACTCGCAGGCGCACGAATCTATTATAATATAGATTAATGGTGACGAGTGTCGATCCCACGAGGAGGTGGATTTTAATTTGGTGTAGGGTTAATTTTCTAATTGGGTAACTTGGATTTGTTGTGGAGATGATTTGAAATATTATAAAATTTAAATTAAAATGGCGGAATTAAATTGGAGATTAAACTATGTGAATAAAATGCTTGGGTATTTGGATCTGTATCAACATGCACCATGGGCTTAATATTCCTTATTATTGCCAATTAAACAATGAGGGATGTTTCCACTCCTCATGAGCCACACTCTAATAAATATGGTATCAAGCACTTATCGTGCCAGACAATAATAATCTTGCACTAGGGAGACGGTAGCACCGGTACAAAATCTAGACAAGGTTATTACTATCTATCGACGAAAAGTCAAAACAGCCACATAAATTAGAGGGGAGAAGAAAGTAAATTTATCAAATTAGCCCATGGAACATGTTGAGACTTAACCTTCAACCCAAGCTTGAAAGAAAATTAGCTACTCATTATTGAACTAGGGGTAAAATGGGTATTTTATTAAAATACAATAAAAATACAAGATGGAGAGGGAATTACAGAAAATGGACTCAAAAAATGGATTCAGGGGTGTCAAATTAGGGGGGAGCCCTCCCTGTATAGATACAATGTGTAAATCATGGCCATTGGATGAAATTAATTCGGCTGCTCAGGATTGCGCCACGTGGCAAGCTCTGATTGCTTTGAACACATCATCAGCGACTGTGATTCAGTGTGTCGCATGTAACTTAAGACAATTTTCGCATCCAATGATTTGCTGGCACGTCATCGGTCAACGAAAAAGTCAACCAATCTTGATCAAGTGCATTAATTCTATCGTAAGCTCATTTTTTCGGTCCAATAATACACTGCCACATCATTAGTCAGCGCCACATCATCAGTCAATCCCACATAAGCAGTCAATGCCATATCATTCGTCCAATCAAATGCTGCCATGTCACCGGTCAATGACACGTCATCGGTCAATGCCATGTCATCGTACGTATGTGTGAATAGTGCCGTACATGAACAGTGACGTATATGTGAACAGCACCGTATACATGAACAGTGACATTTTTCTTTTTATGCTACTCCTAAGGTTTTCGACTGTCCTGAGTTAAAAAATGTTGCTCGTTTTACTGTCCGAGGTATCGTTAATTGTGAGATGGCCAGAATTTCCCTGAAATACATAAAATACTTAAATTATAATAACACACAAACAATTAAAGTGCAAGGGACTTAAATACATAAAAGTAGGGATGTTAGTGAGACTTGAAGTGTAACATGATGATTTTATCCTATATAAATACACACTTTCTAGCACTCAACAGTATCTTTTCAACAAATTGTATTATTCAAAACACAAACTAATTTATTTTGCATCAACGTCTGAAATATGTCGCACATGTACAAATGAACCCTAAGTATTAGTCATGCTCAGGTACGAACATCTAAATTTAGACTATGACATATTAAGAGTTGTAAATCTCTGTTAAATGTACAACTTTGATCATACTTCAAATCCGGATTTTATAAACTCTGGTTGTCCTAACTTGAAAGCCGGTTCAGAAAGTGCACATACCATTTTTTATCTCTAGCATTGAATAATTCTTATTTGTGACGTTTTTGTTGGGAAATTGTTTGCCACTTACATGCACATGTGCAGCCTTGCTGCTGTAGCAACCATTCCTACAACTTGAGCGTTTTGGTCATCTAAAATATTGCACTTAATCAGAGTACACCATGATCTAAAACATATTAATTTATTAAAATTAACCTAAATAGATATCCATGCAAAAGGTAACTAGATGTTAGATAAAAATTCATCATTCACTCTTTAAGTAATACTAGTTTAAGCCTAGAAATGCCATAATAACTCTCATTTCATAGAGTTATCAACATATTCAACAATTCTCCCACTTGGAGACTTGATTGAGAACCAACCATATCTCTACACCATCCATTCTTGTTCACCATTATCATGTTGCTTACGTCTCTGCTAGGCCACATAAGGATATACTCCATATATTTTTGTCAGTATTGATTGGTTTGGTCAAAACATCTGCTAGGTTCTCCTTGGTATGGATTTTTTGTAAATCCACACTTTAATCTTCCACTACTTCTCGAACGAAATGGTACTGTACCCCAATGTGCTTTGTCCTGGAATGAAAGGCTAGATTCCATGCAATGTACAAGGCACTCTAATGTCACAAAACATAGGAATTTTCTCTTATTTATCCCCGAGCTCCTCCAATAACCTTTCTATCCAAATAGCTTCTTTACAAGCTTGTTTAACTGCCATGTATTCTGCTTCTGTTGTAGATAATGCCACAACAGTCTGTAGTTTCGAAACCTAGCTTACAGCTCCTCCTGCAAGTGTAAACATAAAGCTAGTAGTGGATTTCCTTTTATCAAGGTCTCCTGCAAAACCTGAAACCATATAGCCCCTGACAGTAAATTCTGATCCTCTATAACAGAATGCAACATCCGAGGTTCCTCTAATATATTTCAGAATCCTTTTCACTATTTACCAATGCTCTCCACCAGGATTCGCCATGAATCAACTGATTGTTCCCACTGCTTGTGTAATGTCTGGTCTAGTACATATCATAGCGAACATCAAACTTCCCACTGCTGATGCATACAATACTCAAGACATCCCTTTCCTCTCTGCTTCATTGCTAGGACACATACTTCAGGATAACTTGAAATTAACAGGAAGTGGGGTAGAAATTGGCTTACAATCTTTCATGTTGAAGTGCCGCAAGATTTTCTTCAAGTAATTCTTCTAGGAAAGCCAAATCTTTCTATTATTCCTGTCTCAGTGAATTTGCATCCCTAGAATGTTGTTTGTTGGTCCAAGTCCTTTATTTCAAACTCCCTAGCCAACTGTGCCTTTAATTCTTGGAGTTGATCTTTGTTGGGGTCTGCTACTAACATGTCATCTACATACAATAACATAATGATAAAATCATTATCCTCAAACCTCTTGTAGTACGTACAATGGTATAAACTAAGTCTGTTGCATCCAAAGCTCATGATGAAGGAATCAAATCTTTTATACCAACACATCGACGCCTGTTTGAGATCGTATAGAGACTTGTTCAACTTGCAAACCAAATTCTCCTTGCCTGTTTTAACAAAACCTTTTAGTTTGAGCATAAAAATTTCTTCTTCAAGTTCTCCATAAAGAAACACAATTTTTACATTTAAATACTCTAGATGTATGTGTAGCACACATTGCCAAGACTACTCTGACTGTCGTGAGTCGAACTATTGGAGAAAATATCTTATTGAAGTCAATACCTTCTTTCTTAGCATAACATTTCACCAACAATCTTGCATGATACTATTCCACCTGGTAATTGCCATCACATTTAAAGTTGTAGACCCACTTGTTTACAATAGCTTTTCTTCCACGTTGTAGTGGTACAAGTTCCCATGTCTTGTTCTATTAAGAGCTTTAATTTCTTCATGCATTGTTGTCATCCACAAAGTAACATCTGAGCTATTTAAATCTTCATGGAAAGTTGATGGCTCTCTATCCTCTATTAGAAGACACTAGCGGTTGTCTGTCATAAGTTGATCGATGAATTTCTGGAGCACTGGACTTGACTGGCACTTGTTCCTCATGCTCTGGTACTACTTCAGAAGAATTGTAATCTTCTAAATTATTTTCCATATATACTGATGTAGGCTCTTACTTTTCTTCTATAGAGCTATCATCCCTATCCTTCCTTTGTAGTTGATCTTCTACAAAGATAACATCTCTACTGATAACAATCTTATGGGCAGCAGGATCCCACAGACGATACCCCTTTAGTCCATCAGTATACCCCAAGAAGATACAACTCCTAGATTTAAGATACAGCTTTTCCTTTCTGCGCATTGTACATAACCTGCACATGACATCCAAATACATATGAATGAGCGTAATCAGCTGGCTTTCTAGTCCACATTTCCATCAGATTCTTCAACCCAATTGTCGTGGATGGCGAGTAATTTATCACATAACAGGCAGTTTTGGCTGCTTCTGCTGAAAATGAATTTGATAGACTAGTAGTCCTTAACATGACTCTTATCCTTTTTGTAAGAGTTTTGTTCATCCGCTCTACCACTCTTTTCTATTAAGGAGTGTATGCCACCGTGAACTATCTCTGAATACCTTCTTGCTTACAGAAAGCAAGAAACTCGCCATTTATATACTCTCCACCATTATCTATCCTCAAACACATGATCCTTTTTCTGGATTCAAGTTCTACCTACGTTTTGTATTCCTTGAACACTAAAAACACATCTAACCTTCTCTTGATTGGGTAAACCCAAATCTCCTAGAGTAATCATGAATGAAAGTCACAAAGTACTTTGCACCTCCCAGAGATATGTCCGGTAATTCACAAACATTAGAATGAACCAAGTCTAAAATGCATTTACTTCTGGCATTAGATCTGCTCAACTTTTATCTATGCTACTTACTTGTAACACAATGCTCGTAAAATGGTAAGTTCACTAATTTAAACCCTGGAAGCAACTTTCGCTCAATGAGAATCTTCAAACCTTGCTCTGACATGTGGCCAAGTTTGAGGAGCCATATCATGCCGACTCTTCTCTATTTGACGCGACACACGCATCAGCTTCTTATAATGTTTCCCTTTTAAGCATAAATAGATTAACACTGATCTTTTCCACCTTCATCAGTATAAGCGCGCCTCTAATAATCTTAATGATCCCATTCTCAACAAGAGTTTTACAGCTAAGACTATCTATTTGTCCTAAAGACAATAGATTTTTCTTCAAGCCTTTAAAATGTCGTAACTCCTAAATTTTGCGAACTATACCATCAAACATTTTTATTTTGATAGTACGAATACCAGCGATCTCCAAGGCATGATCATCGCCCATATATACAAATCTTCCTAAGATAGGTTCATATTTGTGAAACTAATAGCTTTAACAGGTCACGTGCCAGTGGCTCGTTAGTCTACAAGCCAGACGTTAGATAGCCGTTTTATACCTTCTGTAATAGTTGTTGCCTCACTGTAGAGAATTTCACCATCATCTGAGGTACTTGCTACACACCCATGAGCATTTGATTACTCTGGATCTTTATCCTGTTTTCTCTTCTGGTTATTCCAACACCTTTCCTTAATGTGCCCTATTTTGCCACATTTGTAACACTTGATTTTCTTCTTACTACTTGACTTTGATCTATCGTATCTGTGACTCAAACTGAGGCCACGTTCCATTGATCTTCCTCTCATCATCGTCAGCACTTTCGCTTACTGCGAACTTACCTGCTTATTTTTGTTATTCTTGTGCCTGCTCTTTTGCTCTATTATAGAGGTTGCAATACCATCTAAGACTAGGTACTCCGTTAAGATATTATTCGTCAAGTTGATGATGAGTTGATTATATGAGTCAGATTGATTTTGAAGTAGAACCTCCGCATGTTCAATTTCCTCTATTTTATGACCCAATGTTGTAAGTTGTGAAAATAGAGTCTTCAGAGTACTGATATGGTCAATCACCGTTGTGGTTTCTGCCATACGAAGAGTAAAGAGTCTCCTAGCAAGAAAATCTTGTTGTGTAGCGACTTGGCCTCTTACAGTTTTGTGAGAGTATTCCAAATACTCTTCACTATCTTTTCCTCCGCCACACACCCCATCCACAAGTGCCAAATGTAGATAAGCAATTGCATTGTTGTCCACCTGATTCCATTGTCATCAGTGTTTTTCGCAGGCCTTTCTCCAATTGCTACTAAGCAATTATTTTTTCTCAAGATTGCCCGCATCTTCATTTTTCACAACGAGAAATTACTCTCGTTGAACTTCTCAATTTCAAACTTTGCTGCCATTTTGTTAATAAATACCATTCACAAGCTAGTGTACCACCTTGAATAGTAGTGAGTGATCGTATGTACGAACATGCATGACAGGAAAGTTCCCAGGAAAAATTGGAGGGGTCACAACGGTCCCGCTTAAAACCCAAACCCCTTTGGCTCTTGTTGCCTTTATGACAGAACTTTTCTAGACATGTACACAACCATACGGTTACTCCACTTACACCCCTACTCCCTTCTTTGCATTGTAAAATTCTTAGATCGTTCCCACCGTTTCACGTAAGTAGTACTGTATATGTGAATAGTTATATATACGTGAACAGTATGTTAATTTTATGAAATAGATGTCAGTGTGCAAGTGGACACAACAACTAATAAAGTGATGAGTATTAAAGTCGTCTCCATAGGGATTGAACTTATCAAACTTGGTATAGCAATCTTATTCATAGCAATTTTTTAATGCTTCAATAAAATTAAATTAAAACCACTAATTTAAAAGTCGAATAAAACTAATTAAATACCAAACTAGGATTACTGAAATAACCAAATGTCAAACACAAGGAAATAATCAATGACTATTGAGTAGTTGGGTGTCTAAACTCACTTAATGATTATTGACTTATTTAACAAATTTCGGTTCAGTTGCTACAGCATCCACTATAACAATAAGTAGAATTCCTTATGCATCCTCAACTGTCGCATATTGGATATCTTACATCTATATGCAACCTAATAGTGACCAATTGTTAAGCCAACATTAGATATAGCATTATACGTTTTAGAATCTATTAACCGTACAAGGTGAATCCCTATGTCTAGTTCTTCACTAATCTTAGATTAAGCATGGCCCTATTCAAATTCATATTAAACCAAATAAGGAAACCCAATCATGTATTGCCCTGATTTGTTCCACTAAGTACTCCTTTTTTAGGATCTCTCTTAGCTTGTATCCACTAAATGGGTGGTCAGCCAAAATAGGGAACTATAATAGGCATAATCAAAGCAAAATGCCACAGCAAACATCAAGCAACAACAATGTAAGTCAATTCATCATTAAGTTTGTTTAAAACCCAACTACATTAAAATTTAGTTCATATTCAATAAAGAAATAAAAGTCATAATCAGTGCAGCCATTCAATTCATCCTCAAAGAAAATAAAACAAGATGTTAAGTAAATATAAAGACAAAATTTGTCCTAAAAGCCCTCTTGTATTTATTGCGATATGTGCTTCTTCTTCTTCAAACTCCTCTGTTGCAGCCTCCAATTTTTTTCTCTTGCTTTCTTTTTTCCTTATTGGTCTCGGAATTTTTCTATGTGCGTGATGACCTTCTCTCATTTTTCTTGATGTGCACTCTTTGTATAGCGTAAGGTTAGGAATGTTGGTGGATCTGTATTATACTTGTATCACACGTTAAAATAATCGCTTGCCACATCAGCCCTACTCTTTCCGCGTTGTCTTGTATCAGCCTTATATTTGCGTGCCCTAAGATTGCTGCATCATTGTAGCAAAATCTTTTCTATTTGAGATCTAACTTGCTTCCTTTTCATTCTCTGTTGTTACAGCATCCATCTATTGAAATTAAGCTACTTAATCCCCTGCGATAATGCCATTAATTAGAATACATATTGATTTAAAAACATATTAAAATAATATAACTAAACTTATATACATTCTTATGCAAAATATAACTAAACATGTAATAAAATTCATCGTTAACTCTCTAAGTAACAGTAATTCATGCCAAAAAAATGTCATGATAACTCTCTTTGCATAGAGTTATCACACCCCCAAACTTTAACCGTTACTTGTCCTCAAGTAATAACAACAACACCCGTAATGCAAACACTCAATCATGCAAATAACAATTCGGCTCTGCTATATAGATTGCTTTAACTCATCAACCCTCAGATTTCATCTTCAAACACACAAAATTACCAACAGCAGCTCTAGGTCTAGACTTAAGTTCAATTCTGTCCAGCATGTGTGTGCTACTCTGATCAAGTTCGGAGTTGCTGCAACTTTACTCAAGCATCAGATATATCTAAAAAATAAGTAACAAAGACATTTGCATTTGTGGGGGAACATGACTTATAAAGAATTACAACTTTGCAATAACCCTCATCATTCTCCTAACAACATGGAGTTTTTTTTTTTTTTTGAAGTCAGCATTATGCCCTTTAGTGTGCATTGACCTTTCATGTGAATGCCTAACAAGGGTACTACTGGCACTCAATTACTTGTACACTATACATCTCAGAGTTGCTGTAGCAATAGCATCTAAGATGTTATCACATAGTCATGCTCTTAGACCTCTTTTACTTTAGGCTGGACATGGGGTTTATGAACAGACCTGGCTACTCAGATTCCTAGACAGAGGACTTTCTTCCATAATAATTGCTACAGCAATGCTTATAACTCTTGCTGCCTTTTTACTCAAATTTGCATATGGGGTGCATACACATCCCTGGTTATTCAGCAACATAGCCATTAGAGCAAAATTTATTCTATTTCTAAAATAGTCTCACTAATTTTGAAAAAGAATATTCCCTTTTTCCCCCAAACTTGAGTAATTTAAACTTTTGAAAACATTTCCACATTATTCAGCCTGATGTTGCTACAACAGACTCTTAAAACTCAACCAAAACTTTTTATGTGTTAAGACATAATGTCCTATTTCATCCATCACTGTTTCTACTAGTAAGTAACTCATTCTAATCTCCATAACTCATTTCATCCTCATTGGGTTTTCTAATCAAAGAACAATTACGAGATAGACTGAGCTACACATTAACACACTCAACACAACATCTTTATTTATGACAACATTATACAATAACACAACTACCCCCCCAAACTTGAGAGGTGCTGTGTCCTCACAAGCACGCAATGTAAAATAAAACATAAACTCATAATAGAAACTGAAACGAAAATGCAAAATAAATGAGACATAAAAACATAAAGAAAATAAGACAAAATTAAGAGTTTGCGAATTGGCTGGTAGGGGATACTCCTCTGTTGTTTGGGATTATGCTGCAACACTGGTGGAACAAGGTTACTTCTTTTGGGATCCACTTCGTGAACTCTTCCTGGGAGATCCGATGCTTCTTTTTCTGACTAGGGCCAGTCTGAGGCGATCTGGCAGCTGTGGGTAATTTTATCTTTGGTTTCATTGTCTCTGGGTCCTTTGGTGCCTGTGATGTTGCTGTACCTCCAGAGAATGGTGCGCCTTTTTCGCTTGCTGGATGCCTTGGGAGTTTTGGCCAGAGGCATGGTTTGAGTTGTCTTTGTTGTTAGAGTAGGAGATTTGCTGCAGCAGGTTCCTTGGTAGTGATTGTACAATCATTTCTCACAGGCTCATTCTTTGACCTCCTATTTAGTGCTCCTTCGGATACCCTACCCTCATCAATATCTGCATCGATGTCCTTCTCATTCTCTTCCTCTGACCCCACGTCGTCCCTAATTATATGCTTTCCCTTGGGCTCTGGAGGTACCACAATTGGCTCCTCATCTTTTTCTTCCTCAGCTCCTTTAGTTGGCTCTTCCTCATCACTTTCGTTACTTTATATGCTCTCTTATTCTTCACTTTCGGATTCATCTTCTTCACTTCCCTCTCTGTCTTTTCTGGTGGTTGCTCCTTGTCAGCTTTTCCTTCACTTTCTTCTGCATTGCTGGCTTTTGAAACTTCTTTGGTGGGGTCTACTTCACGCCTGCTTCCGCTGCAGTATCCCACAAGCGACTCTCTCGCTAGGGCATCATGTGCTAGCCCTTCAAACTTAAACTGGTGTAGCAAGGAATTAGGCAAGTATGTATACTTGTTCTTCATAAACAGTGCAAATTAATGCTTTTAGCTCTCTAGATGCTGCAAGTATGCCCAAAAGTTTGATTTTCCTCTATTTTCACTGCTACACATTCGTCTATGCTCTTGATTAAATTCTTTAGCAGTTGGTCAATCTCGGCTATTGGTTTTGCTTTAGGTGCATCATGATGCTCTGGTCTTGCTGTAGAATTCGACTCTCCAGCAATTCGTTAAATAGTCCAAGCGATCATGGCTCCTTCATTCTTGATTCGTTCATCCTTGGCAGAGAATTTTACTCCAAAATGCTCACAAATGGTAGTTATTAGAGATGGAAAAATTAAAGTAGTAGATTTTTATTTTCTAACTGAACACTCTCTAATTTCCCTCTCTATCACTCTACCTACATTGATTTTCATTCCCATACTGATGGCATATAGGAGTAGCAATTTGTCTTAGGAGACAGTAGTGGTGTGGGTTGTGGGCATAAGTCGAGACTTCAAAAATTTGACCCAAACCTTAGCTACTGGTTTGAGGTCAGTCCTAAGCACTATTCGGGCTTCCTCATTAGCCCACACACTTCCATTAACAGTTAGTGCTCTCAAGACTTCCCCCCATTGTTTATTAGTTATCCCCTCAGTAAATTTTGTGTATTCACATTCAGAATCAACAGGTAATTCATAAAAAAACATTAATCACACGAGAGTCCAGAGGTACCTTAACGTTGCTTACCCATATGTTGCATTGATCCTACTGCAGCATATTAGCATAAAACTATTTTACTATAAATGCATTTGACTCTTGAGGATGCATACAAAACTTGCTCTAGCACAACTTCGCAGTAATGGCGAGCACTGATTTTAGGGTACCAGTTGGTTGTTTGGGAATTTCAAAGCCTTTTTCTTCTAGCAACTTCCTCTGTTCAATGTACTCGTCAAATTTATCTTCGGCTTCATAGTTATGGAAGCGTTCTGAGTCTTTCAATCTTCGAGCAATCTTTTTAACTCTCGAAATTACCGTAGCACTGGGAGAAAAAAAATATTTTGCAGAAGAGATAAAGATTTAATCGTAATAGCGAAGTCAGAGTTATGGTAAAAGTAAAACAATTAGGCCCCTTATTTATAGAAGAAGAGAGAGTGAAAAAGACCTTGTTTAACAAGGAAACCGAATTAATTGTGGATATGTATTAATTTAAATTTTAAAATTAAAATTTTGTTGAGTGAAATTGTGGATATGTATTAATTTAAATTCTAAAATTAAAATTTACTGCCCTGCTGACATCAGCATGTCAGCTCCCCAAACGGTAAAAATTTTATATGTGTCAGTCCAATGGTAAAAATTTTTCTTTCTACTGGTGATTTGATTGAGGCATTGCTGTAGCATCCTTGCCCTTGTTGTAGCATGAATGTTACTGTATTGCCTTCTTTTAGAGTCAATTTTCTGCTATACTGCTGTAGTGGTGCTATAACATACTCGTGGCGTATATTTGTCCAATTGCATTTTTCCGTTTTACTTTTGTGGTTATCAACTTATGATTTTCGATTATCTAATCAAAATTAAGGAAACAAATAAGTTGAACGCTTAAGCATAAAAATTAAATCAAATAAAAAATAACAAAATTAAAAGACTTATGAAATTAAAATGGCATAAAACTAAAAAATGAACTTCCCTTTTAGGGTTGCCTCCCAATCAGTGCTTGATTTTAGGTCCTTCAGCCTAACCTTCCTTATCTGCTCAAATTGGATCTGTCAATAACAGATCTTCCTTTGGGTTGTGCACATTTGCTCCCATGTACTGTTTCACTATTTGCTTGTTTACTTTGAACAATTGGCCTAATTTTTCATCTTTAAGGTCAACAACACCATGAGGATAAATCTTGATGAGTGTGAGCAGTCCTTATTGACCTGGAATTAAGTTTTTTTGTTGAATGTGCTTGTCATTTTTAGTTTTCTCCTTGTAGATTTTGGCATTCTCATATGAGAATAACCACGGTTCTTCTAATTCACAAAGCTGTAGCTTTTTTTGCTCTACTACAGCATTCACTGTCCATATTTAGTTGTTTCACTGCCCAATAAGCTTTGTCCTCTAGCTTTAGTGGCAAATGGCAAGCCTTACCATAGACAATCTTATATAGAGACATGCCCAGTGGTGTCTTATAGGCAGTTCTGTATACCCAAAATGAGTCATGCAATCAGCTAGGCCAATCCCGTCTGTTTGGGTTCACCACTTTTTTTAAAATCCATTTTATTTCTCTGTTGGATACCTCTACCTGACCACTAATTTATGGATGGTATGCTGTAGTAACCTTATGCTTGATCCCATATTTAGTTAATGCTGCAGCAAACATCCTGTTGTTAAAAGGTGTCCCTATATCACTGATTATAGCCTAGGAGTTCCAAATCTTGTAAAAATATTCCTTTGAAGGAATTTTGCCACTGCCTTAGCATCATTTATGGGTAAAGCTACAGCTTCTACCCATTTAAATACATAGCCCACGGTAACTAGAATATATAGGTTTCCAAAGGATGGTGGAAATGGCCCCATAAAGTCTATCCCCCATACATTAAAAACACTACTTCCAAAATATTGGTCAATGGAAGCTCATGCCTTTAAGATATATTTTTTGTTCTTTGGCACCTGTCACAACATTTAACAAACTCATGAGCACCTTTAAAAATAGAGGGCCAGTAATAACTTGATTGTAGAATTTTTACTACTATTCTATGGCCTCCAAAGTGTCTTCCGTATGCTGTAGCATGACAAGCTTGCAGAATACTTGGAATTTCTTCATTTGGAACACATCTTCTTATCAATTGGTCAGCACATAATTTGTACAAATATGGTTCATCCCATAGGTAGCTTTTGACATCATGGAGAAATCTCTTTTTTTTGGTGATAATTTAAGTCAGGTGGTAGCAATCCACTTACTAGATAATTTGCAATACCTGCATACCATGGAACTCAAGATTATTGTAGCATCTGTACATGCTGTAACATCAACAATTTTTTATCAGGGAATGTCTCTATGATGTCGTGCTTGCTAAATGTGCTTGCATCTACTTTAACCCATGAAAGATAATTTGCTACTTGATTTCCAGTCCCTTTTCTATCCTTTATCTCTAAGTCAAATTCTTGTGGCAATAGGGTCCATCTAATTTATCTTGGTTTGGCATCTTTCTTAGAAATCAAGGATTTAATAACTGAGTGATATGTATAAACAATCACTTTGGTGCCCACAAAATATGCTCTAAACTTGTCAATGCAAACACAACTGCTCGTAACTTTTTTTCCGTCGTTGTGTAGTTGATTTGGGCTTCATTTAGAGTTTTACTAGCATAATAAATAGAATGAAAAGTCTTACCTTTTCGTTGTCCTAGTACTACTCTAACAGAATGGTCACTAGCATCACATATCAATTCAAAAGGCATACTCCAGTCAGGTGCTACAACAATAGGTGTTGTAACAAAGGCTTTCTTTAGTGTAACAAATGCCTTTAAGCATTCCTCATTAAAGTCAAAAGAGCTTGTCAGGCTCCAGCAGCATATATAAAGGTTTGACAATTTTTGAAAAATCCTTAATAAATCTTCTATAGAATCCAGCATGCCCTAAGAAACTCCTTATATCCTTGATTGAGGTGGGAGGTGGTAATTTGTCAATCACCTCAATTTTTGCTTTATCCACTTCTATCCTTTTTTTAGAAATTCTGTGGTCTAGAACTATTCCTTCTTGTAGCATGAAGTGGCATTTCTCCTAATTTAATAATAAATTTGTTTCCTCACTTCTTTTGAGTACATTCTCCAGATTGTGCAAACAATCATCGTAGATTCTGCAAACACCGAGAATCATCCATAAACACTTCAAGTGTTTGCTCTACCATATCTGAAAAAATGGATATCATACGATGCTGAAAAGTTGCTAGAGCATTGTCGAGGCCAAATGGCATCCTTGTGAAAGCAAAAGTTCTATATGGGCAGGTGAATGCAGTTTTCTCCTGGTCCTCTAGTGCTATAGCAATTTGATTGTAGCCCAAGTAACCATCCAAGAAATAGTAGTACTTCTTTCCGGTAAGTCTTTCTAATATCTGATCTATGAAAGGCAATGGGAAGTGATATTTTCTTGTAGCCTTGTTTAACTTCCTATAATCCATACAAACTCTCCATCTTGTTGCAGTTCTTATAGAAATGAGCTCATTCTTCTCATTTGCCACCACTGTTACACCTCATTTCTTTGGAACACATTGTACAGGACTTACCCACGAACTATCTGAATTGGATAATTAATCCCAGCATCAAGCCGTTTGATGATTTTCTTTGTTACTACTTCCTTCATGATTGGGTTCAATCTTCTCTATTGCTTTACAAAATTGATGTAAAAGTCCTTCAACAGAATCTTATGCATGTATATTAAGGCGCTGATTCCTTTAATGTCCATCATGGTCCATCGAATAGCCTTCTTGTATTTCCCCAATACTGTTGCCAAGCTTCTTTCTTGTTCTGTATTAAAAAAAGATGAAATAATTACTGGAAGTGTGTCATTATCCACAAGATAGACATATTTTAAATGTAAAGGTAAAGGTTTTAATTCTAAAACATGAGGTGATTCAATGGATGGTTTAGAAGGTTTTACTTTCCTGTTTGAAAGATCAAGAGATTCAAATAGGTTATTGGTTCTGAAAAGTTGCTTTTCTCTTAACCATGTTATGTCAACCGATTCAAAATCTTCATCTTCTAGTTCTTCAAATGTTACAGCATTGACCTTTCTTTACTACTACAATCAGTGAATGTTTCTACATCATCTAGACTCTTTATAGCATCGAGCAAATTGAATGTAACTTGCTCGTCATTGACTCTCATAGTCAACTCACCTTTTTGTACATTGATTAAGATTTTTCCCGTGACTAAAACATATCTTCCCAAAATGATTGGTACTTTTTTATCTACTTCAAAATCTAGTACTATGAAATCAACTGTAAAAATGAACTTGTCTACTTTGACTAATACATCTTCAATTTTTCCTTCTAGATAAGCATGAGATCTATCAGCTAACTGTAAAGTGACTGTTGTGGGTCTAACTTCTCCAACTCTCAAGTGTTTGAATAAGGACAATGGCATAAGGTTTATACTTGCTCTTAAATCACAAAGTGCTTTACTACTGTATTTAGTCCCTATAGAACATGGAATTATGAAGCTTCTTAGATCCTTCAATTTCGAAGGCATTTTATTTTAAGCATATGGCTATACTCTTGTGTTAGAGCAACTGTTTCAAACTCTCCCAGCCTTTTCTTCTTTGTCAAGATGTCTTTCAAAAATTTTACATAATTCAGCATTTGCATTTGCTCCAATGCTTCCACAAATGAAATGATGATGTGTAGTTGTTTCAGTACTTCTAGAAATTTGCTGAACTGCTTATCCTGTTTTTGCTTCTAAAATATCTGAGGAAATGGTGGTGGATGTCTAAATTGTTGAGCTGTAACAGGTTGTGTAGCTTGCATGTCTTTCACTATGCTCTGAGTTGATGCTGCAACATTGCATCAATAGGTACTCAATTTTCAATGTCTGTAATTGATGTAGCATGGCTGTTCTCACCAGTGTATTGTGCAGTAGAGGATAATGGCTCCTCTTTAACTTGAATTTCTTCTTGATTTAAAGTAGATTCAACTCTCTGTTTTTGTGTGCCTACTGAAATATGCACATCTTTACCATATCTCAAATTGATTACTTTACACTGCTCCTTTCCTTCTCTTCTCAGATTCTCTGTATTGCTTGGTAAAATACCCTGTGATTTGTTACTTAATGCTGTAGCAAGCGGTCCCACCTGATTTTCTAAGTTCCTCAATGATACTACTTGGCTCTAGACAATTATTTCATTTTTTACGATGTACTCTTTAAGCAATGCCTCAAAGGAGCCGAATTGATCATTGCTAGTGCATATTTACCCTTGATTTGGCTGTTGGAATCCGGGTGGTGGTGCAAGTTTGTTCTGTCCATTGTCTGCTGCAGCATGTTGATTTGATGCTGATTGCCCCATTAAAAGTTTGGGTGCTGCGTTCATCTAGGATTGTATGTATTCGAATACGGATTGCTCTGATTTTGTCTGTTGTAATTTCCCATGTAACTGAGGCAGGATTTCCTGGACAATTATCAAACAAATGCCCTTCTTCGTAATAAACATAAGAGGCCTCAGCAACTTGATTGACAGTTGCTGGAGCAGTAGACATAGCCTTCACCATATTTGTCAACGAAGCTACTTGTGTTGATAATGCTACATTATGAACTCTTGCTGGTCCTCTCGCTGGAGCTTGCCTGGTAAATGTCCATTGATAGTTGTTATTAGCTATGCTTTCCAAAATCTCGTAAGCCTCATTGTAAGACTTAGATAATAAGGCTCCGTTTGCTGAAGCATTTACCATTAGTCTAGTGCTTGGGTTTAAATTTTTATAAAAGGTTTCCAATTGAATACAGCAAGGAATACCATAATAATGACATTTCTGTAGCAACTCATTAAATCTACCCCATGCATCATACAAACTTTCATCTTCTAATTGGTGGAAGGATGTGATTTCATTTCTCAACTTTGCACTCTTGGTGGGCGGGAAGTACTTCATTAATAATTTATTAGCCAAATCATTCCATGTGGTAATAGAGTCAGGTGGTAATGAGTTCAATCAAGCTCTTGCTCTGTCCTTCTAAGAAAATTAAAAAAGTCTAAATCTCAATGTTTCATGAGTTGCTCTAGCAATCTTAAAAGATCACTCACCTCCTAAAAGAATTTAAGATGAAGATGAGGGTCTTCTTATGGCAATCCATTAAATTGCCCTACGGTTTGCAACATCTGAAACATCACAAGTTTAAGCTCAAAATTAGCAGCTTGCACTCCAAGTCTAATTATTCCAGGTTTATGGCTTGAGGAGTCAACACCGCAGAGTCTCTGATAGCTCTGTCTCTATCTTTTGCCATCACAATAATCTTATTGTTCCCTAATTGCCTTTGAATATTTTACCCATTCTGACCTTCTTGACCTCCATCTACATTGACTAGTTCAATTAACCCTTGTTGATTTAGATCAGCCCTATTTTGCAATTCAGCCATGTCTACATGCTCTCTTCTCAAACGCCTTGTTGTTCTTTCTATTTTTAGATCAAACTGATATTCGATAGATTTATACTTGCGCATGCAAGGGTTGCTAGAGCAATTCTATCAACAAAAAAATTAAAAGAAACTAAAATTAAATTCACAAGAATCAATAAACAATCAATCCCTGGCAACGACGCCAAAAACTTGTTGTTAATTTTATGAAATGGAAGTCATTGTGCAACTGGACACTATAAGTAATAAAGTGATGAGTATTAAAGTCGTCTCCACAGGGATTGAAGTTATCAAACATGGTATAGCAATCTTATTCAAAGCAAATTTTTAATGCTTTAATAAAATTAAATTAAAACCACCAATTTAAAAGTCGAATAAAACAAATTAAATAACAAACTTGGATTACTGAAATAACCAAACGTCAAACACAAGGAAATAATCAATGACTATTGGGTAGTTACGTGTCTAAACTCACTTAATGATTATTGACTTATTTAACAAATTTCGGCTCAGTTGCTACAGCATCTACCACAACACTGAGCAAACTTCCTTCTGCATCCTCAGCTGTCACATGTTGGATATCTTACATCTATATGTAACCTAAGTAACCAATTGTTAAGCCAAAATTAGATATAGCATTATACGTTCTAGAATCTATTAACCCTACAAGGTGAATCCCTATGTCTAGTTCTTCACTAATCTTAGATCAAGCATGGTCCTATTCAAATTGATATTAAACCAATTAAGGAAACCCGATCTAAAACCATGTATTGCCCTAATTTGTTCCACTAAGTAGTCCTTTTTTAGGATCTCTCTTAGCTTATATCCACTAAATGGGTGGTCAGCCGAAATAAGGAATTGTAATAAGCATAATCAAAGCAAAATGCTATAGCAAACACAGAGCAACAACAATGTAAGTCAATTCATCATTAATTTTGTTTAAAACCTAACTATATTAAAATTTAGTTCATACTCAATAAAGAAATAAAAATCATAATCAGTTCAGCCATTGAATTCATCCTCAAGAAAATAAAACAAGAAGTTAAGTAAATATAAAGACAAGATTTGTCCCAAAAAGCCCTCTTGTATGTATTGCGATATGTTCTTCTCCTTCTTTCAACTCCTCTGTTGCAGCCTCCAATTTTTTTCTCTTGCTTTCTTTTTTCCTTATTTCTGTCGAAATTTTTCTATGTGTGTGACGGCCTTCTCTCGTTTTTCTTGATGTGTGCAATTTAGGGTAACTCCTAAAAAGGGTAGGACTCTTGGTGGATATGTATATGCTTGCATCACACGCTAAAATAATCTCCTGCCACATCAGCCCTACTCTTTCTACACTCGTCTTATATTAGCCTTGTATTTGCATGCTCCAGGATTATTGCAGCATTGTAGCAACATCTTCTCTATTTTAGATCTAACTTGTTTACTTTTCATACTCTATTGTTGCGGCATCCATCTATTGAAATTGAGCGACTTAATCCCCTATAATAATGCCATTAATTAGATTACATAATGATTTAAAAACGTATTAAAATAATAAAAATAAACTTAAATACCTTCTTATGCAAAATATAGTTGAACATAAAACAAAATTCATCATTAATTCTCTAAGTAACAGCAAATCATGCCAAAAAAATGTCATGATAACACTCTTTGCATAGAGTTATCAGTACCTGACTCCAAAAATACAACCAAAAGCTTTGGTACTACTGTTGGGAAATTGTTTGCCACTTGCATGCACATGTTCAACAGTTTTGCCTCCAGCTTTGAAATGTTCTCGATCTTCCAAACAAACTTATAAAAGGAAGCTGATGTCAATTTCGTCATGGAAAAGCACTCTCCTTTGCATTTGTCCCTTTCTTTAACAAAGACTTCTGCTCCAAAAACACACCGTATCTTCCACAAGATATTGATTCGAATCATCGTTAAATTCTTTAAACAGTATGAATTGATCAAAACTCCATTCAAGCTTCAATCGATCGAAACGTCTTTCTTTTCCCACAGCATCTGCCACGTAATGAAGTGATCACCACAAATCATTAGCTCTTATTTAAACTAGTTTTTAGTTGGGAAGTCTGTGCAATTTTTCGCCTATTTTTGCTTGTGTCTACCATTGCTATGTAGAGTGAGATGTGATCTTTCACATTTTTATTTTTATTTCCATTTGGTAGACAACAAGTTTCCTGTAACAATCATGAATTCAGTTACATATTAAAAAAAAATCGACAACTTTTTATTTAAAACTTAAAATTAAGTTGTAGTTACCTTTTGCTCAAATTATTCACTCCAAATTATAAATATACCCCTCACAATGATAAATTCTGAAATAGGAAGCTAATATTAATTTCCATTTGCCCAATTTGCATTTCATCCATGTATATGCCTATTTAATATCTCATTTTGCCCGATTTGCTCTAGAAGAAAATAAATTTGATTTTACTTTTATCTATTATTCATCATTTTTTATCTTTTTATCATTGAGAAGGGCATATTCAAAATTTAGAGTCAATAATTTGGGTAAATGGTAATTATATCTTATTTGAAATAAAAAGCTGTTGATTTCATTATACTTGTCACCGATGACATGTTTTAGGCCAATATATTGACTTATTTATTATAGGGATATAATAGTAATTGTAAATTAAAAATAAATTTACTATTAAAATGAATATTTATTGACAAAAATAGGGGTTATATGTCTTTTTTGAAACATTAAGGAGCCATATGTCCCTTTTCCCAAACGTTAGTGGTTCACTGTCATTTTTGCTAAAAAATTGTTACTCCCTGAATCTTTATGTTTTCGCATTGTGAAGTTAATAAAGTTATCAATCCTTGTTTTTCATTCTCTTCCTTGGTGGAATTAGTTTCAAAACCTCTTCTTCTATGTTCTTAGGATGTCCATCTGAACCATAGAAATAGAAACTCAATTGCATAAGTAAACCATAAATCCATCAATGAATTAATTTCTTTCATGAGAAAGCAAGAAGAAACCAATTACTTTTTACAAAACTTATAATTAGGGTACACATCGATTCGGTTCGGTTCGGTTCGGTTCGATTTCGGGATAAATTTCAGTTTTGATTTGGTTTAGGTGTGAAATTCAAAAAAAAAGTTCAATTTTTAAAGAAAATAAAAACCAAACCGAAACCCATAGTTCATTCGGTTCGGTACCGATTTGGGTTTTTCCTTTTTGGCTTTCGGTTAAAGACCCTTTTGAAAAGTTTGCAAAAAATATTAGGCCATAATAGAACTTCTATATGTAAACATTTCCTAAACAATTGGACCATACTAAATTTTATAAAGGGTAGGGATCTAAAAGATATTATCCCTCCACTTGGACCACTTCATCTTCAACCTTGGTCACACACAGTATCGTATGAAATGGAAAAAACAATTGGCAGAAATTAATTATATATGTGCATAAATTTATACAGAGGTGGAGAAGAGCACACAATAATGTTATTATATGGAAAATTTGTCTGTCTCTCTTTTGAGAAATTAGCTTTGCATGTGTTATTTTTCTTGTCATCTTTGATGCATTCAAAGAGGATGTCTAGGTTCTCTCAAATGGATCTAAATTAGTGTTATCTATCAGGTGAAAATGAAAACAATGCAAACTGTAGAATTGTAGATGCATTCTTGAAGTAATCAAAAGATCTATTAGGTTATTGTGTTGATTGTATTGTCTTCTACACCTTTCATTATTTTAGGTGAGTCTACGCAAGCAAGGCAAGCTCGTGGACCTGCTCTTGGTGTTGGGGAGTAGGGCACAGGAGACATTATGCATTTACAATTCAATTCTGAATGGCAAGTGATCAGTTCGAATTCATCTAAGTTTAAGTCTCACCTTGGGATTATAGTGAAAAATGGACTAAAGGTTCCTCTTACATATGCTGAGTGGACTCATATGCCTAATAAAGTCCTGTAATTTATTTGGAAAGAAGTGAAAGTATCAAACTACTCATACTTGAAATCTTGCCCGTATATATAGTTGTTGCTTATAATGAGTTTTTTTTTTTTTTCACTTATCAAAAGATCTTTAATGGGTTTGTGTTGTTTTTTAATTTTGTTCACTTAAATGGGTGAGAAAGTAAGTTTCTTTGTATCAGATCTTTTACTAGTTGGTTAGTATATTATACAATGAATAGATTTTATTTAATCTGTATTTAGTGTGTTGTCTGATGTTGATTTCTTATTTTCTCTTTAGTCATTTAAAAATAACATTATATTTCATTATTTTCTATGTTTTTTAATACTCTCTTTGCTTCCGAAAAGTTGTGTAAGGAAGCAAAGGAAATGCCTAATTGAGTTAATTATTTTGTTTTTGCTAAATCAAACAATAGATTGCTTATAGCATCTAAGAGAAGAATTGCTTGAATTATTTTCTTCTTCGGTTTTCTATCTGATTATCCTATTTGGGGTTTGTGGTAACTAGAAACCCAATTCAGTACTTCTATATATCCTTTAATAGAGAAGTTTATGCCTACATTTAGGCACTGTCATTTACAATCAATTTGTCCTAATCTATAAGTGGTATTTTTTATCAAAGAATTTGTTTGACCTCTTATTGTCACAACTCATCTATATTATTAGGATAATCTTTATTGTGTTTATTGATATCCATATGAAAATACAGATGCTCCAGATGCCTACAAACCTCATTGCCTAAAGAACGCAACAAAACTTTGGAAGGATTGGAAATATAGAGTGAAAAGTGAGCATTATAATGGCAAGATAGATGCAGAATGCCTTCCATTCATTCCTCCTAGAGTTGTTGAAGAGCAGTGGAAGACAATGGTAGCTTATTGGGGCATTGAGGAATCTAAAGTATGTGATCAATTTGCATAACTGTTAATTATTTCCATGGTTTCATTCTTAGTATCCACTAAAACAAAGATAATAACTTAATATTCTTTGAGTTATAGGCTGCTGCAGAAAAAATAAATAAAATGAATCGTTCACAAGTGTATTCACTTCCTAGAATTGGTCGAACTTCATTTGCAAATAAAAAAGAGCAGGTTAGTATTATGTTTTCCAATCAAATTGTCAGATTATACGTTATAGTGTTTTTAGAATTTTAGTGTGACTTCCTTTGTTGTAAATTGTTATGATTTTATTACATTTAAAGTGTACTTGATCATGATTTTTCATTCTTTTAATACTCTGAATGTATTATCTTTTTTTAGATAAAGAAACAAGGGAAAAAGACAGATCGAATAAGCGTTTTTATTGAAACTCGATCAAAATGTAATGGTACTATAGGTGATCTAGAAAGTGAGGAAATAATTGTAAGTAAGAAAAAAATATATCAAATATATTCATATTCTTTCACAATGAGATAACAAATTGACATTTTATATTCTAATCCAGTTTAAATGTTCGTAGAGTCAATTTCATGAACATCTGTCTCATTTACCAGAGGAACAACAAATAGAAGCTGTGAGAGATCGAGTTTTTACTCAAGTGATGGGACTTGATGGTCATGGATATGCTCGAACCTATGGGCATGGTCCAACACCATCAGATGTGATACGCACAAAGTCAAATGAAACTAATGAAGTACTGCAACAAAAGGTACATCGTCTTAAATCCAATTATGCTGACCTTTAATGCAAATATAGTGATCTGCAGACTAAGTACGCTGAGATACATTCATTTATGAGAAGCCATTTTGATGATTCTGCTGCTGAGATTCAGTCATCCATAAATGAACGGGAATGATTTTAATATAGTAGTCTATTTCTAGCTATTTTTTATGATTGTTATTTATAAGTTTGTTTTATGTGTTTTGCTTCAAAGATTGAGACTTCATTGGCATGTGATTGAGGTTGCATTCTATGTACCAATTTTAATGTGGGCTCAAGTTATTCTTGATTTGAAGTGGTAAATAGGATTTCAAGTAAGACTGTTGGGTGGTAAAAAGACCAAAATGTAAGAAAGAAGTAGAGAGAATCAAGTGGTGGATTAAGTACTTTTAAGAAGTAACAATTGTGAGGAGAATTGAACTTATTTGCTTCTTTAAAAAATCTACATTTGTTGGTAGTGATTGATTTTGGTGACTTAAATTCTTTAACTGTAGATAAGTTCTTAAGAATGACTTGCCAAATAAGTAAATATTTTTCATTTAATATCAAGTACTTATCTTTCGAATTTATCAGCTTATGTTGTAGAGATAATTCATCATTATTCATTATTAATTTCATTTGCTTTTTATTTTGCTGATTCCAAATGCATCAAGCTCTCACCATAATAATCAAAATGCAAACACTGATTTTGAGAGTAACTAGCATGCTTGCTTACTCGGTCGTTATGATAATTGATTTATAGACTGTAATGGATAATGATGTTGGATAATTGGTTTATAATATTGATTTTACAACTGTTATGTTAGATTTGCAATTGTTACTTTTCATTCATTGAATTGAAAATTATCAATGATATATCTTATACTTTGAAATTATATAAATGTTAATCAGAATGTAAATGACACTCTTAATATATATTTTGGGCAGAAAATGTAAAAAATAAAACAAAATTTGAGAAGAAAATGGGTGGATAATAATAGCTGGAAACTTATTTGCGATGGCTAAAGGTTTTGCAACGGTAGTCTTACTTTATGACGGTTAATTTGCCGTCGCAAAAAATGCTACACGATAGCCATTTTCCAATCGCAAATAGAAAACGACACGATTACTTGCGTCATCCCTTTGCTGTCGTATCGCCGACGTAAAAGACCTATCACAACTGTAAATTGCCGTTGCAAAAGGCCCTTTTTCTTGTAGTGATGATTGAGTGTTCATTATTGTTCTTAATGCTTTTAAATATCTGGCCAATATTTGAATGATTTGAGACTACATAATGAGACCGAAAGGAGATTTATGTATTTTTGCTTTGTGTAATGGATGCCATGAATTGAGCGAAAGATAGAGATGTGCCAATGTGATTCGTGTAGTTTTATCTAAGAATTTCCATAGAGCTTAATAAATCTTTGCATATTTAAATTCACATAGAGATATAGTGGGTTAATATGTGAGAATATTTTTGATATTACTCGATAGAGGATATTGAATACATTAGGAAAATTCACTGTCAACATGGGTAATAATTTTTATTAACACAGATGGAGGATTAAATTGGATTGGTTATGGTGAAATCGAATATCCTAGTTTATTAATCTCTTAGCAATTTCATAATTGTTTGCATTCTTGTTTAATTTTTAGTTATTTTATTTTATTTTAATTTTTAATCTAAATCTGTCTATTCAATTGTTCAAATAAATTAGGGTTAGAAAAATTTTGGTAGCTAATAAGATATACAATCTCTTTAGAATAATACTCTACTCTACATCATATTACTTGCGCCGACTAGTACACTTGTTAATTTACGCAACAGATACAATGCCTCAGCACCAAACAAGGCCTTTCTCAATGAAACGAATCTTGAACAACCCCAATTACTTTGGGCCGGATGTGGAACCATTCTCTACCTGCTAGAGGAAAAGAAGCATTCTCATTATACATATTATTTGGATTACATACTCTCAATAATAAGCTGACTTTTTGGTTAAAGCTATGGCGGTGGGCAATTTTAAATAGAATATTTAGCCTCTATCTCCCAAAGATGATAAGCTAAAGAAAACTGCTTAGTTGCATGTAAAGAATGTTTTAGTTTTAGAAGATTCATGTATTGCCCGCACATGTATATTTTGAACTCTAATTGATATTTGATATAGAAAGTATAAGTCACCCTAAGGTTTGGTCGTTACAGTACAAACAGTAGGCCAAATCCAAATAACTTCGTGAAAATCTGTGCGTTTGGATCCCAAAACCATTTCAGAAAGTATAAATATATACGCGTTTGGATCTCCAGTAACAAATACACGCTTTGCCTGCAACTTTGAAAAGTTCTTGAACATCCAACCATGCTTATAAATGGAAGCAGATGTGGATTTATCATGGAAAGGCACTTGTCTGTGATTTTTGTTCCTTTCATTAACAAATCAAGAACTTGTCTTTGCTCTGGTCAAGCATATAAACAGACCAGAAATCACAGACTTCCCAACCAAAAACATGTGAACTTTTGGAGACTTAACGACAGTGAATTAGATATTACATGCTGAACTCAAAAGATGGCATTCCCAAGTAATCGCTACGTGGAGACTTAACAACCGATTAACCACCAATTATCGAGTGTCAACAACTAAATTTCTTTGCCAGAAGATATGGGTACAATGAGATTAACTCTAATTGGAAGAAATAAAATCACAGACCAAAAATCACAGACTTCCCAACCAAAAACATGTGAACTTTTGGAGACTTAACGACAGTGAATTAGATATTACATGCTGAACTCAAAAGATGGCATCCCCAAGTAATCGCCAAGTGGAGACTTAACAACCGATTAACCACCAATTATCGAGTGTCAGCAACTAAATTTCTTTGCCAGAAGATATGGGTACAATGAGATTAATTCTAATTGGAAGAAATAAAATTAAAAATTGGCATCCCAATTTTCTTGCAAGAGTGACAATGGCAATGCATATTAGTTATATATTACAAGGCTTTGAAATTCCAAGCCCAGACACCTCTGCTTCCACAATGCACACAACTTTCACAAGAAAACCATTGCCTGCCTTGGTTACGTAACCGAGTTCAACGAAATTTGAACCACCTACTAGCTGCAAGAAGAACCATAGAAAGCCAAAGTTATCTGTATTTAGCTACAAAGCTTGTAGAACCGTTAAGTAATTGGTTGGGGATAATAACTTACAGTTTTTAACTTTGTGCTTTGCCTGCACTGGATCCCGGATTCGCAATGTGTAATGCACGTATATTTTAAAACCACGAGTTATAGTTGAGGAATCAGCCAATGACAGGAACATAGAAAGAGGACTGCCGGCTCCACTTTTGGTTCCCCTGGGATGGAGCTCTATCTTCCGGAAAATCAACAAGGGTTAATTTTTATATGAGGCATTTAATTAGATGATATGAGTAAAGAAATTAACAAACGAATTATTTCAATAATATCACACTTGTATACTTTTTGAACTCTAATTAAATATATGATACAGAAAGAATTAGTCATGTTCAGGTCTGAACGTCTGTCTGATCGTAGGCTAAATCCAAACCCAAGTAAAATTTTGACGTTTGGACTGGATCACCATTTCAGAAAGTGTATACACACAAACATACCACTTTTGATCTGCAGCAACAAATAATTCTGATTCGTAACGCTTTGCCTCCAACTTGGAAAACTTCTCGATCTTCCAAACATGCTTATAAATGGAATCAGATGTCAATTTCTCCATGGATAGGCACTCTCCTTTGCATTTGTTCCTTTCTTTAACAAATACTTCTGCTCCAAAAACACACGTATCTCCCACAAGATATCCATTCGAAGCATCGTTAAATTCTTTAAGCGGAATGAATTGATCAAATCCCCATTCAAGCTTCATTCCATGAAAACGTCTTTCTTTTCCCACGGCATCTACCACATGTTGAAGTGACCCCAATCTTAATTAAATAATTGGAAAGAAAATAATCATAAACATTGTTAAGTATAATAATAATTAACCTTGAAGAATCAAGAACCTGTCTTTGTTCTGATCAAGCAAAAACAGGCGAAAAACTGCATAGACTTCCCAACCAAAATCAAGTGAATTTGTGTCAACTATTGCTAAGTAGAGTGATATGTGATCTTCCACTTTTTTGTTTTCATTTCCATTTGGGTAGACAACAAGTTTCCTGCAACAATCATGAATTCAATAAGATATTAGATGATGGTTCAGTAATAAGAAAATCTGAATATTAGTGTACAAGTAATTTTTAAGCCATACCATTTATGGCCTCCAGCATCAAATTCCAAAGATTCGTAGCTCTCCACAGCATTCTCCACAAGAGTTGAAAATTTCTGTATTTTGAGTAAGTAATGGGCTGGTGGCACAGGTGAAGTGGATCCTGCAATTGCTGTAAAAAGTAATTTTAACAACGATAAGAAAATAAGTTAGAAAATTTTCAATGAAGGTTAGGGAAAGAGATGACATACCAACTTGGTCATAATGGTTCAAGTACTAAAACTAGGGAATAAAAAATATTGATTAATAAGATTTTTCTCAGAGTTCTTTCGAGATTAGTATTTCTTTTAATGGTATATGTAAAGCAATATGGTTAAACGTACGAACGACCATAGATATTCTCCAAATTTATGGAACTGAGTCATCAATTTTTTCACTTCTTGTTAGAAATCATTAATCATATTTCTCCTCTGCTTTTTCCGTAAGCAATGAAAATGATTTTATTTTGACAATGTAATTAATGAGCCGGTGGAACATGCTTGGTGGTTCTTGCAATGGCTATTAGAGTAATTTTAACATTGATTGATTAGAAAATAATCTGAAAATTTTATGTACTTTGAATTGACCAAGAGAAGGAAAGAAAGAGAGAGCATGTATACATGCATACATACCATCTTGTTAATAGGAGCTTGCTACCTTACAGTTGCTGTAAGGTGCAGCTCTCTTACAAGCCAGCTGTAGGTCCCACTTGGGACCCACGGCCGGCTACTGTTCATTTGGCCGGGCTGCACCTTACAGCAACTGTAAGGTAGCCCTCTCCTTGTTAATAAAGAGACTGTCCATGGCAACAAGTTGTTGAATTATTTCTTTTTAATTTTGTTGAGTAAACTGTCGCCGGCGGCTGTGATGGTGCTGTTTTTGTTGGTAGGAGCAAGGCGCAAGGTATGTGAATAAATTGAATATTATTAATAAACTGAATATATATTATAAATTAAGGTCAATTACGTTTGTAAATAAACAACCATTTATAGAATAGTAGTTAAATTAGGACAAATAAGAGAAATAGTTAAACCCTAACGAAATTAAAATTACAAAAACCACTCAAATATAAATACTAAATAAGTTAAATCCTAATAACATATGAATAATTTAATTTCTTATATATTTTACCTACTATACAGGGCTTTTTTTTTTTTTTGATATTACAGGGCATTTGATTTATAATAAGCATAATTTGAGCGAGTATACTACGCATCAATATAACTAGGGGAAAAAAATGAATTTTTTAGGTTATTAATAAATAAATAAATAAAAAGAGCCTACTGATTGGACTGTTAAATTCTATCTAATTCACCAAACTGAAAACTATAACCTCGGTCAGAAACTTTCATTTCAGGAACAATAAACATTGATTCCAATTTTCTTTGTACCACTTGTACTATTGTTATAGCACTTTGGAAATTCCAAGCACAGTAACCTTTTTTCTTATACCACCATCCATCATTAAACAACTGTTTGAGGAATTAAACCAGATTTTGCCTGCAAAGGGAAAATGAGCATCATATAAGAATAATGTTAGTTGTACGAAGTTTTAACTTCTAGGGGTTTGGCCGAGTGGTACTCCAACAATTTTGTTTGACTAGCTTGAATATTAATGTACAAGTAATTATTAGGCCATACTATTTAGGAAAAGTCTTGCACGCTCCTGGAGCATTGCTCCTTTACATTTCACTCCTTGTCACTTATATGTTTCAACCAATCATGATAATATGCATACTCATACACATGGCAAGCAATAAATGAATACGAAGCAGTGCTCTAGGAATACCAAAAACAAGCTTTTTCAAGGGTTAGAATTCTTTCAAGATTAATATATATTTGTTCTTTAAAATTTCTAGAAGGGACGATGGTATATAAATATAAAGCGTGCATTAAGGTAAACGGTTTATATATACAACGTACGTATGGAAATTCAACATTAAAGCTCTTGGTTAGAAACTTTAGATTGAATGCGACTCATTATCTTTTCTGTTACTCCATTGCAGCGCTTCACACTCTTGGTTGATTTTCCTTCACTTACTACTCAATGGATTATCATGTTTGGCATATTTATTGAGAAGATAACAAAGTGGTGAATACTTAATTTGAATAATCATCTTTGGTTTTCAATCTCTTACTTGGTGTAATTAGTCCAAAACATCTTCTTTTGAAGGGTAAATTTTAATTTAACCCCAGTCTTCAATGACAATCTTTAAATTATTTACGTACTATTTCTCGCTCTCTTGTACTCAATTTATCTCATCAATAATAGATCCCTTCAATTAAAGAAAGAAACATTCCAGGACTTAAAGTTATATCGTTGAACAAAGTGTGATCGGATAAGTAAACCATAAAATCAATGAATTTATTTAATGTCATTAGAAAGCATGAAGAATTAATAACATCCCAACTTCCTTTGCACCAATTAATTGTAACAATGCCTCGGAAATTCCAAGCACAACTACTGACCTTTGCTTCCCCCATGCAAGCATCATTCCATAGATACCCATTCTCCGACTGCTTTAACTAAATAAGGTAAATACTAATAAAATATGAAGGACTAATTTAAATGAAATTCTATAATTTCTAATACTTTAATTAACAATCGAATAGGCCAAAATCGAGAACATTAGCTTGAAAGATGATTGCTACTAGTGCGAATAGCAAAGCTGCCTCCTTTAGGATTGAGCCTTTTCTTTCAAAAACGATGCAACATGAAAAATAAACATTTTTTTTTCATTTGGGTGGATAGTATGACCATTGATATTCACTAAATTATCTTACTTTGCAGTAACATATTGTTTTATGAAACGTAATATAGTAGTACTTTAGCTAGTGATCCTTTTTCAGTTTCGAAACTACTTCTTTTGAGTTATTAAACGTCCATATGTGATATCCCTTTTATGTACCATTAATTTCTTGCTCTATTAATTGTACTCAATTTATCTTATCAAAGTTAAAGAAGCAGCTTTGTCTATTTTCAAAGAAAAACAGAGGGAAAAATGCTAAGCTTGAAGAACAAAATTATTGAATCAAATTGTTTTCATCAACTGTCAATTGAATCTGAGAATACAAAGGTTTATATACACATGTACAGAATCATCCAGAAGCTACAAACACACGCACATAATGCCAACTATTAATAACAATATTTTGGCGGGAGAATAACAAATTCTGAATGGAGTAACCGCTTGCATAACAGACTCTACTGATGTGGCTAACTGAACTTCTGACGTGGCTAGCTTAATCATTTCACTTTGTTCTTAACATGCCCCCTTAAGCTTAACGTCTGGGTAAGACATTAGGCTTAGTTCACATGTAAGCAAAGTGATCAAAGCTCAATGGTTTAGTGAGCACATCTGCTAACTGATCAAAACCAGATACATGTTTATCAGCAAGTTCCTTATTGGCAATATGCTCTCTAACAAAATGTATATCCAATTCAATGTGTTTAGTGCGGGAATGATACTTTGGATTATTGGCCAATGCCTCAGCACTTTTGTTATCACAATACAGAACAGGAGGATGAATCAACTGGACTTTGAGTTCCTTGAACAAATAAGTAATCCATAATCTCTCTGAAGTGGCCGAAGCTAATGCCCTGTACTCTGACTCAACTGATGACCTTGAAACAACATTTTGTTTCTTTGATGACCAGGAAATAAGATTGGAGCTAAGAAAAACACAATATCCATCAGGATCAGCACCCCAATCTGCATATGAAAATGCTGACAAATTGAGGGATCTTGACTTAAAGAATTGAAACCATGATTAGCAGTTGACTGCAGTTACCTGAGTACTCTCTTACAAGCTTGCCAGTGCAATGTAGTTGGTGCAACCAAAAACTGACTCAACTTATTCACAGTAAAAGCAATATCTAGCCTTATCAAAGTTAAGTACTGCAAAGAACCAACCTCACTCCTTTAAAGAGGGGGATTGTCAAATGCTTTACCCCTGTCCTTATAGAGTTTATCAAAAACACTGACAGGAGTGTTACAACCCTTACTGTCAAACATATGTGCCTTTCTCAATATATCTCCAATATATTTTGTTTGAGAGAGATGAAGACCATCACTGGTTGGAGTAACCTTTAGTCGAAGAGAGTAGTTAAAGTCACCTAAGTCTTTGAAAGCATATTCAGATCCAAGATGAGCAATAACCTTTTCTATTTGTGCATTACTAGAGCCAATTACTAGAATATCATCAACATAGATAAGTATAACCAAAATGTCAGCACCAGTATGTTTGATAAACAATGAAGTATCAGACTGAAAGGAACTGAAACCCCATTGCAACAGTGAACTTTTCAATCGATCATACCATGCTCTAGGAGCTTGCTTAAGGCCATACAAAGCCTTGTTCAATTTGCAAACATAAGAAGGATACTTAGAACTTACAAAGCCCTAAGGCTAATGCATGAAGATATCCACTGTAAGAACACCATTAAAGAATGCATTGTTGACATTCAATTGTCTTATTGTCCAATGATTCATGACTGCAAGACTCAAGACAATTCTAATGGTGCAAGGCTTTACTACAGGGCTGAAGGTTTCAAAGAAGTTCACTCCATAAGTTTGATGGCAACTAACCTATCCTTATACTTGGAGATACTTCCATCTGGGTTGTATTTAATCCTGAACACCCATTTATTTCCAACAATTTTGGTTGCTGAAGCTACTGGTACTAAGGTCCAAGTAGCATTTATCTCCAAGGCATTAAACTCCTCTGTCATAGCCAAATGCCACTTTGGATCTGCTAAGGCTGACTGAACACTAAATGGTTCAAGATCTTAAGTGGCAGCAAGATATGTTTTTGGCATAAAGATTCCTGATTTGGCTCTTGTAGTCATTGGATGAGAGGTTTGAGTGGGAACTATAGGTAACTGAGGTTTTGGAGATGATACAAGTGAGTTATAAGAAGAAGATTATGGAGAAATGGTGGATGAGTGTTGAGGAGAAGGGAAATGCTGCAAGTGTAGTGAAGAAGCATGGGAATCAGGACTTGATATCACTGCTGGAATAGAAAGTGGTACTAGAGTTGACTGTTGCTACTATCATGTAAAATACTGTAAGAGGGTGATCAAACTGAAACTAACTCAGATGCTGAAGATGAAGAAGAGAATAACTTAAAATAAGGAAAGTCATTCTCATTGAAGGTAACATGAACTGTAACATAGAGTCTGCTTGATTTATCTAGACACTTGTAACCCTTGTGCAGTGGACTATAACCTATAAACAGACATTTGAATGAATGAAAATCAAGCTTATGTTGATTGTATGGTCTAAGTAAAGGATAACATGCACTGCTAAACACTTTAAGAAAGTCATAGTTGGGAAATTGGTGATGTAACTTTCGAAAAAGAGATTGGTTATTAAGAATTGTAGTTGGCATTCTGTTTATGAGGTAAGAGGCTGTGTGAAAGGCTTCCCATCAAAAAGAAATGGGCATTTTGGCTTGAGCAAGAAGGGTTAAACTAGTTTCTACAATGTGTATGTTCTTTCTCTCAATAACACCATTTTGATGGTGAGTATGAGGTCAACTATATCTGAATTGAATGCCTTCTTGATGAAGAAATCAGGTAAAAGCTTTGAACTCTCTTCCATGTTAGATTGTAAGGTTTTGATAAGTAAATTAAACTATTTTTCAACTAATAGTTTAAAATTTTTGAAGGTTGAGAAGGCATCAAATTTAAGCACAAAAGGAAAGATCCAACAATACCTGGTGTAATCATCAACAAAGGAGATACAGTATTTATAGGCATCCCAGGATAAAACAAGTGCTGGCCCCTATAAGTCAGTATAAATTAATTCTAGAAGAAACTTTGATCTGATTTCAGTGGATGAAAAATGGAACTTATGCAATTTGCCAAGCTGACATGCATCACAAAACTCAAAGTTCTCTTTTGATATGATTGAATAAAGTGCTATGATAAGGATGAGTTGTTGGGATAAAGTGTGGCAAGATAAGGATGAGTTGTTGGGATAAGTTTAATAAATAGTTTAGAGTTTGTTTTTATGTTAGAGTATGTAATAAAGCTGGCTCTCCAGCAAGTTTTTATTATTTATTTCTTTCTGTAAATGGCAGAGGGGAGTGAAAATTATTTTATTATTTTGATTTCAATAAAGAGGAATTCCCCCTAGAAGTGGGAAACTTGCTTATCTTTTTGTGATTTTTTCTTCCAATACATATCATTAGTATCAGAGCGGGTTAACCTGCTTGTGAAACAGAGATAATGGCTGATGGGACTAGAGCACAAGAAGCTAAGCGCATCAATGAGGCTTTTCAACAGTTAAAGGAAAATTCTGACAGACAATCCGCTGATCTGAAAGAGGTGAATAAGACAACTACTGACATCAAGGAACTGAAGCAACTAATGGGTACAGTGATTACCAAGTATGAAGAGCTTGCCTCATTTATAACATAGGACAACAGAGGTGAATCTTCTACCAATTCTGCAAAACGAACTGGTGGACACCGAGAATACATTTCAACGAAGTATGCTAAGTTGGATTTTCCTCGGTTTGATAATGATGAACCAAAGGGGTGGATTTATAAATGTGAAAGATTCTTTAATTTTTACGCTATAGAGGAAGATGATAATTACATGTGGCTTCTATTTACATGAAGGGTAGTGCTTTGGATTGGTTCCAAGTGTACGAAACTTCTAAGCCCAAGGTTACTTGGAAAGGGTTTATTAAAGACATTATATTGCACTTTGGCCTGGAAGATATGATGATCCAGTCGATCAACTCACAAAGCTAAGACAAACGGGCACAGTACAACAATATCAAGATCAATTTGAAGCTTTGGTAGTCAAAACACAGGGCTTATCTGAAGAGTATTTTGTAAGTTGCTTTACAAGTAGATTATGTGAGGAGTTGCGAAATAGGGTATTGTTATTTGAGCCTACAACTTTAACACAAGCCATGAGTTTGGCGCGTTTGCAGGAAAAGACAATGAATGCAATAATTAGTCGGGTGAAGCTTCCAACTCTAATGCTACTATAAGAATCAAATAACGTGCCAGACCAACCTTAAGAAAGGGAGGCCAGCTATACGGTGAATCTCGCAAGTAGAAATAAATGAACAAAGGGCAAAAGGATTGTGTTACACTTGTGATGAAAAGTATTTCTCAGGACATCGCTGTAAAAAATTATAGTTATTTATCATTGGGGGAGAGGAGTTTTTTGGAGATGAAGATAATGTTGAAGTAGTGGAGGAGTCAAAGCCAGAACTTTCAACAGAAGTACCAACTGAACCCGTAATATCCTCACATGCCTTGGCTGGTTCAAATTCTTACCAAACAATGCGTGCCAAGGGGTACATTAATCGAAAACCAGTGGTAATTCTTATTGACTCTGGTAGTACACACAATTTCGTTGACCTGGTAGTTGCAAGGCGAACTAACTGCCTGGTGGAACAAACCAATCCTTTTTCAGTGACTGTTGCAGATGGTGCACAAATAACAAGCTCAACTATTTGCAAACAAATGCAGTGAGTTATGCAAGGTACCACATTTGAAGCCGATAGGAGATTATTGCTTTTAGGTGGGTGTGACTTAGTACTTGGTGTGGAATGGTTGGCTGAGTTAGGACCAATAATGTGGGATTTTAAAAATATGAAAATGGAATTTACAATAAAAGGGAAGGGACATGCGCTAAGGGGGGTATCGACTGGACCCACTAAATTGGTAGAGACTAGTAGAGTGAAGCATCTGTTACGACAATCTAATCATGCTACCATTCACGATTATGTTCCATCTATCCAAATCTAACACTAAAGACTATTAATTCTGAGGTATGCCTTGAACTTGACTTGATGAAGTTACTAAGCAAATTTGACTTTGTTTTCTCAGAACCTAGAGGCTTACCACCACCAAGAGCACAAGACCATAAAATTCTATTGAAACCAGGCTTTTCATCAGTAAATGTTCGGCCATATAGATATCTTTATTTTTAAAAAAATTAAATTGAGAAGATTGTCCAAGAAATGCTTGAAGCAGGAACCGTTCAGCAGAGTGTGAGTCCTAAGGATGGTACATGGCGTATGTACGTTGACTACAGAGCTCTCAATAAAGAAACAATTAAAGATAAATTCCCAACACCGGTGATTAATGAATTATTAGATGAACTCAATGGTGCCCAATACTTCTCTAAATTGGACTTACGGTCGAGATACCACCAAATTTGCAAGCACTCTGGTGACATTCATAAAACAGCTTTTTGAACTCATGAAGGCCACTACGAGTTTCCAGTAATGCCTTTTGGGATAACAAATGCGCCATCAACTTTTCAAAGTGTTATGAATGAGGTATTTTGTCCTTAACTTTGCAAGTTTAAAGTAGTGTTTTTTTATGATATTTTGGTGTATAGTAAGGATTGGAATGCAGATAGCTCTTTCATTATTACAACACCAACAGTTTTTTGTCAAGCGGTCGAAATGTATATTTGGACAACAATAGTTGGAGTATCTGGGCCACATAATTTCTCGTGAAGGTGTTTCTGTTGACCCATAAAAAATTTCTAGTATGCAAGCTTGGCCTTAACCTACAAGCCTGAAGTCATTAAGAGGTTTTTTAGGGTTAACAGGATATTATAGGAGATTTGTTAAAGAATACGGCAAGATAAGTAATCCTCTCACTAACCGGTTGAAAAAGAATAATTTTGTATGGACAACTGCAGCAACAGAATCATTTGAACAACTCAAGCGTGCTATGACAACAACACCAGTTTTAGCTATGCCTGACTTCACTAAAGTATTTTTGGTCGAATGCGATGCATCTGGAAGCAGTATTGGGGCAGTACTGATGCAAGAAGGAAAACCAATTACCTTTATTAATAAGGCTCTTTCTGACAAAAATCTTGGCCTCTCAACTTATGAAAAGCAGTTGTTGGTAGTGTAGAAAAATAGCTTATTATTATGCTGTTTTGAGGGCACATTTTGAGTGCGACCCACTTCACGAAAGTGGAATATTTTGATATGTTCAGATTTTACTCCGTGAACACTTCAAGATTATGTAGTTATATACTCAAAATGGTGCTTTGGTGAATGAGAAATTGACTCTCAAAGTGCACCCTTGATGTTAAAAATTTGAAAGGAAATGGGGCTTATCCCACAGGGGAAAAATAAACTAATGGATTTGTGTTTATATATAGATACACATCTATATATGGGTAAGAATGTTATGGATAGAGGCTCTCTAAATCCCAGGCCGATTTGGTTGAACTCATGTGCGCCCGTACGTCCTACATACATGAATTTCGACCCAAAATCACCTAAGCCCGCATGGCCACATTTTTTATTTCCTTTTAAATTTTTTCCTGTAACAGTTTTCACAATTTAAAAAAATTAAAAGCTATTTTGATTGTGAGTTAATAATGGTTGTTAGAGAAATCAGCTAAATTGAATTTAAAAATTCAATTATTGCTGTTACAGAATTCAATTTTATTGAATTCAGGAGGCTGTTATGAAAATCAATTGGCTGTTATGAATTGAATGAAATATTCAATTTTTGTAATTTAATTGATTCAGCTGTTACAGCCCTTCATGACTATAAAAAGGCAACTTCCCCTTCTGTTTTTACACACGCAACAAAAACATAAATCACACAGAGCACTCAAAGTTTTTTTTCCTCCTCTGGCATTTCTGTTTTGGTAGAGTTCTGCCATTGTTACTGTTCACCGAAATTATTTGTTAGTGCTAGACAAATAATTCATTCCCATTGTATCCTGGGAAACAAATACCGACTAACCTAGAAGCACCGTAGTATGTGGAAAATATGTTTTAAGGAGATTGTTTTAATAGGTCTCGGGTTTCTTTGCATTCTTGTTTTGTTGGTTATTTTGCTGCTATTCTAACAATCTTCTGCAAGTTATTTTCTTTGTTTTCTGGTTTTGTTGTTTATTTTTCTACTATTCTAACAATCTTCTGCAGGTTGTGTCTTTATGTTTTGGTTTCTTAACAATTTGTTCCAGTAATTTGCAATTTGCAATTTGTTTCTATAATTTGTTGCGATTATATTACAGTTTTAGTATTTTTGTAGTTTGTTACTGTTTATTACAATTTCAGTAATTCATTTGCTGACTCACTGTAATTTTTTCAATAATCTTAAAACAGAATTAAGCTGAGATGGCAATTGAAAGCACTGACACAATACCAATTGTGACCGAAAACGCTCCTGTTGTGATTGCTGGTACTGGACCCTCGGTTGTGAAAAACCAACCTTTTTGGCTATTCCATTCAACCATGCAAAAAGGCCAGAAAAATTCACTGGACAGAATTTTAAACGTTGGCAGCAAAAGATGTTCTTTTATCTAACCACGTTAAACCTTGCGAGGTTCTTGACGGAGGATGCTCTTAAACCCAAAGAGGGTGAAATAGATGTTCAAGTTGCCAGTGCAATTGATGCTTGGCATCATTTTGATTGCTTGTGTAGAAATTATGTGATGAATGGGCTAAGTGAACCTTGTATAATGTATACATTGGGAAAAGAACAGCTAAGGACCTATGGGAGTCATTAGACTGGAAATATAAAACTGAGGATGTTAATACCAAAAAGTTTGTTGTTGGCCGCTTTCTAGACTATAAAATGGTGGATTCCAAAACTGTGATGAGTCAAGTACATGAAGTTTATATCATACTATCTGAAATCCTTGCTGAAATGATGATGTTGAGTGAAACTTTTCAACTGCCCGCTAATATTGAAAAATTGGCTCCTGCTTGGAAAGACTTCAAAAGTTATCTAAAGCACAAGCACAAGGAGATGAACATTGAAGGGCTGTTTGTTAAGCTTTGAATTGAGGAAGACAACATAATGGCAGAAAGACGGGGGGTTGTTTCTGTGGCCAAGGCAAATGTTGTTGAACATGGCCAGAAAAATAAAAATAAGAAAACCAATAAGCTAGGTCCTAAGTACGGAGTTTCCAAGAAGCAAACAAAATTTCAAGGAAGATGCCTCAACTGTAATAAGATGGGTCACAAGTCTTTCGATTGCAGATTGCTTAAGAAGAAGTGAAAAGCAAATATGGTGGAAACCATCACTCAAGAAGTTTCAGACATTTACCTTTCAGCAGTGGTGTCTGAAGTGAATTTGGTTGGCTCCAATCCAAGAGAATGGTGGACTGACACAGGAGCAACTAGACATGTATGCTCAGACAGAAGATTGTTCACTTCATTTGAAGCTATTAGTAATAGAGACAAGTTATTTATGGGGAATTCAGTTACGTCTGAGATCGAGGGTCAAGGGAAGGTGATTCTAAAGATGACTTTTGGGAAAGAGCAGACTCTGAATAATATGCTCTATGTGCCTGAGATTCGGAAGAACTTGGTGTCTGGATCGCTGCTGAACGGATGGTGTTTAAGTCAGATAGGGTAGTTTTGTCTAAGAGTGGAATGTATGTCGGAAAGGGTTATTTCTGTGATGGGCTGTTTAAGCTTAATGTAATGACTGTGAAACCAAATATTAATAATAAAGCTAGTTCTTCTGCTTATTTGCTTGAGTCTTTTAATCTATGGTATGGTAGATTATGACATGTTAATTTTAATTCTTTGCGTAAATTAATTAACATGAAGCATATTCCCAAATTCCAAATTGATTTAAAACATAAGTGTAAAACTTGTGTTGAGGCAAAACTAACAAGGTCATCTTTTCAAACAATTGAAAGAAACACTAAACCACTAGATTTAATACATAGTGATATATGTGATTTTAAATCCATTCAAATAAGAGGTGGTAATAAATATTTTATTACCTTTATTGATGATTGAACAAAATATTGCTATGTATACTTGATGAAAAGTAAAGATTAAGCTTTAGAGAAATTTATTCTCTATAAAAATGAAATTGAGAATCAACTTAATAGAAAAATCAAAGAATAAAGGAGTGATCGTGGAGGTGAGTATGTTGTTTCATTTGAGACATTATGCGAACAAAATGGAATCATACATCAAGTCACGGCTCCTTATTCACCTCAATCTAATGGGGCTGCAGAACGAAAAAATCGAACCTTAAAGGAAATGATGAATGCAATGCTGATAAGTTCTAGGTTACCTCAGAATATGTGGGGTGAAGCTATTTTATCAGCTAATTATTTTTTAAACAAGATACCCCAAAAGCAAGAAGATAAAACCCCATATGAATTATGGAAAGGTAAAGCACCTTCTTATAAATTCTTACGAGTGTGGGGGTGTCTTGCTAAAGTAGTGGTTCCTCCACCTAAGAAGGTGAAAATAGGGCCAAAAACTATTGATTGCATTTTCATCAGTTATGCACATAACAGTAATGCTTATCGATTTCTTATGCATGAGTCTAAAGTTCTAGATGTCTACAAAAGTACGATAATAGAATCAAGAAATGCATCGTTTTTCGAACATATGTTTCCTTGTAATTCTAGAGTGGAATCGAGAGAACCACAACAATTTCATGAGACTATTATTGAAGATAGTCAAAATGAAGATGAGGCTCAAGAAGAAGAATAAGAAGTTGAGGTTAGATGAAGCAAAAGAGCTAGAATAGAAAAGTCTTTTGGTCCAGACTTTATGACGGTTTTGTTAGAAAGTGAACCTCAAAGCTTCAAGGAAGTTGTAACTTCACCTGAAAGGGCTTTGTGGAAAGAAGCCATTAATAGTAAAGTTGAATCCATTTTATAAAAACATACCTAGGAGTTAGTAGACTTTCCTCCAAGATATAAACCTTTAGAGTATAAATGGATTTTCAAAAGGAAAATGAAAGCCAATGGATCAATCGATAAGTACAAGGCTAGGCTTGTAATTAAAGGTTATAGGCAACGAGAAGGCCTTGATTACTTTGATACTTATTCTCCTGTTACGAGAATAAATTCTATTCGGATGATAATAGCGATTGCAGCTTTACGCAATCTCGAAATACATCAAATGGATGTAAAGACAGCCTTTCTAAATAGAGATTTAAATGAAGAAATCTAAATGGACCAGCCTGAAGGTTTTATAGCTCCAGGACAAGAAAAGAAAGTCTGTAAATTGGTAAAGTCCTTATATGGCTTGAAACAATCACCAAAACAATGGCATGAAAAATTTGATCATACAATAATCACAAGTGGCTTTAAGATCAACGAATGTGACAAATGTGTATATGTCAAAAAAATAGAAAATGGCTATGTTATTTTATGTTTATATGTTGATAACATGCTCATTGTTGGGAGTGATGAGGACATGATTAAATCAATCAAGAATATGTTGAAGTCTAAGTTTGACATGAAAGACATGGGTCTTGCTAATGTCATTCTGGTTATTAAATATCAAGGGCTTCTAAGGGACTTATTCTGAGTCAAACTCATTATGTAGATAAAATTCTTGGGAAATTTAATAAAGATGATACATCTGTGTCAAAAACTCCTTTAGATACGAGTGTACATGATATACTTATATTTTATATACTTTTAAATATATTTTAGCTTAATTTTATTATTAGTTTTTAGTTTATTATATTAATTATTGTCTTAATTTTATTTTATTTTTTTATGTAGATAATATCTAAATGAAGAGAGCTAAAAGAGAAATTAAATTGGAATATTCGGAAAGAAATCTACATAAGAGAATCAGAAATTGGGAAGCATTGAGGATTAATTGGTTTTGAAAACAATTGAGCCAATTTACACATGGAATTCAAGGTTAAATGGTCGAAATTTAATTGGTTGCAAAATCAAAGTCATGGATGCATTCACGTGAATTGGAGGGAATTTGGAATTGTTGGAGATTAAAGAATTTGGCATGGGCTTTGAAGTGGGCTGCATGTGTTTGCATGCTTAAAAGTGGCGGTTTGGCTAGCAAAATATTCCTTGCATGCTTATAAAAGTCGGTGGTGAAGTTTCATGGAAAAAGGAATCCTTTTTCGTCAAGGATTTTGCAGCCAATCCTAACGAAGCGGTCAAATTTAATATAAAAGGAAAGGAAAAGAATTCGGCAGACACACAACATAGGAGAGCCGCCGCACAACAGAAAAAAGAAGAAGAGCAGCAGCCGCGGAAGAATTGAAGAAAAATAAGAAGCTACAGCCGCATATCTTCTGCATTAGTTTTTCTTTCCAAACTTATCTTCTCTTATTTTTATTTTAAGAATGTTTTATTTTATGGATGTTATTTTCTTTTTAGTTATGAACTAATTATTTTTATCTAGGTTTGTAATGGAACCTAGTATGAACCTTAATTGATTTATGTTTTAGTTCTTTAAAATTACCTTCTATTGATTATTTATTATATTTTGTGATTAATCTATTTGATTGCCTGATCACCAATTAAATAGTATATGTGTAGTTGCATAGATATCGGAAGAGTCATGCATCTATAGACCTAAATATGATAACATGTGTTAATCTGAGATAGGAATATACTTAGATTGCATGTGCACTTGTTAAGGAACTTGAACTTAATGAATTGCTTCTAATTAATCCTCATAGGAATATAGTAGTTTGACTTTAAGTAATATATTTACTTGACCATCGGAAGAGACTTGTAGAGATTTTAGTGTTCTGAGTGATAATTGAATTAGGTTAATTAGAAAAACTAGACTAAAATTAATAAGGGGATTACTAGGGGAAATTACAAGCCTAGGTTTCATCATCCATTGGTTACCTTTTTTTTTATTTATTTTGCATTTAATTTACTGTCATAATTTTAGTTAAAGACTTTTTAATTCAATTGTTTGGATTAGACTTGGGAAATATAAATTGATAGATAGTGATAGGATAATATTAGTCCTTGTGGGTTCGACACTCTAATTCATCACTTTATTACTTGTTCGATACGTACACTTGCATGATTAGATTTTTAGACAACAGTACATCTATCTAAAAATAGGAGAGAGGGTATTTCTCAAGTAGAATACGCTAGAGTGATAGGCAGCTTATTGTATTTGACAAGCTGTACTAAACCAGACTTAGCTTATACAGTAAGTAAACTTAGCAGATATATGAGTAATCCAAGAGCTGATAACTGGAAGCGATCATAAGAGTACTCAGATATCCTCGATATACTCGTAACTATGGACTGCACTATACTGAATATCCAACAATATTAGAAGGATATAGTGATGCTAATTGGATATCAGATGTAAAAGACTCAAAATCTACTAGTGGCTATGTGTGTACACTAGCTGGTGCAGCAGTATCGTTGAAGTCTTCTAAACAGACAGTAATCGCCAGATCTACAATGGAATCTGAATTCATTGCATTAGATAAATGTGGTGAAGAAGCAGAATGGCGACGGAATTTTTTAGAGGGTATTCCAAAGTGGCCAAAGCCTGTGGCTACAATTTATATTCATTGCGATAGTTAATCAGCTATTGGTAGAGTACAGAGCAATATGTATAATAGTAAGTCTAGGCATATACGTCGTAGACATAATACCATTAGACAACTTATTTTTACTAGAGTAATTTCTATTGACTATGTGAGGTCAAATGATAATAATGCGGATCCACTAACTACAGGATTAAATAGAGAGTTAGTAGAAAAATCATCGAGGGGAATGGGACTAAAGCCCATAGAATAATAGGTTAATAACGAATGAAACCCAACCTAACTGACTGGAGATCCCAAGATCTAGGTTCAAAGGGACAACCTAATTGTTAAAGACTAAAGTTGGATCACTGTAGGGGTCATCCTCTTGTGAGGATTACCTCATTGTCCATTCCTATGATGAAATAGTGATGCCCATAGTGGAAAGGTTGATCAAGGCTCTTAATGATTCTTATACGTCGGACATTTGAGCGGAGCAATGTGAGTTACTCTTAATTAAGATATCACCTATGTGAGAGAGAAGTGGGGCAGCTTCAAAGGGAACTGATAAGGGCTCAGTTCTTATAAACTCTTACAGAACCAGGTAGATGTTCAAGGCCAAAACAAACATAACCATAAGAACTCAACAGTGTTAAAGGAGATACCTGTGTCTAGTATATTGTCATTTACACAAACGGCAGAACAGTTCAAAGACATTGTGTCTACTGTTTAGCCAGTAAAGTAAATAAACTATCACGAGGGAAGGTTTAAAGGTTGAGACCTACCTATCCTATGCAAGTTTTGATCTAGTGAACTCGATCATTAAGGTCAAAAATGTTTTAATGTCAAAATTTAGCGATTTTTTGTTTTACTGCCAATTTTCATTCATGTAGGGGATTATAGAAAAATAGCCTATTATTATGCTATTTTGAGGGCACATTTTGAGTGGGACCCACTTCACGAAAGTGGAATATTTTGATATGTTCGGATTACACTCCGTGAACACTTTGATATATATTTATATATTCAAAATGGTGCTTGGGTGAATGAGAAATTGACTCTCACAGTGCACCCTTGATGTTGGAAATTTGAAAGGAAATGAGGCTTATCCCACATGGAAAAAATAAGCTAAGGGATTTGTGTTTATATATAGATACACATCCATATATGGGTAAGAATGTTATGGATAGATGCTCTCTCTACTCGCGCATGCATAGAGGGGTGCAAATCCCAGGCTGATTTGGTTGAACTCGTGTGCGCCCACGCGTTCTGCATACACGAATATCGGCCCAAAATCACCCAGGCCCACATGGCCACGTTTTTTATTTCCTTTTAAATTTTTTCCTGTAACAGTTTTCACAATTTAAAAAAATTAAAAGCGTTTTCATTGTGAGTTAATATTGGCTGTTATGGAAATCAACTAAATTGAATTTAAAAATTCAATTATTGCTGTTATATAATTCAATTTTATTGAATTCAAGAGGCTGTTATGAATTGAATGAAATATTCAATTTTTGTAATTTAATTGATTTAGCTGTTACAACCCCTCATGACTATAAAAAGGCAGCTTCCCTTTCTGTTTTCACACACATAACAAAAACATAAATCACACAGAGTACTCAAAATTCTTTTTCCTCCTCTGATGTTTCTGTTTTGGTCGAGTTCTGGCACTGTTACTGTTCGCAAGAATTATTTGTTAATGCTGGACAAATAATTCGTTCCCATTGTATCCTGGAAAACAGATACCGACTAACCTAGAAGCACCGTAGTAGGTGGTAAATCTATTTTAAGGGAACTATTTTAACAGGCCTCTTGTTTCTTTCCATTCTTGTTTTGTTGGTTATATTGCTACTATTCTAACAATCTTCTGCAGATTGTTTTCTTTGTTTTCTGGTTTTTTTGTTTATTTTTCTACTGTTCTAACAATCTTCTACATGTTGTTTCTTTATGTTCTGGTTTCTTAACAATTTGTTTCAGTAATTCGCATTCAGAAATTTGTTTCTGTAATATGTTGTGGTTATATGACAGTTTTAGTATTTCTGTGATTTGTTTCTGTTTATTACAATTTCAGTAATTCATTTACTGACTTGCTGTAATTTTTCCAATAGGTAGTAGTGTTTGCTATTACCAAATGGAGACCTTACTTGGTGGGCCAACAATAGGATCACTTCAGTTTGAAATATTTGCTTGAGGAAAGAATTACTACACCTATGCAACAAAAATGGCTAACCAAATTGATAGGTTATGATTTTGAGATTGTTTATCAAAGTGGCCAAGAAAACAAAGTGGCAGATGCTTTGTCTCAAAAATTTGAAGATCAAGTGTTGGCATTAGCTATAACCTTCTAAGTCCCTGACTGGTTGGAGCAATTGAAGCACGCATGGCAAGTTGATCAGCAAGCTATAGAGCTGATTAGAAGTTTGCAGGCTGACTCAAAAGCAGTACCTGGCTTCACTCTAGTTCAAGATCGAATCCTCTATAAAGGGAGGAAATGGGTTGGGCCAAACTCCCCCCTCAGATCTCAAATCTTATTTGAAGCACATAACGGTCCTTGTGGAGGTCATTGTGGCATTCAAAAGACGTTGCACCAAATCAAACGAAGTTTCTGTTGGAAGGGACTTCGCCTAGATGTCTACAAATATGTCACAGAATGTGATATTTGCTAGAGAAACGAGGATGAAACAGTGGCTGTGCCTAGCCTACTTCAACCATTACCTATACCAGAGTGTCCCTGGACTGATATTTCCATGGATTTTATATAAGAGCTGCCTCGTTCGCATGGTAAAGACATTGTATTTGTAATAGTTGATCAACTCAGCAAGTACTCACATTTCATACCACTCAAGCATCCTTACACCGTATTAGAGGTAGCTCAAGTCTTTATGGACAATGTTTTCAAGTTACATGGGCTTCCGAAGACAATAGTAAGCGATCGTGATCCCATTTTCACTAGCAACTTTTGGTAGGGACTGTTCAACATCTATGGCACCAAACTTTTTATGAGTTCTGCAGATCACCCACAAACGGATGGCCAAACTAAAGTGGTCAATCGTTGTTTGGAGCAATATTTAAGATGCATGACAGGTGAAAAGCCTAGGGAACGGTTCGTTAGCTACCTATGGCTGAGTACAAGTTTAATACAAATTTTCATATTGCTACAAAACTTACACCATTTGAAGCAGTTTATGGAAGGGCTCCACCTTCATATGTAATGTATAAACTAGGAGATTCAAATGTAGGCTCACTAGATACTAGTTTGTTAGATCGTGACAAGATGATACGGTTACTTAAAGAAAATTTAATTCAGTCCTAACATCAAATGTAGTAGATTGCTAATGCCAAACATACTGATTGTAAGTTCAAAGTTGGTGATCTGGTTTTCCTCTGCTTGGAACCATTTCGTCAAGCTTTTGTGGCTTAGCGGGGTTATAGAAAGTTAGCTCCAAAATTCTATGGACCTTTCCTAGTTCAAGCTCGTGTCGGATAGGTGGCCTACAAATTACAGTTGCCAACAGGATCAGCAATTCACCCAGTATTCCATGTTTCTTGCCTCAAAAAGAAGTTAGGAAGCTAGTCAACTTCATCTCCACAACTCACTTCAGTGGATGATGATGGTCATTTTCGTGTTGAACCAGTTGCAGTATTGGACCATCGCATGGTTAAAAAGCATAATAGGGCTGTAACTCGAGTCTTGGTTCAGTGGTCAAATGCTAGTCTTGAAGATGCTACATAGGAAACAATATATGATCTCAGACAAAAGTATCCAGATTTTTCGCCTTGAGGACAGGTCTGTTTTGAGAGGGATGGATTGATATGATTGAATGAAGTGGCAAGATAAGGATGAGTCGTTGGTATAAGTTTAATAAATAGTTTAGAGTTTTTTATTTAAGGAGTATGTAATAAGGCTGGCTCTCCAGCAAGTTTTTATTATTGATGTCTTTCTGCAGATGGAAGAAGGGTGTGGAAAATTATTTTATTATTTTGATTTCAATAAAGAGGAATTCCCCCTGGAAGTTGGAAACTTGCTTATCTTTTTGTGTTTTTTTCTTCCAATATGTATCATCTTTATTATCACAGACATCTATCATACAATTATTCTTCAAAACAGTTTGAACAACATGTTTGCTAGGATGACCAAGCCTATTATGTAAGAGCTGAACTGAAACACTACCTGCATCATGAAAGCTTACAGGAGACTGAGACTCAGACTTCACAAAATTATTGAGAGAACAGGCAGACACCATAGAACTTGGTTGCAACAGTTGAGAACCAGAAGCAGAAATTGACTCTTCACATGACAGCAGTTTATACAGGCCTCCTTTAGCAATTCCCTGAGCCAGTAGTGTGCCCTTCATTTTGTCCTTTAGAAAACAAGAATTAGAGGTTTTGACACACTAATAAGATTTTTGGTAATTTTGGGAACAAAAGTATTTTTTTGAGTCGAATACAAGAACCAAGTGAAGTATAAAATATGTGTAACCAGTGTGTGTGATTTGAAGTTCTTGACCACTACCAACAAGCAAAGTGTTTGAGCCAAAATATATCTTACCATCAGTCAAATTTTGGAGTGAATTGGTGAGGTGATGTGTGGCTCCAGAATCTAGATACCATCCTTGATCAGCAACTCCTTCAGATGTAGTCATATAGGCTGCTCTTGGTGCCTGATTTTTGCTAGAAAAGTGTCCTTGAACTGGAAAGTTTTGAGCAACAAAATTTGAATTTAGAGTAAAATTTCTGTTAAACCTGTCCTTACACTTAGTAGCAGTGTGATTAAACCTGAAACAGTTCTAACATGCAACTCCACCAGAAAATTCCTTCCATTACCTCCAAAAGCACCTCTATTAAAGTTTCCATTATTTCCACCACCAGTATTAAAGCCACCAGGAACTCCTATGTAATTTCCATTCCAGTTTCCAATTCCCAAATTCTGTCCTTTATAACCTCTTTTGTTACGATGACCAAATCCACCTCTACCAGCAACATTTGTGTTCCAATTAGCATTTCCATTTTTGTTCCAGTTTCCCTGAGCATTACCATTGCCTTTCTTTTGAAAGTTTCCATTCTGAGCTACATTAGCTAGATATTTGTTCTTAACTTCTTTACTATCATTGAATTTACTATTTTCAAGCCTAGCTTCATGTGTCAATAACATAGCATACACTTCATTCAGATCCATAGTCAACATATTAGCTTCAATCTAAACTACAACAGTATAATATGAATGATCCAATCTAGTAATAAGATGACTGATCAGATCAGTGTTACTTAAAGGACTTCCAGCCAAAGCAAGACCATTAGAAATTGTTCTCAGTTTTGTAAAATATTCAGTCATTGACAGAGAACCTTTCCTCAAATTACTAAGAAGCATCTTTAAGTGAACTTTCTTAGTCATTGATTCAGATCCAAACTGTTTTTCCATATTCTTCCACAACTCAAAAGAAGCTTGAGAGCTTACCACAAGGCTGAGTATTCAAGGTTCATTGAAGACATGTTCCAGCTGAGTAACAGTTGATCTTGACATTTCCAAACAACACACTCTGGATTCTCACGATCTACTTCAGTGGAACCATCAGATCCAGATCCATTAGGGAGAAACTGATCTGGACACAGCTTAGATCCATCAATATCACTCAAGTCCATTGCCACGAATGGATGAGAGAACTTGTTGCTTCCAGATCATGTAATTAGAGCGATCAAGCTTGATTGATGTAGTAAAAGTAAAGGACTTGCCAGAGGTGGCATTAGCTTGTGGATTTTAGCTTGAAGAAGACATGAACGAAAGCTAAGATGATTCTGATACCAAGTTAAAGAAGCAGCCTTGTTTGTTTTCAAATTAAAATGCTAAGCTTGAAGAAGAAAATTATTGAATCAAATTGTTTTCATTAACTGTCAATTGAATCTGAGAATTCAAAGGTTTCTATACACATGTACTGAATCATCCAGGAGCTACAAACACACGCACATAATGCCAGCTGTTAATAACAATATTTTGGCGGGAGAATAACAAATTCTGAATGGAGTAACAGCTTGCATAACAGACTCTGCTGATGTGGCTAACTGAACTGCTGACGTGGCTAGCTTAATCATTTCACTTTATTCTTAACAATCAATACTTCTCTTTAATTAAAAACTAAGAGTTTTTATCACCATCTCACTTGTTAATAGTTGATAGATAGTGATATTATTCCAGGATTAAGATTGTTAATATTTGATAGACAATGATTTTATTCGAGGATTACGAATTATATCACTGAACAAACGTGATCGCATAAGTAAGCCATAAAATCAATGAATTTCTTTATTTCATAATAACCAAGAAGAATTAACATCTCAATTTTCTTCTTATTTTGTTCGAATTACTTGTTATTACAATGCCTCAGAGATTCCAAGCACAGTGACCACAGCTTCCACCACGCATACGTCGTTCACAAGATATCCGTTCTCTGGGTCATTTAACTTACTCAATGAAACGAATCTTGACCAACCCCAGTTAGTATGGCCGGGTGCATGGAACCATACTCTACCTGCTAGAGAAAAAGAATCATTCTCATTATACATATTAAGTGTTTTTTTTTTTTTTTTGGTTAAAGGTACCTCCAAAATCATAAGCTAAAGAAAACAGTTTGAAAATCACTCGGTCAAGCTACTGGAGGCAACTAATCCTGTATATAAAAACAAACAATGTACCTTCAGAAGATTCATACATTGCCCAGACTTGATCCAAGATTCGAAATGTAAACTCTGCGTACACTTTAACGGTCGGAACTGTGGAATCTCCAAAAACCAAGAACATGGAAAGATAATCGCCAGCACCGCGGCCAGTTCCCATGGGGTGCAGCTTTATCTTCCTGAAAACAACGAAACGGAATTTATTAACTGTACACACTGACAACTTTGTCTCAAGAACTTATTATTTATTATACTTAAAAAAATTTAAAAGAAAAAAAATAAATAAAAACTTTGAATCTCCGATACCATTTGTAATTTCCAGCATCGAACTTGTGATTTCACATTTCTTGCGTCTAATTTTGAAAAGTTGTCAATCTTCCAAACATACTTACAACTACATGCAATTTGATTCATAGACAGGCACTCTCCTTTGACTTTGTATTCTTTTTTTAACAAGGACTTCAGCTCCAAAAACACATGTATCCTCAACAAGGTATCCATTCGAAGCATCATTGAAAGCTTTTAGCGGGATTAACTTATCAAAGCCCCATTCATGCTTCAATCCATTAAACCGTCTTTCCTTTCCCATGCTACCTATTACATTACAAGCAACAACTGATTATATATGCATGCATACAAATTTTTTTCCTAAAATGTTGAGCAAAATTTTTGTTGCAATATAAAATGCTGGATATTAATTAAATTTGATTAACCTTGAACTACAAAGTAATTGTCTTGGTTCTGATCAAGTAAGAACAGACGAAAAACTGCAGAGACTTCCCAATCCAAAGTAAATGAACTTGTGCCAGCAATTGCTAAGTTGAGTGAGACGTGGTCTTTCACATTCTTGCTCTTATTTCCATTTGGGTACAGAACAAGTTTCCTGTAATAATTAATCAACATTAATAAATAGTACACTAACATGATAATTAAATTTAATTACGTCAATTATGGATAAGAATATATATATATATATATGTACCACTTGTAGCCTTCAACTTCAAATTCTCCTGATTCATATTCCTCTTCTGCATTTTTCGCAAGTAATGAAAATGATTATATTTTGACACCGATTGATTAATTAGAAAATAAAATAAGAAGCTGAAAATTTTATGTATATTAATTTGACCAAGAAGAGAAGGATCTGAATATTAAGTGAATTAATGTGACCATTGACACTCACCAAATTTTTTAAACTGGGTCATCAATTTGTTATTCATGGTAATCCAGCGAAGGAAAAAAAATATAATACCTACCAGATCGATTTTTTTTTTTTAATACTCCAACCATATCGAGTTACATACATAAAATATACTTTCTTTGGCTGATCTCAAATGCAGTCATTGGGCTTTGACACGCTAGCCCCTTTTCCTAAATACAAATATATATATATATATATATATATATATATATATATATATATATATATATATATATATATATATATATATATATATGTTCCAATCAAGGATTTCTGACCATATTAAAATCAGAGATAAGCTAACAGACAAAAAAATACGGGCTTTAATGCAATGTATTTTATCCTGAAGTGTATTCAAATCTGTGGTTTTTTGTCTTTTAGCTTAATCCTGATTTTAATATGGTCAGGATCCCTAATTAGAAAACTAATATATATTTTTTAAAAAAAATTGGGTTATTATCAATTAATATGATTTGAATGTTTCCAAACAAAAAATTAATATGATTTGTAGTGCCTGATTTTCACAGAAACTTTGAATGTCGCAATTAGCTTATTATCTCTTAGCCTTTAATTATTGCTTGTTGGTTCCTACACAAATTGAATTAAAATTTGGATTGTTGCTTCGGAAGTTGAAATTATGTTACCTCGCGACTTGAACTAAAGGTGAAAAGATTGATGAATAAGCAATATGTGAATGACAACTTGTTCTATCATCTCATTGTAGGTTGCATTAAAATTTAATGAGGTAAAAATTAGTGATGGGTTTTAGGGTTATGATGCTGTAATTTTTTTTATAGCATCAATAACATAAAAAAAAAAAAAGGTACCGTTGGATCTAATTAATTGTACACATTATTTTTATTAATAAAAAATTTTAATTATTTTTAAAATAATATAGCCGATTAACATAACGATTAAAATAGTGATTTTAAATTTAAAAAATAAAAATAAAAAAGACACAATAATATACAATATCTCAAGTTCTTTTAATTGAAGTTGAATTATTGACATGCACATTAAACAAGTCATCTTCATTACATAATGTTTATTTTTTAATTAATTGATGAATTAATTATCACTAATTAAATTATATTAAATACATGTCTGAGATTAAAACACTTATTAAAACACTTAAATCTAAAGATTCACAACAATCTTATCATCAATACTGTAAAAGTATATATAGCATCATAGAGAACTCCGGGGTTTTATAGGGTTTTATGTATGTTAATCATGTCTTGACTGATCTTATTTATGGAAAGTTTTCCTCGGTATTGTTTACGCAAGCATTAACAAAAATCATAATTCTTTACCTTATTGTTTAATGGGAAAAAGCCACCCACACCCCCAAGATTTACTTAAATAATCATATAGATCCCCTTAGTTTTATAAATGGTCATACAGACCCCCGTAATTTCATAAATGACTATTATGCCTTTTGATTATAAGAATCCAAGTAAATATAAATATAGTAATAAGATAAAAATAATAAATAAATATCATATGATACAAATAAAATATAATCAATAAAATAACGTATATATTAATAATGTATAATTAATAAAATAACATATATATTAAATAGTATAATTAATAAAATCACGTATATAATGAAAATTCATGTTAATATTAAGTTATTACTAGTCTATCCAGATGGATTTATTAAAACCTATTAATCTAAAAATTGACTTTAAGGTTTATATTAATACAAACATAATTAAAAAAGATATTGTAAATAAAATAATATAAATTTTATAAATTACTGTGAATGTTAAATATAATTATTTTAATATCATTAATATGTCAAATAGATTTTATCATTATTAAAAGAATATGACAGATTAATAATGTTAAAATAACTTTTTAATATTCAAAATATTTTACAAAATTTATTTTATTTATATTATATTATTTTAATTTATATTTATATTTATTATTGAAGTTTATTTAAAGTCAATTATTAGGTTATTGTAATCAAGGGTAAAATAGTAAAAAATGAGTTTGTGTGAGCATTTATAAAACTAAGAGCGTCTATATGATCATTTAAGCAAAATTTAGAGTGTAGATAGTCTTTCCCCTTGTTTTATTTACCTTCTCATTATTGAAAAGATTCACTTCTTTTGACATTTAAGCTTATCTTGCTCTGTTTTGGAACAGGTTGAGGTGGAAAGAATTCATAATGGCTAGCTGGATAATTTTGGTTTCCATAATTTGCTTCTGTGGCTACGAAAAGTTACCCTTTCTCATTATCTCACTACCATTACATTATTATCTGGTCTTATCTTGAGAGTTTAGATTTTCACTGGAGATCCCAGGCTTTTCCCTTATTTTTCTTTTCAAATAATTTTTTAGTGGAGAGAATCCCAAGCTTTTTATGTTATTGTCAGTTTTAATTTTATTATTTTTTCCAATTGCATGTTGGATTCACTTGGTAGAAGCACAAGCTAGCAAAGATGGAATGAACCAACAGCAGGAAGTGAGTTTCTGCCGATTAATTTCTTTTTCTTTTTTTTAGGGTAAATTGAGTTGGTGGTACAGATAACGACATGTTTTTTTCTTGATTATTTCGTTTAAATAAAAAACTATAGCTCCGACGGAACAGAGGAAACGCCATTGCCTCAGTCCAAGAACAAAGGCTTTTTGTGAGATTTGGTGATTTCGGAAGTCTCTGGATTTCTTCTGATACAAGGATGATGAAGTTTTCCAATGATTTCTAGTAGTGTTCTGGCATTAGAATCCAGGATTCACTGGATAATTAACAAAATGAGTTCTGGAATTCAAAATAGCTCATTGTAGAAATAGTACCTGTAATTAATTAGCATTATATTTGCGGGGATTTTTTCCAGCTGCAAAAAGCCTTATTTCTTGTAGTGATCAATTTCTTCACTGGATTATTAACAAAATGGCTGATAATAAATATTAATTTATCTTTATGAAAATGATATCAGTTCACAATAGGTTTTTTTATGAAATATATGCAGTATAATTAGAGAATTTATTGATTCTGAGGTAGTATAATTAAAAAATTTAGTGATTTTGCATGTTGTATGATACAATTTTGATTTGATCTTCATTGAGTGAATCAATCACTTAATAAGCCTTTGGTTAGATTGCATGACTGGATTATGATTACATGGTAATTCATCAAAAGCAATTTTTTGGAGGCAATAGATTAAACCGATCTCTCACTCATTTTTCTTAACACAACACATGTGATACAACAATGGCTTATCATATGAAAAGTGATTGTGAATTATTAATTTACCATATTGAACCTAAATTAAGTAGATAAAAACTACTATTTAATTGAAGTTATCAATTTATTAAATATTATTTTAACGAGGTTTTACTGTACTTGGTTTTCATGTTTTTAGTAAGTGAAATTATTAGTTCTCTTACATCCCAATTTTCTTCATACCATCTACTTTCTTTTTTTTTTTATAAATCAAAATCTTAAAAGAGAAGAATAACAGCCTAGGGGATGTAATGAATTTCTCCTTAAAGAGATGCAGAGAACTAGATCACCAAAATCACACCAAAAAGTTAGCTGGACAGCATAAACAATAAGCAACATAGCTATATTTTGGAAAACCACAAAAGAAATAAATTTCCTAGATTAGCCAGGCAGGCAGGCAACATCACACAATAAAAGAACCAATTAATTACTTGTATAATAGCTCACAAATTCCAAGTACAGTGACCTCAGCTTCCAACACGCAAACGTCATTCACTAGAAACCCAGTCCCTGGCTTATTTAACTCACTCAATGAAACGAATCTGGGCCAGCCCCGGCCATCGCTTGCTCTACGGAACCAGTATCTACCTGCTAAGAGTAAAAGGAGCACTCTCGTAATATTATTTGGATTTGCCTTCAATTAAATTAAGCTGACTTACTAATTACATGTGAAGACATACATTTTACCTTGAAAAGATTTATGTTTTGCCCCCACTTGATCCAAGATTCGCAATGTGTACTCTGCATATACTTTAACAGTCTCAGCTGCGGAATTTACCAAAAACAAGAACAGGGAAAGATGATCGCCAGCACCACTGCCAGTTCCCATGGGGTCGAGCCTTATCTTCCTGAAAAGAATGATATGGAATTTACTTGCGCATTGAGTAAAAACCTTGCCTCAAGAACGTATTTACATCTATAATCTGATTTAAAAAAAATTTTGAATCTTTGATACCATTTGTGATTTCCAGCACTGAACACCTGTGATTCCTGACGTCCTTCGTCAAACTTTGAAAAGTTTTCGACCTTCCAAACATACTTAGAACTATATGTATATTTTTCCATGGATAGGCACTCTCCTTGGCCTATATTTCTTTCTTGGGTAACAAAGACTTCAGCTCCAAAAACACAGGTATCCTCGACAAGGTATCCATTTGAAGCATCGTTGAAAGCTTTCAGCGGGATGAACTGATCAAACCCCCATTCAAGCTTCAATGCATTAAACCGTCTTTCCTTTCCCATGACATCTATCATATTACAAGCGACCACTGATTATGCAATTCTTAATCTAAAGGACTAGAATAATTTTTTGCTGCAATATTTCCTGTACAACTTTCTCTGTACCAGCGAGACTGTATTTAATTTGTAAAATGTAAACATATAATATCGTAAAACTTGTAAAATGTAGATCATTGGAAAATATGATCAATGTTAACATTTCAAAAGTAGAATATAATATAACCTTGGACTACTAAATAGTTGTCATGGTTCTGATCAAGTAAAAACAAACGAAAAACTGCGTAGACTTCCCAACCGAAGGTAAGTGAACTTGTGTCTGCCATTGTTAAGTAGAGTGAAATGTGGTCTTTCACATTCTTGCTCTTATTTCCATTTGGATATAGAATAAGTTTCCTGCAATAATTAACTAATCAACATGAATACACTTAACATATGATACTACAAAGCAAAGACTATGGTTCAACAGTTAGGTTCCAATCCTGATCACATTAGGGCTGGGGAGCTGTATTATTTTTTTATTATTATTATAGCCTAACGGCAACCCAATTCTCTCCCCATCTTTGTAAATTAATTTCGAACCCCAGATCTCAGGTTTCCATAAAAGATATTTTATTAACTGAACTAAATGACACTCAACCCACAGGTTGAGGAGTTGTTTGATTATTTATCAAGATGAAATAATAATAATGATAATAACAAAATAAAAGGCGGTGGCATAAGTTATTTAATTTACGGAAATAAAAAAAAAATATTTATATATGTACCACTTGTAGCCTCCAGCTTCAAATGCCCCTGATTCATATTTCTGATCGACTGCTTTTTCCGCAAGTAATGAAAATGATTTTATTTTGACGACGTAATGAGCCGGTGGTACATGTGAAGTGGATCTTGCAATGGCTATACATTCAAGTAATTTGAATTAATACCGATGGATTAAAAATAAAAAATAACCTGAAAATTTTAAGAATATTGACCTCTAGTTCTAGATAAGGTGAGAAAAGGTTGAACATACATACCATCTTTGTTAACAAAGAAAATTTCCATTGTCAAAAGTTTTCTAAAAAGTTGTTGAATTTTTATTTTTATTTTTGGTAACTTCCACAGCACGAAGTCAGTTTAATAAATGAAAAATAAAATTACTGGAAGGACGTATACTACGTTTCATCTCTCAAAAAAATCATAGAATCTGAACACAAAAATATAATGCTTGAAAATACAGTGAATAACCATAATTTAAGCAAATATACAATGAATCTTCATTAATTACTAATTTAGGGGATAATGATTGAACTGTTTGCATTCTACTTTCTAATTCAACAAACTCGAAAATATAAACTCTATCGAAAATTTCTTTTGTTTGTACTAATCTTCGTTACATCACTTGGAATATTCTAACCTCATATAGTGATAGTTCAATTCACAGATTCATTTGTGGGGAGAAAATTTATTGATTGTTATTAATTAAATTAAACATAACAAATAAATAGATATTAAAATGTACTTCAAAGCTCAAAGCTCAAAGCTCAAAGCTCAAAGCTCAAGTATGTTTAGATCGAAATAACATTCTTGAGTTAAAAATGTACAAGAATATTGAAAAATATGATATTATTGAATCCTAAATAAATCTAACCAAAGAGTTGCATAACAGCCTAGATGTATTTATGTTAATTAATTAATCAACATAAATACACAAATATGATAATAGCAATGGTTCAAGAGATTTGGGGTTCGAATTTGGACTACATTAGGATCGAGGAGTTGACTGAATTATATCGTAAAATGGAAAAAAAAATAAAAGAAATAATAATAAAAACACCTTGCATATTTAATTTTTTTTTTTTTGAAGTTAAGATAACTTAAAATTTACCTTAATTATAATTCTAAGAAATTAAGAAAATAAATTAAATCCTAACTAAATTGAAATTATAAAAACTACTCAAATACGACCAGTTTGACTGATTATAATTTCTAATATAATTTTACCAAAACAGAATCTTGATTAATTACTTACTCCTTGCATATTAACAATCAAAATAACCTCTTTGTTTGATGAAAATTTGGCATGAACTGAAATTCAAACATGAGCAAAGTGTTAATGTAGGAGCAATGATACCAGAAAAGAACATAACCTTGCTCCCTAGTATATAATGTCAAACGCCTACAAGACTGCTAGCCAGCTCTTCAAAGGTACTTAAGTCCAAAACACATCCACGATTAATGCCAGCCCACTCATTGCACTGATAAATGAATAGGAGCATCAATTTGATCATCATCAAAAGTTCTGAAACAAATTGTCTGAGAAAAGGGAAACTAAATTCTGCTTGGGCGATGTGAAAATACAACAAAATATATTAAAATCATGTGACGTGGGACCCGAAAACTTATAACCACAACCCAGAAACAAATTCTCGGAAATTTATAAACAATGAAACTACCAAGCATACTAAAATCATGCGACGTGGGTCATCAATCTTTTTTTTTTTCCATTGACTTCAGAATTTGTTTGCAATCTTCAATGGCAGTGCTTCACACTCCTTGGTTTAATTGTCTTCAATTGCTCCGCTCAATAAATTATTAACAAAATGGCTGATATTTTGGCTAATGATATATAGTAGAATCTTGATACATTAATAACATTAAGACCATGAAAAATTTATCAATTTAACGAATATTAGTATATCGATAAATTAATAAATTAATAAATTATTAATTTATCTTTATAAAAATAAATCACGCTCATAATAAAAATTTTTATAAAATATAGAGGTAGTATAACTAGAGAATTTATTGATTCTAAAGTAGTATAATTAAATAATTTAGTAAGTTTGTCACGTTGTATGATAGGATATTGATAATCGTTTATTTAGATTGCATGGCTAGATCATGATTAGATGGTAACTCATAAAAAAAGACTCTATGGAGGCAATAAATTAAATCAATCTCTCTTTTATTTCTTTAAGACAACATATATAGTACAACGACTTCTTATCTTTATAAAAATAATAAAGATGAAGTATAGAAATAATATCATGTTCATGACAGAATTTTTTATGAAATATAGTAGTATAATTGACTAAAGCAATACTAATTGATAAAATGCATAAAGTATTATGCCAATACAACAAAGAAAATCATAAACATACCATATGTATTTAGTTTCAAATTAATTAATTATTAATTTATGTATTAATTGAGTGCTATAAAAAAATATTTTTTTTTTAAATATACAATCTAACAAATTTATCAAATTATTAATTTACCATGTTAGCCCCAAGTACAAAAACAATTATTTAAACGAGATTATCAATTTATCAAGTATTTATTTAATGAGGTTTTGTTGTACTTGATTTTATTTTCTTAGTAAGTGGAATATTATTAGTTGTCTTGCATCCAACTTTCTTTGTACCAATTACTTTCTTTTCTTTTTTTCTTTTTTTGAAATCAAATTCTTAGAAGAGAGAAGAATTACAGCCTAGGGGATACAATAATCCTTACCCTTAAGATATGCATAAATCTAGAACACCTAGGGTGCCTTTGGCACACTGTATTATATTTTGCTGTATTGTATTATTTTAATACAGGTGTATTATATTATGTTATATTGCATTAGCACTGTATTATAATAATGTTGTACAGTGTTTGGTTCTACACTGTATTGTATTAATTTTATGTTATACTATGTTTAATACTATATTGTACTGTATTAATTTTTAATAATACTATATTAATTTTTTTGTGATTAGTTTATATTATATATTTAGAAAATAATATTTATTAGTTATATTAAATTATTTAAAAATAATTAATGTTATATATTGATTATTATAATATAATTAAATAATATAATATTATATGATATTTTTATATACTATTTAAGTATTTATTATTAGTTATATTAAATTATAAATTTATTAATAAATTATAATAAAAAATATAATATAATATTATTGAATAATAAATTATAAATTTTTTAATTTATATTTTTAGAAAATAAATATTTATTTTTTCATTACTTAAAAAAATGTGTAATATAGTAACAAGTCCCTTAAAATAATCAGCTTAAACCATCTTATTATTTCTTTTCTACCACCAAAATAAAATTAAAGAAGAATATCCACTCTTATAAACTCATTAAAGATTTCATCCACCTTCCCAAATTTTGCCCACACCCAAGACTAGTAGGTAATCAACTGAAACGGTGAAGTTGATGTGTCCAACACTTCCCTTCCATTCATGAGTTCAAGAATCACAATCCCAAAGTTGTAGATATCGCTCTTCTCTGTAACAATTCACACTGTAACCAGCTTCAACACATGAACTGCACTGAGTAAATCCAGAAAAATTCTTGCAAGCTGGATCTAATGCACTTGTCGGACCAACCAACTTTTTCCAATCTTCAATAGTAACAATCTCAGTGAAAATTTGATAAAAGGGAAAAAGGAAAAATTAAAAAAAAAAAAAAGGAAGCCGACTCTGTTCTAGCTACAATCATCTTCTTCTCGCAAGAATCAGCCATGAATTTTTTTTTTCTTGAAAAATTCAAATCAACCAATCTTTGCACATTCTCTTCAGATTCTTAACATTCATCTCACATTCTCAAATCAATTGCTTGAAAACAAAACACAAAAATTCAAACCAATTAAAAAAAAAGCCCATCTCCTAAATTCAACACCACAATATCCACTAACCTCTTAATCACTCTCTCTCACGTCAACTCCTCTACACTTCCAGATTTTATGAAAATGATTTCAAAAGATAATAATTATTATTATTATTTGGCTTTATAGAGCCATCAACTCAATCACTGAAACTCGAATACCTAAATGGAAAAATGAAATCTGCACGTGAACCGTTCGAATCTCGCCGCAGCACCACCGCCACACCACGCTGTTGTTCGAACTTCGAACGACGCCTTCGCTCCACTCAAAGATTCAGGCGCTGTGGCTGCACCACTCACTTAGTGATTTGCGCTCCACAATGGGTGGGCTTGGCCGCTGCACTGACAAGGCATTTGATATGTTTGGCTCTTGAGAAATTGAAGGAGAAGGGAGGCAAATCTGAGTGGAAGATGAGTGAGTTTGAGAGCAAAGTTTTGTTTTGAGTTTTGAGGAGAAGTTTTGTTTCGTGGTTGTGGCTGCAGATCGTGTTTTGAGGAAGAAAATATTTTCTTCTCTCTTTTCTAATGCAATGAGGCGTAATTACGAGTCCCCCACGGGTTTATTTTTTGCGGCTTTTGGTGTATTAGAATGTGGTGTAATACAAAGTTAACTTTTTGCCAAATATAATATTGTATTAATTTAATGCAATCTAAGCCTCTAATGTAGTGCAATGTTGCATACCAAACACACCCTAAATCACACTAAAAAGTTAGCTGGACAGCAGAAACAATAAACAAGAAAGTAATATTTTGGAAAACCACCAGAGAAATAAATTTCCTAGATTAGCCAGGCCGGCTGTCAGCATCACACAATAAAAGAACCCAATTGGAGGACAATTAATTACTTGTTATAATGGCTCGGAAATTCCAAGCACAGTGACCTCAGCGTCCACCACGCAAACGTCATTCACTAGAAACCCAGTCTCTGGCAGTCTGGCTCATTTAACTCAGTCAATGAAGCGAATCTTTGACAGCCCCAGCCGCAGCCCCAGCCAGAGTATGGTGTCAGGAACTAGTTATTACCTGCTCGAGAAAAAAACTCTTGTAATAATATTTGGACTCTAATTCAATTAATTAAGCTGGCTTGCATGGGAAGACAGATTATTTACCTTGAAAAGATTTATGTTTTGCCCTCACTTGATCTAAGATTCGAAATGTGTACTCTGCATATACTTTAATAGCCTCAACTGTGGAATCTACCAAAGCCAAGAACAGAGAAAGATGATCGCCATCACCACAGCCATTTCCCATGGGATAGAGTCTTATCTTCCTGAAAAGCATGATATGGAATTTAATTGTACATTCACTAAAAACTTTGCCTCAAGAACGTATTTACATCTAAAATCTGACTAAAAAAAAAATTGAATCTTTGATACCATTTGTGATTTCTGGCACGGAACACTTGTGATTCCTCATATCTTGCGTCTAATTTTGAAAAGTTTTCAACCTTCCAGACATACTTAGAACTATATGTACATTTTTGCATGGATAGGCACTCTTCTTTGATTATGTTTCTTTCTTTAACAAAGACTTCAACTCCAAAGACACGTGTCGTCGACGAGGTATCCATTGGAAGCATCGTTGAAAGCTTCAAGAGGGATGAACTGATCAAAACCCCACTCAAGCTTCAATCCATTAAACAGTCTTTCCTTTCCCATAGCATCTATCACATTACAAGCCACCACTGATTATGCAATTCTTTATCTAAAAGACTAGAACAAACTTTTGTTGCAATATTTTCTGTACAACTTTATATGTACTAGCTAGACTGATCTAAATTTTAAAATACTGACGATCACACTAGATAAAATTTATAAACATATGATATCATCAAAATTGTAAAATTGTAGATCATTGGAAAATATGATCAATGTTAACATTTCAAAAGTAGAATATATAATATAACCTTGAACTACCAAGTAGTTGTCTTGGTTCTGATCAAGTAAAAACAAACGAAAAACTGCATAGATTTCCCAACCGAAAGTAAGTGCACTAGTGTCTGCCATTGCTAAGTAGAGTGAAATGTGGTCTTTCACGTTCCTGCTCTTATTTCCATTTGGATATAGAACAAGTTTCCTGCAATAATTAATTAATCAACATAAATACACTAATATATGGTTACTACCAAGCAAAGACTATGGTTCAAAAATGAGGTTTGAGTCCTGATCACATTAGGGTTGAGGGTTGAAGAGTTGTAGTATCCTTTTTTATTATTATTATTATTATAGCCCTACCACAACCCAATTCACTGCCCATCTTTGTAAAGTAGGTTTGACTCCCAGATCTCATGTTTTCGCATAAGAGATTTTACCCAACTGAACTAAATGACACTCAACCCACAAGTTGAGTTGTTTGATTATATATCAAGATGAAATAATAATAAGAAGAAGAAGAAGAAGAAAATGTAGTGGCATAAGTTATTTAATTTACGGCAATAAAGGAAAAAAAATGTATACAGGTATATATATACCACTTGTAGCCTCCACCTTCAAATTCTCCTGATTCGTATTTCCCCTCAACTGCTTTCTCCACAAGTATTGAAAATGACTTTATTTTGACAATGTAATGAGCCGGTGGTACATGTGAAGCGGATCTTGCAATGGCTGTACATTCAAGTAATTTTAATTAATACCGATTGATTAGAAATAAAATAAACTGAAAATTTTAAGAATATTGACCAAAAGAATGCGAAAAGTTTGAACATACATACCATCTTTGTTAACAAAGACACTGTCCGTCTTAGTTAACAAGTTCTCAAAAGAAATTTTCATTTTTTTTTTTTTGGTAATTATACTGACGCCGGCGGCTGTGGACGGTACTGGTTTTGTTGGCAAGAGCAAGGCGCAAGGCTTTGTTACCGTACCTAGGGAAATAAATGGAATAATATTTATTAGGGGTAACTTAATTTTTTTTGGAAGATAAGGTAGCTTAAAATTTTCCTTAATTATAATCCTAAAAAATTAAGAAAAAAATAAATCCTAACTAAACTGAAATTATAAAATGACTCAAATAGGACCAATTTGACTGATTATAATTTTTCTAATATAACTTTACCAAAACAGAACGATGATTACTTGCCCCTTGCATATTAACAATAAAAAAGATCTCTTTGTTTGATGGAAATTTGGCATGAATTGAAATTCAAACACAGGCAAAGTGTTAATGTAGTAGCTAGAAGAATCAAGTCAACTATAAGTAGCAATGATACCGGAAAAGAACATAACCTTCTTCCCTAGTATATAATGTCAAACAACAACAACAAAAACTGCCAGCTAGCTCTTCAAAGGAACTGAAGTCCAAAACAGAGCCATGATTATCACTATCTCACTTATTGACTTAGGGATGGCAATGGGGTAGGTTCGGGGCAGGGATCAAGGTCCCCGAACCCACCCCATACCCAAAAATTTTTAAGTGGGAATAATTCAGGGGTATCCCCGATAAACACCAAATGGGGGCGGGGATTAGGGATGGCAATTTTCCTATTGGGATGAGATCCTACGGGATCTTGTACTATTTGGGATGGAAAAAATAAGTCCTGTCTTTATTTGTGGGACGGGAGGAGGACCAACTATAAAATCTCGCCCCGTCCTATATATCCCATTAATATTATAATTTTAAAATTATTCTAAATTTTTAATTATTTAATAATTTTAACTAAAATAGCGTTCAAAATTGAAAGGTTTCTTGTCAAATGAAGTTGAGGTCAACTTTTAAAAGTTTTTGATAATTTTCGATTTTTGCTTAAACTTAATTTGGAACTTAGATTGATTTGATTTACTGTTGAAACTTTGAACTTTTTATTTTTCTTTTACTATTGGTTTGGTTTATTATTATATTGTTGAATGATTGGATAATTTAACATGGATAAAGTTGGTTACTATCCAAATCTATAGCTTTTAAAGTGCAAGTCTTAATATTAATGTGTAATGAAAGCAAACAGGCAAAATGTTAGCATAAAATTTTATATATATATGAAAATAAAATTACAAATGAGCAAATTAATAGCGTAAACAATATTTCAACCGATCTAATTCAGCCATCAACCATATCCATAATTAATAACAAAATTACTTCAACACAAAACGAATTGATAATCATCCATCAAGCATATCTGTAATAACAATCCAATATCACTGAACAAATTTATATTATAATTTCTAAGCCTAATAGATGGAACATACCACTTAGTTATATTCAACCAAGTTTCACAGAATATGACCCCGTCGCAAGAGAATGAGGTAATTTCTAAAATTACCGTGATTGATCAAATGGCAGTGAAGACGGCAACGAGTGGTTGAGTCCGGTGAGAAATGAGAGCTCCAGCAAGAAAGTGTTAGTGGCTTGTGGTAAAGCTTGGTCATTAGGCGAGAGAGGAGAGCGATGTTGACGGCGAAGCTTGGTCTTTTGGTGTTAGACGCGACGGCAGGGAAGGGGAAGCTTCGTTGGAGACTTGGAGGTGGCGACGTCTAGTCTTTTGAGAGAAAGAGATTGGATCAAGGGTTTTAGTTTGGGAAAATACATTTTTCACCCCCAAAGTTTGATATAATAGTCCATTTTATTCTTACTATTTAAATAATAACCTATTTTATCCCTATTTTTTAAAAAATAGCCTAAAACATCCTTCCATTAATTTATAGTTAGTTTACTATATAATTCATTAAGAGCAAAATAATAAGATTTCTAAAAAATTTTGAGGGAAGCGGCTCTTGGTCAAGTGGTAAAAAATATAGATTTCACAAGCATTAGAATGATTTTTTTTTTTTTTTTGTTCTTTAGCTTATCTTTCACTTCAATATGGTTTACCAAAAGTAAACACAGATTCCTTTATTTACTTAAAAAATAGACACTAAAAATATAAAAAAAAATACATATTTAAAATACTATAAAATAAAATGCACTGTATTAGAGTATATGTGTGTATTTTCTCTATATCTTTTGACTTTTTCCTGACCTTAATATAGACAGTAATCCCTGATTGGAAATTTATTATTGCTATATATTAAAAAATTTAGTTGACTTCATTAAAAAAAAGTATAATGAACTCAAATACGCATATATATATATATATATATATATATATATATAACATATTTTTTATTGTTATTTTCGTTTCATTAAGTTATTTTTAAATTTTAAATTTATGTAGAGAGTCAGATGTCTTTTAATTGTTCTTCAGACTTTTATTTTAAAATGGTTTGCATTTATTTATTTGAAAATCCTATTTTACCCTCAATAAATTATAAAGTAAACTAACAGTAAATTCACGGAAGGATATTTTGGCCTATTGTTTGAAAAATATGGATGAATGGGCTATTGTTTAAAAAGTAAAGATGAAATGTGCTATTGTATCAAGCCGCAGGAATGAAAAGGGTTTTTGCCCTTTAGTTTTGTTATAAATTTCTATTATTTGATTAAGGTCTGTTTGGGATTTAGGTTGGATAGTTGTAGCTTAAAAGTTACAACATTAAAGTATTTGGTAAATACTAGTTACACACTAATTGTTGTAGCTTGGATGCTAAGTTGATTTGATTTTACACTTGTATGATAAAAAATATATTATATATTTATTAATTTTGTCAAAATTATTATTTAAAAATTTTATTTACTATATCATATTAACTTTTATTTCATAGTTACAACTTTTTTTCTAAGAGTAGTTGTAACTTAAAAAGTTACTATACCTTAATACCAAACAGGGATTAAACTTATTCGAAAAGTACGTTAAGTTTTTTTTGGGTATTTTATTAAATTAAATTTTTTTTAATTGTGTGAATTTAAAATATATTTTTGGGTTTGTTGGGTTTGGGTTCAGATGTCTGATAAAATCTTGAACCCATACCTGAAATATATTTAAGGCTTGAATTTATTTTTGAAATAGGTTCGTTTTCAATTTTAAAGTTTTTCAAGGACTCAAACCTTACTCGAATTAATCGAGACCTGCGGTTATGGCCCCGAGGAAATGTTGCCATCCCTATGTATTACGCTGATAAATGAATAGAAGCATCAATTTGATCATCATTAAAATTTCTTAAACAAATTTGGGAAGCTAAATTCTACTTTGATGATGTGAACATACAACAAAGCATACTAAAATCATGTGATGTAGGACCCGAAAACTTATGACCACAACTAGGAATGACAAAATGCGGGCTTGGGCTGGGTTTTTCCAAGCCTAGGCCCATGCCCATTTTAGGAGAATCATAAGGGTCGAGCTTGGGCTGGGCTCATTGCAGGCTTGGGCTCATTGCAGGCCTTGGGCTTTCACTTAATTTGTTTATTTTTTTAATTGTTGTAAACTTGAAATGAATTAATAATCACAAGCTATTATAATCAACAATAAGTTAAAGAAAATGAATATTTCAAAATAAAATAATGAATAAAGAAAATGAAGTAAATAAAAGCCTAGCGATTTAAATTTTTAACATTGTTTTCTCTAATTCAAGCACCCTCTTAATTCATTAATGCTCAAGAGAGAGTTTAGTATGATAATTTTAGGTTTTTTGAATAATTATTGAATTATAAATTAGGATTTAAGTTTTTCTTTTTTATTTTTCTATTATTTTTTAAATTTTAATTTATTATGCTAATTTATAAATTTAATTTTAAAAAAAATAGGGTCTAGCCTGGCTTGTAGTATTTTTTCTTAAGCCCTTGTCTAAACCCTCATGCGGAAGGCAAGGCCAAAAACCAGCGAAACTAAGCTATTCCAGGCCAGATTTTTTTCGCAACCAAACCACAACCCAAAACAAAGTCTTAAAATTTTGAAAAAACGAATCTTTGAATAGATTTCCATAACATAAAAGGAATAACATTCTAACAATGATCATATCATAGTAGTGAGACAAATTGATAGAAAAACTGAAACAAACCAACTCCCACATGGATCTGTTTGGATTGGAAGAGAATGTATATTATAATTATATAAATTTCTAGATTCAATTATGAGAATTTGGTCCTCTCTCATTTCGTTATGAGGAACCTTATTCAGCTTTAATCACGTGCCACTGTGCGCACGTAATACATTTCTTTAGGTTGGAATTCAATTTAAGACTAATTTGATTATGATTCCTCATACTTATACTCTTTCTCTGTCACAATCTTTTTATTAAATTTTTGGTATCATTTCTAGTTTCCTTATAGTTATACTAATCACTTTTCTAGATCAGCCACGCCAATGCATGAGACCATGCAAGGCACATTAGCTAGTTATGTTTAAAAGTTAATTTGCATGCATTTTGGTACCAAGTTGAGGTCTCATGGGTCATTAGTAGAATAACTAAAACTCAATTGTACATGTTGATGCCCTGGTGCTATTCTTTGCATTTCACAATCATCTTACAAAATAATTCGAAGCTTTACCTCTATCTTTACTAAATCCAACTTTTCTGATTTCTTCAAATTCAGGTTCTATTGTCATGATTTTGAAATTTAACATCTCAATTTCAGCTCAGAAGCCTAAAGCTAAGGGAAATTCAATTAAATAACTGAAACTTGACTATCAAGACCATAAATAATTCACTTGGAAATTGCTTCCTTAGCAATTGCCATCGCTTCTTCAAAATCTAGGTTGAAACAGTTTTTCAAGATTGCTAATATAGTTAAAAACAACAACCGTGAAAAGTCAATAGTTGACCTTGAAGCCACGTTGGCATGCCACTAGAGCAATTGAGCTATTATGATCTGCAATCAACTGATATGGAAAATGAGCTGGACTTAATGAGATGGAAAAACTGTTATGCTGAAAAGTATCAGCACATGAGCATGGAAGGTTGGCATTTTTAGAAGCTATTCAATGATTGCTATAGTTGCAGATCAATTTTTGTTATTTCCAAGTGTTGCCCGTCTCTAGCTAGCTGTTCTTTGTCTTTTGTGTATAAATAAGCTAATGATCTGTATTTTTCATTCATTCAAGTTATCATCAATGAAATGCATTTGATTCAAGCTCTACTTGCAAATTTAAGAAACTCTTTATGAATTTAAATTGGTGTCAAAGCCATCTTTGAGCTATGACAAGCAGTAGCAACACACAAACAAATATGAATCAAGCATAGGCTGATCCAAGTGATCAAATGGATAACTTGAATCAAAAGCAAAATCATAACCCGCCACAAAATGTTGAACATCAGAACATAGAGCTTAATACTAGAAATATGGTAGTCATGAATCTATACCCCACGCAACATATTACTAATAACACCTATGTTTTCACCACTCTCATCAAGATCACTCAAAACAATTTTATTCTCTGGAGATCACAAGTGATTTCCAGCATTAGAACTAATAGGCTTGAGGGATTCATTGATGGCAGCCGTTTTTGTCCTTCTAGACTGTTTATGAACCCTAGACCAAATCAAACCACTACAACAACACCTAACCCTAAATATTATATTTGGAAGAAACAGGACCACATTCTCTTGAGTTGGTTACTATCATCACTTAGTGAAGGGGTTTTATACACTGTGGTGGATTGTCCTATCTCTTGTGAGGTGTGGACAACTCTTGCTAATCAATTTGGTGTAAGAACAAGGACCAAAATACCACACCTTAGAACTCAGATTCAAACCACCAAAAAGGGCTCACTCACCATTCATGACTATTACTCGAGGATGAAATCTATTTTGAATGCACTTAGAGCTGCAGGAAACAACATGAGTGATGAAGATTTCATTATGTGTGTATTAACTAGTGTAAGACCTGAATATGACTCAGTGGCTACTAGTAATACCTCAATACAAGAAACACCCTCACTCTCAAAAGACTATGGTATACTGTTTAACCAAGAAAATAGAACTGAGCAAAATCTTAGCTTAGGAGTGTTTGAGGCAAATTATGCACAAATGAGGAATGGGAGAAGAAACTGGGGTAATAATGACAGAGTTGGGAACCAACATCAACCTATAATAGTTTTTAGAAACCCTGGTGGTGGATTTGGAAATGGTCAAGGAAACCAAAATTTTCAAAACAAGGGAAGGGGCAAAGTTGTGGCTGATAATGAGGGTCTAGATCCTAAAGGGCCATTTCAAATCTGCCTAAAAACGGGCCATACAGTAGTTGAATGTTGGCATAGATTCAAGAAGAATTATGTTCCACAATTAAATAGAAGAAGAGAGCCAAGTGTGCATATACAGTTACAGCTAATGGAAAAAGTAGTAGAGCTTGATATCTTGATAGTGGTACCACCAATCATGAAAAAAATGCCATTGGAAACATGAACCTCAACTCGAAATATCAAGATAATGACAAGCTTACTATTAGAAATGGAGATAAACTCTCAATCTCTCATATTGGTTGCTTTGCATTATTCATTTATGATCCACACAAACACATTAACCAGAATGATATATTATGTGTGCCCAATATTACCAAGAACCTTATTAGTGTTTCTAAATTATTACATGACAATGAAATTGATGTTGAGTTTTTAAAAATCTATTTATTTTATTAAGGCCAAGAGGCAAGGGAAAATCCTGGTGAAAGGAAAGGCTAGAGATGGGTTATATGAGCTATTATGCTTGTCTGCACACCTGAGTGGCAACAAGATTGCTTATACTGCTGTTTTATCTTCATCTTCAGTGTCTGAGTCAATAAATTACATTAACAATCCAATATCCATAGCATCTTTTGATTCTAATAATGAAGAGTTTGTTGGTATCAATGTTGTTAGGTCTAGTAAAGCTAATGAAACAAACAATAGAAATTTAAGAGCTACAAAGGAAATTGATATTTGGCATCTTAGACTAGGGCATCCCAATGTATTTACTCTGAAAAACACTCTGCTGTCATGTAATCAATTCAAAGTGAATAAAAATGTCACTCCTTCATTCTGTTGTGCATGTTAGTGTGGAAAGCAATCAAAACAAAATTTCAAAAGCACTAAGACTAAAACCAAGACAGCCTTAGAATTGATCCACACTGACTTATAGGGATAAGCTCCAATCCTTTCAACTCATAGACCCATTTACTACATATCATTTGTGGATGACAAAACTAGATACACATGGCTATATCCTATAACAGCAAAATCATAGGCCCTTGACATTTTTGTTACTTTTAAAAATCAGATAGGAAACCAATTAAACTTGAAAATAAAAACCTTACAAACAGATATGGGTGATGAATTCAATTTCTCAAAAAAGAAGGAATAGCCATAAGACATTTGTGTCCATATCTATATGAACAAAATGGCAAACTTGAAAGAAAACATATACATGTGGTGGAAACTATCTCACTTTGCTGGCTCAAGCCAAAATACCATTAAAGTACTGGCAAGAAGCTTTTAGTTATGCAACCTTTATCATCAACAGATTAGCCTCTCCAGTACTTAAGAATAAAACCCCACTTCAAATGCTACACTCCTTTAAACTAGATTACTCACAAATCAAAGTGTTTGGTGACTGTTATCCCTTTTTAAGACCATATAACAAACATAAATTTGATTTTTATACCTCCAAGTGCATATTATTAAGAGTCGGTATTATTCATAAGGGTTATCTCTGCATGCATCATTCAGGTAAAGTCTACATCTCAACTAGTGTTAGGTTCAATGAAAACTCTTTTTCTTATTTAAATGACCTAAATTTCAGCAAACAAAAATTCACAAACCCAGATGATCTTGCTACTCTCTTTAAAAGGTTTCAAGTTGTATCTTTTTCTGTTGATAGTTCTCATGAGTCCATACAATGAACAATAGCTCATAGCCACTCTCAAAACATTGCTCGAAACATGGAACAGCCCCCAGATCTTGATCCAAATGAAATACAACAAAATTTAAATACTGACACAATCTCAAATCACCTTATCAATCTTAGTCCAATGCCTTAGAAGAAAACCTTATCCTGTCTCCAGCTACATAACCAAACACTCAAACTATCTCTGTTCAAAAGGCTTTGCCCTCACATCCTATGATAACAAGGTCCAAGGCAGGAATTTTCAAGCCAAAATTATAGCAAGTCACTACTCAGCTCCAAACTTCCTTACCCCAAAATAAAACAAAAGCCTTAAAAGAGCCAAAATGGAAAAGGGCCATAGAGGATGAATACAATGCCCTAATGAAAAATGAAACCCAGACCTTGATACCAAATGAAAAAAACTACAAGCTCATAGGAAGTAAGTGGGTGTACGGAGTTAAGGAGAATCCAGATGGCACCATCAACAAGTACAAGGTTAGATTAGTTGCAAAACGATTCTTACAGACTCCGGGCCCTGACTTTAAGGAAACCTTCAGCCCAGTTGTCAAGGCTACAACAATTAGAATTAGTCTAACATTAGCAGTGAACAATGATTGAATGCTAAAGCAAGTAGACATAAACAATGCTTTTCTGAATGGTGATTTGATATAAATAGTCTACATGCCACAATCTAAGGGATTTGAAGACAAAAAAAGGCCAAATCACATATGCAAACTGAAGAAAGCTTTGTATGGACTAAGACAGGCTCATACAACATGGTTTAATAAGCTTAAAAATGCCTTAAAACCTTGGGGATTTGACATTTCCAAGTGTGATTCATCATTGTTCTTTGGAAGAAACAAATTTGGAATTATCATCATGCTTATTTATGTTGATGACATAATAATTATTGGCAACAATAGCAAAGGCATTAAAGAAGTAGTAGGGAGGCTAAATGAAGCTTTTGCCTTGAAGGATCTTGGAGACCTGAACTTCTTCCTTAGGATACAAGTTACTAGAACCCAAGACACCATTTTGCTGTCTCAAGCTAAGTATGTTCAAGATTTACTGGCAAAGACTAAGATGAGTGACTGCAAGGGAAGAGAAGCTCCTTTCAGCACTACAGAAAAACTAAAAAATTGGTGAGGGTTCCAAGTTTCATGATCCTACATTTTACAGAAGTGTTGTGGATAACCCACAGTATGTAGTACTCACAAGACTTGAGCTTACCTTTTCTGTGAATAAGCTTAGTTAGTATATGTCAAACCCCAAGCAACTTCACTAGATATCTTGCAAAAAAGTGCTAAGGTACCTCAAGAACACCATTCATATGTGTTTAAAATTCAGAAAAATCAGAGTATTTTAATCTTGTTGCATACACAAATGTAGACTAGACCAGTGATCTAGATGATAGAAGATCAATCAGTGGCTATTGTGTGTTTTTGGGAGATAATTTTGTTGCATGGAGCTCATGAAAATAAGGCAACAGCAAAGTTAGGGTACAAAGCTATGGCTCTATGTGCTACTGAGATTTCTTGGATTAGTTCTTTGCTCAGTGAGTTAAAGATTGAAGTTGAAAGAATTCTAATGATTCTTAGTGATAGCACCAATATAGCTGCAATAGCTACAAATCTTGTGTATGACTTAAGAACCAAACACTTTAAAATTGATCTTCATTTCATCAGAGACAAGGTGACCAGAGGGGAGATAGAAATAAGCTTTGTTGCAAGCAGGGACCAAATTGCAGATGTTTTGACTAAGCCATTGCCTTACTCTAAGTTTAATAATTTCAAAAGCAAACTCAAGGTTTATGACAAGACCTTGAGTTTGAGAGAGGGAGTTGAAAACAGCAGCTATGAAAAGTCAACAATTGACCTTGAAGCCACGTTGGCATGCCACCTAAGCTATTATGATCTGCAGTCAGCTTATATGGAAAATGAGCTAGACTTAATGACCTAGCAAAACTATTATACTAAAAAGTACAGCACATAAGCGTGGAAGGTTGGCGTTTCTAAAAGCTATTCAATGATTGACTAATGATTGCTACAGTTGCGGATCAATTTTTTGTTATTTGCAAGTGTTGCCCCTCTCTAGCTGGCTACTCTTTGTCTTTTGTGTATAAATAAGCTAATGCTCTGTATTTTTCATTCATTCAAGTTATCGTCAATGAAATGCCTTTGATTCAAGCTCTGTTTGCAAATTTATGCAATTCTTTATGAATTTAAGTAGTACATGCCGACTTGAAAATGTGCCTAATTCCACTTGAAGAAATATGCAATTTTATTAACTTGTCAAAAACAAAGTAATTAGTTATAATAAAAAGATCAGAGAATTAAAGGAGCTATCTCTCTCTTTTGTCAGTAAGCACATACAGAATGAACAAGAGATCTATTGATCAGCCTTCTTAAAGGCTGTTGCTAACCAACCCTGGTGAATTTATTAAGATCGATCAAGATTCTAATGAATTTAGAGGCAGTGTATTGAAATCTAAGGATCAAAAGAAGTATTGAAGACAGAAAGCAGAGCAATAAGTGAGCATGTGATAATCAAGGCTCTGCATTGGACTTCAATTTGAAGAGCAAGCAGTCTTGTAGCAATTTGACATTATATACTAAGAAGGGAGGTTTTGTTATTTTCTAGGATCATTGCTACTTATACAGTTGATTTGATTCTTCTAGCTCCTGAAGTAACAGTTTGCCAATGTTTAAACCTCAAATTCTCAATGCATGTCAAATTTTCATCAAACAAAGAGATCTATTTGATTGTTTATATGCAAGTTCAACTTGGTTGGTGTTAATGGCAAAGGCTTAAGACAAATTAATCTGAAGTATTTAATTAAACTACAAGTTAAAAGAGTGAAAAGAAGAAATTAACAATTATATAACATGGTAACATAAAAATTAATTGCAGACAATGGAATTCAAACGATTTTATTATTATTATTTTTTTAATGTTGAAGTATCTGCTCATTCAAATGCTAGGATAAGTATCATCCAATGGCCAAAGTCGAAATAAGAGTAATACTACACATTCTAAAATTCTATCCCAAAAATCTATCTAAAATGATGTAGCATTCATTCATTAGGTGGTGAAATAATACAATCAATTTACTTGAATATTATAAATAATTATCAACTACTTAGTAAAAGATACATCACATCTTAGGTCAGTTGGGATAAATTTGGAATAAAAAGCTTTGAATGCCTATAATTACGCCGAAAGAATGTAAATGATTCCTAGACAACACAGTGGAACATAGTATAATTATTATTTTTTTTTAAATTAAGTTTCTTACAAATAGAGTATTGGATATTATATTATTATCCAAGGGCGAGAGCCGAAAGATTGTTAGTATCATAGTATGCCCCATTGTAATCACTTTATTCTAATTATCTCATTACGCTCGGACATCATGAATAATTTCAGATAAATTAGTTTGTCATTTAGAAATTAAAGTATTTCAGTTAAATTAGCCATATTTGAGTCGTTTTTATAATTCCAATGCCGTTAGGATTTAATTTTATTTTCTTATACGTTTAGGAATATAATTAAGTTAGCTGCTAAGTACTAATATATAAAGGGATGTCTATTTGCAGACCAATGTTATAATACAATTCAACAAGAAAGAAAATAATAGTAATTAAAAAGGAATAATTCAACAGTTCTTTGGAGGAACTTGTTGCCATGGACAGTGTCTTTGTTTACAAAGATGGTATGTATGTTCTCTCTTTGTCTCCTTTTCTTGGTCAATATTCATAAAATTTTATTTTAGCTTATTTTCTCTTTAAATCAATCGGTGTTGATTAAAATTACTTCAATGTATAGCCATTGCAAGATCCACTTTACATGATCCACCGGCTCATTACATTGTCACCGTAAAATCATTTTCATTACTTGCGGAAAAAGCAATTGGGGAGAAATACGATTCAGGGTCATTTGAAGCTGGAGGCTGCAAGTGGTACATATATTTATTTTCTTAGTTGCCGTAAATTAAATAACTTATTATGCCACAACCTTTCTTTCGTTATTCAACAAAACAAGTCCTCAACCTGTGGGTTGAGTTTTGGGTAGAGAATTGGGTTGTCGTTTGGCTATAATAAACAAAAATAATAATAATACTGCAAGTCCTCAGCTCTCATGTAACCCTAACGTAATCAGGATTCGAACTCTAACTCTTGAACCACAGTCTTTGTTTTACCGGTATTATCATATTAATTAGTGTATTTAAGTTGATTAATTAATTATTGCAGGAAACTTGTTATATACCCAAAGGGAAATAAGAGCAAGAAAGTGAAAGAGCACATTTCACTCTACTTAACAATGGCAGACACAAGTTCACTTACTTTCGGTTGGGAAGTCTATGCAGTTTGTCGTCTGTTTTTACTTGATCAGAACCATGACAACTATTTAGTTGTCCAAGGTTAAATTGACTTTGAGTAATTGTGACAGTTTATTTTTCTAAAGAATTTCATGACTTAATTTTAATAACATGTGAATGTATGCGCAAAATAATTTGGTGGCTTGTAATGTGATAGATGCTGTGGGAAAGGAAAGACGGTTCAATGGATTGAAGCTTGAATGGGGTTTTGATCAGTTCATCCCTCTTGAAGCTTTCAACGATGCTTCCAATGGATACCTCGTCGACGACACATGTGTCTTTGGAGCTGAAGGCTTTGTTAAAGAAAGAAACATAATCAAAGGAGAGTGCCTATCCATGCAAAAATATGCATCTACTTGTAAGTTTGTTTGGAAGGTCGAAAACGTTTCAAAGCTGGACAAGCAATGCCATGAATCACAAGTCTTTAGTGCTGGAAATCACAAATGGTATCAAACATTATTATTATTATTATTATCATTTTTTTGTTATTATTATTATTATGATTATTGGGACAAACTCGTGGTTAGTGACCGAATAACAATTAAATTCCATATCATTCTTTTCAGGAAGATAAGGCTCCACCCTAGGGGAACTGACATTGGTGCCGGCGATCATCTTTCCCTGTTCTTGATTTGGGAAAATATCACAGTTGAGACTGTTCAAGTATATGCAGAGTTCACATGCGAATCTTGGATCAAGTGGGGGCAGATCATGAATCTTTTCAAGGTAAAATGTCTGTCTTTTAGATGCAATTAGTAAGTCAGCTTAATTAATTGAAGACAGCTCCAAATATCATTACGAGAGTGCTCCCTTACTTGTAGCAGCTAAATACTGTTTCCTTACATCAAACGTTGGCTGGGCTGGCCAAGATTCATTTCATTGAGTGAGTTAAATGAGCCAGAGACTGGGTTTCTAGTGCATGCGTTTGCGTGGTGGAAGCTGAGGTCACTGTGCTTGGAATTTCGAAGGCTATGTAACAAGAAGTAACTGGACGACTGGTACAAATTAAGAAATTTGGAATGTTATTTCTTTTCTTTCTAAATTTGGAATGTTAATTCTTCTTGCTTTCTCATGAAAGAAATCATTCATTGATTTCATCGTTTACTTGTGCAATGACGTTTGTTCGATCACTGATTATCAAAATATTAATACGTGTGATGCTGATAAACATTAATCCTTCTCTCATGTGAACGCCCTCAATTTTTTTTTTCATGTAGACGCACTATTAAAACTATGTGGTTTAATAGCGTGTCCGTATTAAAAAAATGAAGGCACCTGCATTTGAGAATATATATATATTAAAAATATTTCAATCATGAATTTTTAAATGTGAGAAATTCTGAAAAAACTTTAAAATTGTGTGATTTAAGAGTATAATTTCATAATGTTCTTAAACTGTGGGGTTTAATAACTTTTCCTGATCACTTTCTCGGACTTTAAAATCTCGGACTATATCGGAATTAATGTGTGTGTGTGTGTGTGTTTTCTAGTTCAAGTTTTTGGACTTTGTTAAAATCCAAAAAAGTTATTAATCGATATGGTTTAATAGTATAATGGCATTATAATGCTAAATGATATGGCTTAATAATTTTCATGTACTTTAAGAAATTTTAGGATCCATTACCAATACTCATATATGTACCATCCAGGCATGTTTGGTAAAAGAGAAAAAAATAATAATAAGAATCATTAGTCGAAGGATTCTTGACAGCAATAACAAATATGCGAAATATGATAATTCATTGATTGAAGCAAGTTCATAAGACAATGAATCATAGTCTATAGAGTCCCAAATTTTGAAGCCAATGAATTACAATGATAACAAATTAATGACTCTAGCTTGTTTGTTAAATAACTTAAATCTGGAAATTTATTAATTTTAGACTTTTTTTAATTTACTTTTTTTTCAACTTATGTCTAATTTTTCTCTTTTGTAATTTTTTATATAAATGGAAAAAGGTTTGAATGTGTAGTAAATATTATATATTAAAAAAATCTCTATTAAATATACTTATTTTTTAAATTATAAAACCTAATCTCTTTTTCTTTTTTAGTTACAATGACAAAAATGTCAAATAATCATGCTTAAGATTTTAGTTACAATGTCAAAAATAAACATGTCATTCTTATTTAGATTTTAGACAAAAAAATAAACGTTATCTTATTTTTTAAAATTTAGTGAATATCAATGGTCATATGTGGGTCATTCGAACTATGATGCAGTAATTTATATTACAACATCACTAATGGCATAAATATGTACCGTTAGATTTAATTAACAATTTACATAACTTAGAATTTAAAATTGTATAATTGTTCCAATTATAAAAATGAGTAATTAATTTTGACAACCTAACAATGCTGAATTCCAAAGTAAAAAAGATATACCACAACTTTAATTAAAAGATCACAGCTATAAACTAAAAAAGAGTTATAATTGATCATTTATAATAACAATTGAAAATAATAACCCAATGTAGAAAACAAACATAGATGTTGCAAAAACATTTAATGACCTGCATAAAGAAAAAGTAATCAAAATTATATTCTGGTCCATATTTAAATCAATGACGATGATTAAAGTATTTAATCTAAAGGTACATAATCATTATCAATCATTATCAATGCTGTCAAAATTCATACGTCATTATAGAAAAATCCTTATTTTACATAGGTTATATAAACCCATAAGCCTTAACATTTATGTTTTTTTATATCTATCGTGGTCCCTTCTCGAAACTTTAAAGAAGAAATATTTTTGAGGGAGCCTATTCAAAAAAGGAAAAAATTTGAAAGAACCATAACCCTTTGAAAAAGCTTATAATCAATCTTTTTAGTTGAACAATTATTGAAATTTGGAGGAATTTATTGCCATTTGGGTACAGAACATGTGCCCTGCAATAATTAATCAACACGAATGAAAACACCAGCATAATTAGGGTAAATGAATTATGGATTATAAAATGAGTGGGATATTTCCACCCCATTAATTATGTAAATTCACCCCACTTATAAAAAAATATTTACAATAAATTCTCAATATTTTTAATAAATACAAAAAAATAAAAATATTTGTATAATTAATCAATTAAATCATTCTTATATTTTTTTTACTTAATTTTTTTTTTTACTATTAAGGTTGCTTTAATATAAGTTCTATTTAATTATTTTATTTTTATAACATAAAATGACCCAATTGCCAAAAAAATATGTGCTATTGTATCTAATACTCTAGGTACTTTATTTTGTGGCTTATAATCTAATTTTTTAAATGAAGTCTAATATTTTTTAAAATTTTAAATGTAAATGACATAAATTTGACAGTCTAATAATTTACATGAGTATTGTCTCATGAAGACATTATATTAGTTTAATTAAAGGTTGATAAAATAAAAAAATGTTGAAGTTAAAGTAAATTTTTGGTATTTTTAACTTTTAAGAGTAATATAGTCAATTTAAATTTAGGCTAAAGCAACCTTAGTGGTCAAATATAATGAAAAAAAAAAATCTAAGTCACAAAAAATGAATTAAAATATCACAAAAAATAAATTAAGATAGATTTAATTGATTAATTTTTCATAATAGATTTAATTGATTAATTCTTCATAATTCTTCTTTATTTTAAATTTTTAAAAATAATGTGAACTTTCTGTAATTATTTTCTATAAGTGGGGTGGATTTACAGAATTTATGGGTGGAAATATCACTACCCTTATAAAATATATGTATTTAATTAGGGTAAATATTCGTTTAGTCCCTATTTTTTAATTGAAGTACCCATTTAATTCTTATATTTTAAAAAATACTTCAAAACACCCTGCGGTTAAATATATTATTATTTCCCTTTCTTTTTCTTTCTTTTTACAATTTCAACAATATTCTTGGGGATATTAATGAAAAAAATGATATTTATCAAATTAGCCATGAAAGTAACATAAAAATTTATACAAACTTTTATATTATTATTTTACTTTTAGGATTAATTTGATAAATTAATTTTTATAAAATAATTATTAGTAAGATTGTTGTAAAAATATTAAGCATTGCTTTAAGTTAGACGATATTAATTTATTTATAAATAATTATTAGTAATATTATTGCACAAGTACAAAAAATATTAGTTCTCTCACACTGAAATTTATTAGTTAATTTGTTAATAAATAATTGTTGTAAATTTACTAACCAACCTTTTTATAGATAAATTAATTAATGTGAAAAATATTGTTAGAAGGGTGTTATTATAAAAAAAAAAAAGGTTAAGAATAGAACATATTTAACTACATGAGTATTTTGAAGTGTTTTTTAAAATATAATAAATAAGTAGACAGTTAAATCAAAATATTGGGAAAATGCTCCTGATTCATATTTGATATTTCTCCTCAACTGCCTTCTCCGCAAGTAATGAAAATGATTTTATTTTGACAATGTAATGAGCCGGTGCTGCATGTGAAGTGGATCTTGCAATGGCTGTTAATTATTTTAACGGCGATCGATTAGAAAATAATAAGATAAAGTAAAGCTCTGTTTAGTCTGTGAATTACATAAAGTAAGACTGTAAGAGTATTATCAGTAATTGCTCTGTTTAGTCATGAATGCCTGAAAAATTACGACCAATTAAATCTTATTGATTCTCAAAAATACCAAAAGATAATTGAAAATTTTAATTCAATAAATTAAAAAATCTGTCTTTAAAGGCTACATAAAAAAGTTTATTTATAACTTTAAATCCTAATGTAGCTGAATTTCTAACCTACTATAAAAAGAAAAACTTATTTAAATACTATTAGGAAAACTACTAAGTCAAGGCACAAGTAAGCCTAAGTTAAACTCTTAATTAAATAAGAGATAAATCTAATTCTCCCACAAGCCTCATAGAAAATATAAGGATATTATTTACCAAACTCATCAAGTTTAAGAGATTTTTCTTCGGTAAAATTTTCATAGGCATAGTTCCAAAACTTCTTTTTTTGAATTTTTAGTATGTCCATATACTATTTCTCCCTCTCCTGTACTCATTTTATCTTATAAATAATACATCTCTTTTATTAATATTTGATAATTAGTGATTTCATTCTCACCATTGATCAAACATGATTGCATAAGTAAACCATGAAACAATGAATAATTCTTTCATGAGAGAAAAAGAAGAATTAACATCCCGATTTTCTTAATTTGTAACATTTATCCAATTAAACCGTCTTTTCGTTCCCATGCCATCTACCAAATTAATTACAAGTCACAAATTACCGTCAATCACACTTAATTTAATAAATAATAGTACGGGAGAAAGCAACCCACAATCTATACTCCTGAGTAAATTTACAGAAATCTCCTTATTTTATAAATAGTTATATAGATCTCTTTTTAATTATTATACCCTTTGATTATTACAATAAAAAATTGATTTTAAATAAATTTATATAATAAAAAAAATTATAAATTATAAATTACTTCAAATATTACAAAAATCAATTCAATATTATTAATATGTCGTATTATTTTAATAACAATAAAATCGATTTGATAGATAAATAATTTTAAATTATTTACATTTAACATTCAAATAATTTACAATATTTATATATTTTATTATTTACAATAATCTTTTTTATTATGTCTGTATTAGTATAAATCTTAATTTCAGTTTTTTGTTTAATAGATTTTAATATTAAAAAAATCAATCGGGATTGATTGATAATAGCTTAATATTAAAAATAATTTTCTTTATATATATGCTATTTTATTAATTATGCTTATTGTAATATTTTATTTATATTATATGATGTGTCTTTATTTATGAATTTTTATCTTATTAGTATATATATTTGTATGTATCCTGATTATAATAAAAATATATAATAATAAAAAATAAATCAGTATGACTATTTATGAAACCAAGGGAGTTTCCTATAACAATTACTAACATGATAATTAAATTTATTTACTTTAATTAAGGATAAGAAAATATAATTGTAAATATCACTCGTAACCTCCAAGTTCGAATGCTGTAGGTTCGTATTTCTGCTCAACTGCTTTTTTCCGCAAGTAATGAAAACGAATTTATTTTTGACGATGTAATGAGCCGGTGGTACATGTGAAGTTGATCTTGCAATGGCTATACATTCATTCAAGTAATTTTAATTAACACCGATAGACTAGAAATAAAAAATAAGCTGAAATTTTCTAATTCACCAAACTCGAAAATGTAACTTCAATCGAAATTTTCTTTTGTTAGTACCAATTTCTTCGTTACAGCACTTAGAAAATTCCAAGCACACATAGCCATAGTTCAATACTTCAATTCACATGCAATTCTTTTGTGGGGAGAAAATTTATTGATTGTAACTAATTAATGTAACATAACAAATAAATATATATCAATCGCACATATAATAATTGTGCAAGTATTAAAATGTACTACAAAATTCAAATAAGCTCAGATCGAGAGAATAATCGTACATTAAAAATGTCAAGATTATTGAAAAATATGATGAAAAATATTGAATCCTATTTCAGTAACCCTTTCAACAAAAAAAGTGAAATATAATAACCTTGAAAAGTCAAGAACTTGTCTCTGTCCTGATCAACCCAAATCAAATGAACGTGTTGTATACAAATTTTCAGCTTTAAATGGTACTTTTTTTTTTTTTTTTACCCACTGAAAGTTAAAGCCAATTAATTATAAGGCCGACTTGATTTTTTATAATTTTTTAAATTTATTTTGACTTAGTTGAGTACCATCATTTCTCCTCCGAATTATATTCTTTGAAGATTTTTTGTTTTTTAATTTTTTACGGTGAAGTAACTTTTTTGGGGAAAATTTTTCAGAGGTAGTAAAAGGCTTTATTCTTTTATTTTCTTGTCCCGGCAATAACAAAAGCATTAAAAAAATGATTGAATTTGAAAAGGACAAAACAAAGAAAAAGCAAATAAAGATCCTTCCCGAGGCTATTTGACTTCTTTGACCATACAGCTGTCTTTTGCTCTATATTTATTTATTTACGAGTGGATTTAAAAAATTCATATCTTAAAAATAAATATATTAATGACGTCATAAAATTGCTTAAAAAATAATATATTAAAAAAATGTGGTGACATGAATTTCCGAATTTGCCCTAAATAGTAAATATTAAACAAAAAACAAGGAAAGCTCTAAGAAACTCAGAGCACAACTGAACCGCAGCGACTAAAGTATCGCTCGCCACTTCTCTATCACTACCATGCAAAGGCAATCGCTAGGCTCACCGGTCTCCAAGCTCCACATACATGGCGGCGGCGGTGGCGGCGGCGGATTATCGAAAGAAGACGTTCGTTTAACCGAACTACATCCTTCTTCTTCTTCCTCTTCTACTTCACCGACAGTCTATGACGACGACGACGAGAGCAAAACGACAAAGCCTCGCCGATTCTCTCTGTCGCCACCGCCGCTGCCGCTGTCGTCGTCATTGTCAACTCATTCAAGACCTGAGAAGCTCATCCACCTCATTCCTCTCCTCACTCTCTTCTGCTTCCTCGTCCTCTATTTCTCCTCTCACTCTCCCTCTCCTTCAGGTCAGTGTACATACAGTTTACTTTATTTTTTTATTTTTCCTTTTTAGTTTTGTTTTATTTGATCTTCACCGTTGCGACTTTGTTTCAGATTTGGCTCAGTTTCATGGATTCCGGCGTTCTTCAAACCGGATAGGTACAATGCAGCTTTAAATCTTAATACACCGTCGTTTTGTTTTTTTAAGTATTTTTCCCGTTTTTATATATTTATTAATTTATTTTTATATTGTCTTAGTAGATTCAGGCGAAATCGATGACGTCAACCGGTTTATTGAGCTGCGGAGAGGCGACTTTTTGGCGATTCGAAGCCTTAGAAACATCCAAGAAATTGAAAAACAATCTCCGAAATATCGGCCTCACCGAAAAATCGCCGATTTCTAGCTCGCATTCTCCGCTGCTCCGACTGCTTCATCCGGCTAATTCTTTTCTCAGTCTCCCTCCCTTGTTGAGTTCGCACGCGCGACTCGGCTTGCAAGTGCGCTATCCTCTTGTCGATGTTTTTTTTTTTTCCTCGCACGTGTAGTAAATTCAATTTGCACGTCAATTTGTTCATTTTTATATGGCTATTTTAATGTTTATGTGGCGCTTGTTTAGCTGTTTTTATTCAGGCCAAAAACAAAAAAGATAAATAATAGGTCGATGATGATAATAAGATGAAGGCTGTTGTCATTCTTTCCTTTCGATAACTGCTAATGTGCACTGGGTGGGGAATAGGCGTAAGTTAGCTAGGCTGATTGGCTTACAGCTGTATGTTTTGTTTGTTCGGACCGTTACAGCGAGCCTCGAGTTCAGGTTCGGGCTGGGGGAGCCAGCTGGAAAGCTGTGCTAGTGGTATCAGCTGCTCCAGAGCGCATTAACCCTCTCCAGACTCCAGGCCCCGCCGTGAATGTGATACCTTTAATCTAACAGCCAAACGCATGTTTCCTTGGTGATGCCACCACCAGTTGATTACACGTGTACTAGAATACTGATTATTATATTGTTTTGTTTCATGCCATTTGTATATAAATAAAATAAAATTTCTTGCACAATGATACATTCCGGGGGTCCTACAATAGAAAGACGATCAGTTTTGGCTTTGAATTTTGTTTGTGATTGTGACTACGTCCCCTCACAGTTTGAGCATCATTAAATTTTATTAATTTTGTTAATTTTTTTGTTATTTGATATTTGTTCGAACTGTTGATTTGTTATGTGTAATTTTGTTAAGCATTTGAGTGCGTTGCTTTTACTTTGCATACCCTTTGGATGTTTTAAGGCAAAAGCCATATATTGGTGCTCAAAAAAGTGTCGGTGATCATGGAATCATCTCGCTTACGTTACTCAATTCTTTTGACTTTATACGATGGGTAGAACGGTAAAATCAACTAACTAACGACACACCCTGATAATGCACACGAAATGATCATTGCATCACATGCAACCGCATTGTGACAGGTGTCATAATATACTACTGCATTAGTATGTGTCGTTGTAAAAGGCTTGATTGATTGGCCCCAGTAATCACTTTGATTGGACCCATAAATGTAATAATATTGTAGTAGGTCCAACGGTTAAATATTAAAAAAAAAAAAAAGCAAAATAAATTAAAGTATTATAATTCTTATAGTCGATTAAATATTCTAAAAAAAAAAAAAAGTGTTCGAAAGTGTCTATCTATCTTCCCATGTAGTGACTTCCAATCCATTGATTACAATGCATACAGTTCATAGGACGTGTCATTTGTAGAACTATAGAAGATTTGTTTATCTTCAAATTATATATATATTTTTTAAAATTAGTTGCTGATTAATTTGACCAGTAATCTAAGTTTAAAATTCTATAAAAGGTAAGAGAGGTAGAGATGAAAAATCGTTTAAAATTTTATCCACCTTCTTTTTATTTTTATATTAAAAAAAATTCTTATTTGGAATGGTTTAATCATGTAATTGATTGGATCTAGCTTAAAATTCAAGACTATAAGAAATATTAAAATTTTTAATTTAATTTAGAGCAATAGAGTGAGTGTGTATAGACACGAGAGTTGCTCTAGTGCGAATTCAAATTTCTTAGCTTGTAAGATAATGAAACAGTTTTAGTTTATCCAAATCATTGAGTGTATGATTAAAAATAATAATTTTGCATCACCATCATCATCATCATCATCAGCCAAATCAACTACGTTGCCTCACATCATTCACCACAGCCTCCTTTTCAAAACTAAAGATATTAATTGATGCTACGGAATTGGATAATGTTTCTGTAAAATTACAAAATGGTCCCTGGTGGTGGGCTCCGCATCATCACGGGTGGAGCCGAAGGTGGAGCTTAACTAACGACATAGTCTCGTGAAAGTGAAAATCAGAATATTCTCATACAAAGTCTGTTACTTTCTTTGTTCCATTATCGCTTTGACTTGCTATTAATTCATCAAATTTGTTTACTTAATTTTGCTTTTAAAAAAGTGTTTAGTTAAAAGTAATGATAAATTAATTATCCGGGACCATTTGCGTTGTTATAAGTTAAATTTCTCACAAATTGAAGACCTAGCATATCCGGAAGCATGTATTTCCCTTCTAGATTCTTTTATTTTTTGTGTCAAAAAAGTGGGGTTGGTAAAGTAAAAATTAATTTATTTTTAATTCTCTTCACGAGACTAGAGATTAGTTTTGGGGTTGCCGTAACTAATGAAATAAATTCTTTCTGCTATCAAAATGGAAAAATTATATCTTATTTGCAATTGTTGTGAGTTTAAAAAATAGAGCACGTATACTTGGTAACTTTTATTAGGAAATTATTATTTTATTACATAATAACTAAAATAAATATAATTTTAGATTGCATTTTACTTAATTATTAGAGTTTATAAAAATAAGATATAATTTTCTTTTGGTTAAAATATTAAGATTATAATAAAAATTTTAAAAAGATGTGGTGGTTATTTAATAAACTACTAATAAAAATTAATTCCCTATTTACTTTTAAGTTCCGGTTTAGAATTTAAGTTAAAATGTTCTAAGCGATTTTCTTTAATAAATTTTGACAAAAATAATGTTTTGTAAGCTTTTTTAAAAACTGTTTATTTCATAAATTTTTCTATTTTGAAATCGGCCTCATTAAAGCAGGTAAGAGCTTACTTTTTAATCAACACCTTATTAAAATAAGTCACCACATATTTTTTAAGTTCATATTATAACCTTAATATTTTAATAAAAAAATAATTATGCCTTATTTTTTTCATAAATCTTTACGTACAAAAAAATGTAATTCAAATTTATATATATTTTGATAATTATATAACAAAATAACTCCAGTGTCGTTAGTTAAGCTCCACCTTGGATCCACCATGATGATGGCGGAGCCCACCACCAGTAACCATTTTGTAATTTTCAATAAACAATATCCAATTCCACAGCATTAATTAATCTCCTTTTTTAATTTACTATATAAATTCTTCGGTACATAAATATATATAAAGATTGACCTGAGGATCAAATGTCGTTGTAGTATAGTGGTAAGTATTCCCGCCTGTCACGCGGGCGACCCGGGTTCGATCCCCGGCAACGGCGACATTGATAATTTTTGCTTCAGTTTCTTTTTCTTATTTTCAATAGAGAAATTCCATGAGTATTAATTAATAAGAGAACTGAAATGGAAAACTTGGTCTTTAATTTTCAACAAATTGATGAAAATCTAGATAATATTGTCAAAATCAATTGGCAGATTGCATTTTTTGTTAGGTCGCATGAGCAATGTGAAAAACTAGAGAAAATTCATTCGAAAAATGTAGAGCAATGCAAGGGCTTACGTCTTCGAAGACTTTTGTGCTTGTGGAAAATTTGTTAAAAAAAAAAAAAAAGAGGAATGTGACAGAGTATCTTAATGTAATATGTAAAAAGTAGAGGAATTTAAGGGAGACCTTTTAACTCTATTATTGTTGAGTTGAGTTATAACGATTCGTCTTTAATGATAAAAAGGTTATTTCTCATATATTATTTTCTCTCTTTAGAAGACCATAAGAAAACATAAATTAATTAAATTTCTCAAGGTTATCTTGTTGCAAGGGGCTCATGGAGGAGCTTTCCTAAATATCACCATAGAGAGCCAATCTTAAACCTATCTTTCTACTTTATTTCCTCTAAACCGAGGTCGATAAAGCTCGAGTCAAAGCACAATAAAGGAGATGGACATCATTGATGAAGAGAACTTTGATATATTAGCAACTCGCTCTTTTTCCAGAGAGTTATCAGCTAGGATGGTAATTTAGTGAGCTTCAAGGTAACATGGGCAACAATACATGCCTTTACCTAGTTTTCTATATCAAAATAAATGGTTTGTGGTCAAACTTAACGGTTCTGAAGAATCATTCACAAATAAACTCTTCAAACAAGCAGTATATAAATCATAAAAAAAAAAAAAAAAACAGTAAAGATTACAATAAGCTCTTTTTTTCTTTTTTCCCCCTGGATTAGTTTACAACTGCTATCTGGATAGAGTTCAATCCATAAGAACTACACAGTATGACATCACGATAATCACCGTAGCATGTGCAAAACTAATCGAATTTTCTGTCTATGATGTTACACTATCACTCATCTAAACAATCTATTCTCTAATGATAAAGATAAAGTCTGAACCAATTTTTGGAATCATGTTTCATGCTTGATAAATATCATAATGATTTGTCAGGGCAAAGATTACAAAACCAACCTAAAGTTACAGAGATTGTTATGCTATATTTGACATCAAGTAGCAAACAGTCTGAACTCAGAACATCAATTTGCCGATTAGAATAAGATGATACCAGTTGATTAATCACCACTTGCGCAGCCCTTGCAACCGCAATGAACACACTCTATAACCTTCTCCTCCCTCAGGTTCTTGGGTACTCGGCACACACATGTGGTTTGGAAGTTGTGATCACGTGGCTGCATGCACCTTAGGCAACAGAGACGTTCATAACCCGGCTGCAATTTCAAATTTAAATCACTATGATAAATGTACAATGCAAATACATCAATATTTTAAAGGAAAAAAGAGATAAGAGAATAAACATCTTTAAGAGATTGAGAAGAAAGGAAATTAATAAGCTTGCAAATATTTCTTGTACAATTATCTAGACATTCATAATAATGTTACAATGGAAAAGAGATTCTAATTTCCTAACATAAATACCTATCACTAACTAAGTCCAATTTTTAACTTTTTGCATTAATTAGTAATTACTGAGTAAATTCTTACCAAGCAATTTTGTTAAGTTATAAACATGACCACTATGCAGTCGCATGCATGGATGATAAACACAAGAACATACTTCATATAAGCATGAATTCAGACAGAGATTATGAGACAAACCTTTTTCCATTTAGCAATTAAATTGCGGTCTGCATAGCCTTGATCCAAGCAGAACTCAAATAGCTCCTTAGATATTTCCTTCCTTCGATAGTAAAGGTCAAAAACATAGCGGCTCTTCTGATGAGCTATTTTAAAAATAGGCCACAATGTCTCACATTTCCTCTTGCCATCGTGTGGATCATTCTCAGCTGTCCAATAAGATAAGACATAAAATTGTAAGTTTCACCAATTCAGAAAATTAAATTTATTATTACTTTTTAAAGAAATTCAGCAAACTTTGCTGAGTGTGAAGACAGCAACCTTCTCTCATCTTTGCCTGTAATTCACGAAGTGTAGGCTCAATCAATTCCCACCCCTCCGGAATCTTGACGCGGTTTGTCTTTACCTTTGGCATTTTTCTACCTGCCACCAAAGCCACAAACCAGAAAGAACAAGAAAATTAATACAACTACCAAGCTTTTCTCCTAATAAATTATTAATGCCATAAGTAGATTACAGATCCAAAACAAAGCAAGGTCTATCAAATATAAGATACGTATGAAGTATAATCGAACAACAAGAAATCAAGAAATACTAATATCTGAGAAATAAAGCATATTTATTTAATTAGTTTGAACATAAGAACACAAAAAAAAAAAAAAATCACAGCAAAAGTAGCATTTTGCTCAACAACATTCAAAATCACAATACAAGCCAAAAAGTTTACATTATTGGTAATTTTTGGGTTTATAAATCAAAAGATCACAATGAAGCAGGGAGAATCCCAATCCAGCTAATTTTTGGTGAGTTAACATTATTTCAACTTGTTAGTTTCAATGGTTTCAAAGGGTCGAGGAAACAGATTGAATCCAATTTTCCTTCAAAACTGCTTCATCATACCAACAATGGCATCGAAAATACTAATAAAAAACTTTAAAAAGACAAAAATATACATACAGTGATTCTACTAACCTGTTCAACTACCTATTTTGCTCAGATTGTTTTGTTAGGGTTTGTTAACATTAGTTTTAAAAAGCAATCATAGTTAATTTTTCAAAAATGTCAAAATCAAATTAATGAAATTTTTATCAATACACAACACATATAACAACATAGATAAACACTGAACATTACACAGCAGCTTAAATTAAAATCTTGGCTTTAAATATTGACATATATATACAAAACAAGTTGCAATTCATTTTTTTTTAATCAAAACTTCGGATTCGACATAACAATCCAATTACTGTCCTAAACGAATAATTAAGATGCATTATCAGTCAGTAATTAGTATAATATTCATAGATACAACAAGGGGTGGGCAAATCGGGTTTCGGTTTGGGTTACAACCCGTTCGGATTGGAGAATTCAACCCAATCGAGTTCGAAAGGCAAACACAAATGACAAACATATATAATAGATTAATAACCATCACCATCAACACTCAAGACAACAACAATTACAAACAGCCATTATACAAAAGAAGATTGAATTACAAACAGCATGGAATCGCATGTATGTATAACCTTACCTTGTGCGGCTGACGACGGCGAACGAAGCCGGAAGCAGCGACAGCAAAGACGACAGCAGCTGAAACGAGGAAGCAAATCGAGAACTGCTAGAAGCTTCAGCGTCGGCACACTGGAACGGAAGTGACAGCGGCGGCAGCGTGGGCGCGGGTGTGTGGGTGAATGTGTCGATCTCTTTAGGGATTGCTTTCTGGTTTTTCGCCTATATAAATTAATAAGTACTTACTTTAAAAGGGCAAAAAGGCTAACCCAATGGGTTTTTAAATTTATATCCGATCTAGTTTTTGGATTTCGGGTTCGGTTCGGTTTGGCTTAAACCGATCCGAATGCCCACCACTGTATACAATTCAATTTTTCCCGAATCTTCTCGAAGTTAAACCTACACACAATCAGATGCCAGATCACAATGAAAGAGATTGAAATATTGTAAAACGGCATCTTACCTTGAGTTTCCCGATTATCGGAGACGGCGAGGCTGGATGGAGGCGGAGGAAGAGGCGATTATTAACACTTTAGGATGAGTGAATGAGACGGTGTCGTATCGATGGCACCCAAGGCCCACGATGAGATGGGAATGGGGTGCTTTTCTGTTAGAAGTTGCACTTACTGTATTCATGGATATCGTTAAGGTGTAATCAAGTGTACATTGAACAAATTGAAACCGCCAACAAAATATCGCCACGTTTAAAATTCCTAAGTACAGATAATAAATGAGAAAAAGTCACCCACACTCCCAAGACTTGTTTAAATGATCACACAAACTCCTTTAATTTCATAATTGATCACACAAATTTTTTTTTTACTATTTTACCCTTAATTACAACAACTTAATGTAATTGACTTTAAATAAACTTCTAGAATAAATATAAGCATAAATTAATATAATATATTATATAAAATTAAATAATATTTATGAATTATTTTGAATCTTAGAAAAGTTATTTTTAATATTATTAATATGTCATATTCTTCTAATAATAATAAGATGTATTTGACATATTAATAATATTAAAATAATTATACCTAACATTCACATAATTTATAAAATTAATATTATTTTATTCACATTATCTTTATTTGGATTGTTATAATTAAAGGATATAATAGTTATTTATAAAATTAAAGGGATTTATGTGATCATTTATAAAACTAAAAGAGTTTATATGACTATTTAAATAAACGTTGGAGATATGATAGTTTTTTCCCATAATAAATTAAGAGAAATTATCTCTTGACCACCTCAAGTAACTATCAAAGTTTTCTTAAATTTTAGTTTTATATAAATCAATCATTTTGTATTAACTCCATCACCTACTGATAAAGAATTTAAGATAAAAATATATTTTATCTATAGATTCAATTAAGAGGAGGATAAAATGATAATTTTAACATCTTTTTTATTACATAGGGATAAAATAATCTTTTAAATGAGAAGGAGGGTGGATAGGGAGATTAGACGGTCAATATTTTCTCACTCTCTGTGGCCTTTGTTGCAAATCTGACGGTGAGAAGAGATGTAAAATTGTGTAATAAGGAAATCTGAAATGAAGTGTTTTTTTTTTTTTTTTTATTTCTAAATTTGTTTCTTTCCAACTTTTTAATTAGTAAAAGACGATGTTGGTAATGATAAAATGACTTGTTCATACACGTTATAAACTCTAGGTGAACTACTGATAATTTTACAAGATTTTAAGTGATTTTAAGTAATTTTAAGTGGATTGATAATTTTTAAAGATTTTAAGTAATTTTAATCTTTCACTAGGTTTTGGACAGACTGCTTATAATTGTTGTTTAAATTTAGAGAAAAAGCTACCTACATTCTCTATGGTTTTCTTAAATGGTCACACATACTTTCTTTGTCACACAGACCCCCTTAATTTTATAAATAATTATTATACCATTTGATTATTACAACTTAAATAAATATAAATATAGTAATAAGATAAAAAATAATAAATAAATATCATATGATACAAATAAAATATTACATTAGTAAAATAACTTATATTTATTATGGTAGTTTATTTAAATTCAATTATTTGAGTGTTATAATCAAGTGCATAATAGTCAAAAAGAGATTTATGTGACCATTTAAGTAAATTTTGGAGGTGTGGGTGGTCTCTTTCCTTTAATTTATGATGTTAGTATCTAAAATGCCTTAATTAGCCTCTAATGATATCATCATAAGTTAATGGTTATTAACGGCGAAGTGGCTTCTTGATATGATCAAAACAGCGGTTCCGCATTAATATAATTTTGTTTTAAGATGTGGAAAGAAAAAGGCAATCCAAATTTTATATAAAAAATAAATATGTCCATTCAATAATATGTAATAAATTTTCACAATAATCTCTCTTGCATAAATTCGCGACACCAACTATAGCACATATAATTAAAACATGATGAATATCATTAAAAGTTCTTTTTTTTTTTTCCAATTTCTGTGTATTTTTCTCATTTTCTTTTCTTGTCTTACAATTTTCATAAAAGATAAAAATATTGATAAAATATTGGAGAAAATTAAATATAGATGGCGTATCTTCTCTACTAGTTGGAAGTTATTCTATAATTTTTGGCAAAAACAATAACATCTCTATTAACTAATTCTTCTATTTACGGTCCTCTTTTTTAGTAAATTACCACCTTTTGCTGATATTTCTTCTCCAACTTATCTCATAGTTAAGTTTAAGTATTCACCTAAGTTTAGGTATTTAGCTTTTGGCAATATATTCATATGCGAGATATCAAACGCTTTTTGAAGGAAAACCCCCTACCATGACAACAATTTGAAGAAAAATTGACTAGTTTGTCTTTTGTTCGAAGAGTGGTTCTCAAACCATGATAACTGAGAAAGTGAAGAAAGTATCAAGAGAGGAAGACATTTATTAGGGTGATTTTGACACGCGGTATTACATTATATTGTGTTAACTGTATTACATTATGGTGTATTGTATTGTATTGCATTAAGTTGTAATACATTATAATGTTTAGTGTACTATGAACTGTATTATATACAATATTATTTTGTAATATTATTAAAAATTAAATTAATATTATTTAAATTTATTAATATTTTAGTGTTAAATTATTAATTTTTGAAATTAATTATTAAATAATTATTTTGATATATCAATTTTTATAAAATAATTTAGTAATATACTATTATAAAATAAAATAATATTATAATTATAAATAAAATAAAAGATATAATATATAATAATAAAAAATAATATTAATTTTTCAGTTTAATCATAAATTAATTTTTATTTATTAATGTAAAAAATAATTATATAATTTAAATTATTTTTTTAAATTTAGTATTTTAGTAAATAATAAATGATAAAATAATTAAAATACTCTTTACATATTTAAGTTAAATAATTAAAATAATTTTATGTAATAAAAGTTAAATAATGTATTATCATTTATTTATTAAATATTTAGGTATACTAATATTTTATATTATATTTAAATATAAATTAATATAAATATAAAAATATTTATTAAATTTAAATTTATTATAAATTATTGAATAATAAAAGTAAAATGATTAAATTTAAAATATAAATAGTATTTTAATGCAATACAGCCTAAACCCTACTCCTTATGAGTTTATTTTATATTTTTATGCTCATTTCATTATATTAGCCACCTTTTTAATATAATGCAATGCAACTAAAAGTTATAGCCAAACATGAGTTTATATAAGAATAGCATTTGAATGCAATACAATACAATGCACCGTTGGTAGTTTAAGAGGGTTAACAAATTCGAGAAAAGAAATTTCACCTAGAGTTTTTCTTACTCTTTTGTTTTGGAAGAGCAATTAAAACCATGTAAGAAGAGGAAGAAACGGCAACTTTAAATTTTAGAGGGGGAAGGGAATTTTTAGGTTTGGATTGCACCGTACCCTCTTTTTGTTTTTTTAGATTGTACCCCTTACTCTCTTCTGTATTTATAATTTATTAAAGTAATTTCTTTTTCCGCATTCTTCAACCCTTAACCTCTACATTCTTGTGGATTTTTTTTCTATTTTTAATTAAACTTGTAATCAACCAATTGCAATCAATAAAGACAACTTGACATTCTCATTGAAGTTACTTCTTTATTGCCTTAAGATTTATTTACTCTATATCATATAAGTAATAATGAATCAAACTTTTTATATAAAAGAAAATCACATAAATATATTTTTGTACCCACATATTTTTTAAAGACAAAAAGAGGGGTATGGTTGCACCGTAGCTGGATCCAAAAAAATTATATTAAAAATAAAAGAGTTTTATTAGAGCCCACTAAATTAATAATGTATAGCTAACACCTTAATTAAAATGCATTTATTTAATGAATGTAACTAAAGATAGCCAACGGGCCGGGCAGCATGTGGCAAGGCACGGGCATAGCACGGCACGAGCATGTTTCGATGGGGCACTTAGCACGGCACGACACACAGGTGGGCTGGGCTGGGCTTAGAAATTTAGGTACGTGGGCCTTAAAAGCACGGCACGATTAGAGATGGGCTAAAGCACGGCACGTGAAAAAGCACCCAATATGCACATTTCACTTTTTAATGAAAGTAAATTTCAATTTATAATTTAAAAAATAACTTGAAATTGAATCTTTTAATATATTTTTTTGCTTGGGTAATTTTTTTAAATTCATTTAACTTTTAGTTTAAAAAAACACTTTAATTATTTTATGTTTATAATTTATTAAGTGAATAGCTGATATCATGATTTTAATAAATAAAAATTATAAATATCTTGATTTTATAAAATGAATGTAATAATGTTATTATGAACTATGATCTATGACTGTATGTAAATCTAAGTTAACAATTAAGTTAATCGTTGAGAAAAATTTATTGTTATTATTGTTGTTGTTAAGTATAAAAAGAATTCTAATACAATAGGATCTAACTTAATAGTTTTTATTATATTCTCTTACTATTATTAGTTTTTATTATTGAATATTGACTTGAGTTTTGAATTTTTGATTTTATTGAACTTGCTAAAGGCACATGGACTCAAAAAAGGTACATAAAATTAAAAAAAATACATCAATAACTTAGCATATCTTTTTAAAAAAAAAAAAAAAAAAAGCTTGTTGTGCTTTTTTTCTTAAGCACGGCACGCCCCGCCCCATGGCATAGCACGCATAAGAACGGCACGCATGGGCACGACACGTGTGCCGGGTCGGGCCTGGCCTAGGCAAAAAAAATTAAGCACTGCATGGCATGGCACAACACGAAATACATAGTAGGCACGGCACGGGCACGGGAACTGTTGTCTAAAAATCTACCCACGCAAATGTACGTATCGAACAAGTAATAAAGTGATGAATTAGAGTGTCGAACCCACAGGGACTAGTATTATCCTATCACTATCTATTAATTTATATCTCCTAAGTCTAATCCAAACAATTAAATAAAAAGTCTTAACTTAAATTATAACGGTAAATTAAATGCAAAATAAACAACAAGATAACAGATGGATGATGAAACCTAGGCTTGTAATTTCCCCTAGTAATCCCCTTATTAATCTTAGTCCAGTTCTTTTAATTAACCTAATTCAATTATCACTCAGAACACTAAAATCTCAACAAGCCTCTTCCGACGGTCAAGTAGATATATTACTCAAAATCAATCCACTATATTCCTATGAGGATCAATTATAAGCAATTCATTAAGTTCAAGTTCCTTAACAAGTGCATATGCAATTTAAGTATATTACTATCTCAGATTAACACATGTTATCATATTTAGGTCTATAGATGCATGACTCTTCCGATATCTATACAACTACACATATACTATTTAATTGGTGATCAAGCAATCAAATAGATTAAGCATAAAATATGATAAATAATCAATAAAAAGTAATTTTGAAGAACTAAAACATAAATAAATTAAGGTTCATAATAAGTTCCATTACAAACCTAGATAAAAATATTTAGTTCATAATAAAGAAGAAAATAATATCCATAAAATAAAACATCATTTAAAACAAGAGAAAAAGAATTTAGAAAGAAAAACTCTTGATCTTCAATTTGCTCTTTCTCCCTTCTCCTTATTCGGCTGCAGCTTCTTTTTTTTTTCTTCTTCAATTCTGCGCTGCAACTCTCTTCCTTTTTTTCAATTTCGTTGTGTCGCTGCCAAATTCTTCTCCAAAGCCAATGCTCGGCTTTATATGATGCTTGGCCGAATCCTTAAAGGATTCGGATTGCTTGGCCGCCAATCTTGAAGACAAATCATGCCTTCCAATTATGCTTCTTTCACGTGCGGGCCATCAATAAATTTAATCAATCAGCCCAAATCCAAGCATCAGGTCCTTTTGATTTATTTGCAATTGCCTTGCACGTGCAGCCATTAAATCATTCCATTAGCAACTTAGCCTTCTTGCAATAATTCTTTGATTTCTCTTCCAATTCAATTCCTTTAAGCTTTATTTATTCTCCAATGCCCAATTAATTTTCCTGATCAATAAAATAATTCAATTAAATATAAATAACAAATATAAGCAACTAACAAATATATAATAAAAAATAAAATATATATATAAATTATGTCCATCAGGCACGAGCACACATGAGCCTTCATTTGATACCGACTCAGTCCGTTGGCCACCCTTAAATGTAACTTTAAATTAGTTTATGTAATTTCTTTTTCTAATTTACCATTTTTGTCACAATATGGTTAATAAATTTAAATATGTTACATCACTAAAAGGTTATTTAATTATTATATTTGAAGTAATATATTTTATTATATATATTTAAAATTTTTAAACTATTGTTATCAATAGATAAAAATTAATATTTTTTAATATAGTAATAATATCATTTTTTAATGGATATTAACATATTGTTAAAAAAATTAAAATAAGAGATTACATTATTATTAAGTGGGTGAGGCTATTTGCACTTAAAAATTATTTTGAATATTCTATTACTCTAAACTCTCATAAATTAAATTTAAAAAAATTGTATTTTACTCGATATACTCTTTTAAATGTCAGAACAGCCCTTATTCTAAATATAAATTTAGTAAAATCCTCAACTCACAAAAAATAACTATTTATATGAATTATCTTTATTTACTTTGCACTATTATACTTATGAAAATACTCAACTCACCAAAACTAAAAGAATAAGAATTAAAAGTTTTCATTTTTTTTTTTCCTTTTTTGGCGGAAAGTGTTCAAGTGCTTATTAGTTATTCATAGTCAACAAATTCACATAAGGTTTCAATTCATTTTCTTGAACTGAAAATTAAAAAAAAAAAATTTACAACTCCAAACTCATTTTTCATAATGCGGGACACTGACAAGTTTATTCATTTTTTTTTTGGTCTTTGCCACAAGGTATCCTAGGTAGGCCCCAACTGTGAGCCCAACTGTGAGAGGCACCTTTAAGCCCGTATTATAGCCCAGACTAGAAATCCCCACTTGAACCGGGAGGCACATGCTCTCCCAACAATAGTGACTTCCCTGCGACTCGAACTGGGGAGTACACCCAGTCCTAGTCACTTAAGGGGACTCCTTTGCCAGTAGAGCCAACACCTTGTTGGTAGTTTATTCATTTTTAAATATATTGCGAAAAAGATTTTACCCTGGACATTTCTTTCGTTTTATATTGAACAATAACAAAAGTTGTAGTTAAAATCTCTCAAAATATTGACTTGATCTTTTGTAAATATTTGTTCAACTTATTATTGTTAGGGGAAAAGCCACCCACGCCCCCCCAGGTTTGCTTAAATGGTCACACAGACTCTCTTAGTTTCATAAATAGTCACACAGACCTTTTTTTTTTTAATTATTTTACCCTTGATTACAACAACCTAATGTAATTGACTTTAAATAAACTTCTAGAATAAATATAAATACAAATTAAAATAATGTAATATTATATATAAATAAATAAAATTTATAAATTATTCTGACTATTAGAAAAGTTATTTTTAATATTTTTAATCTGTCATATTCTTTTAATAATTAAAAAAATATTTGACATATTAATAATATTAAAATAATTTGATGTAGGACGATATTTTACTTATTTTAGAATTCTAGCATTTTAATTAGAGTCAATTTTCTATTTTAATTAGAGCCGATTAAGGAATGTGTTTTAGTCTTTTTTTCTATTATAATTGTGATTTAGTTTCCCTTTTTGAAGTAGGTTTACTCTATTATAAATAGAGAGGTCTTGTTATTGTTTTCATAACTTCAATTATTCAAAAAAATCTCTATTTGATAATTCCTCAGGGATTATTTATCAAAATCTCTCTTTAAGAGTCGTTTGGATTAGAGCCTTATCTAATCTCGATTTATGCATTATTTAAAATCTCATTAAGTCGTTTGGATTAGAACGGATCTAATCTCGCTTCGATTAGAGCGCAAGCTAATCGCGTTGGCTTGGTCCGTACTAGAACAATATCTAGTTTCTCCTATCCTATCAATTTTCGCTTCCGCTACGTCGCCCCGTCAGTTGGTATCAGAGCGGTTCTGTACGAATCGCACGGCTTTTTCTGGCTACCCACATCCATCTCCACCAATTCCAAAAAAAATCAAAAAAATCAAAAATCCCCAAAACTTGAAACCTTGGCACCACCACCACCACTTTCTCCACAATCCGACCACCATCACCTCCAGCCGCAGCAACCATCAAACTTACCGTCAGATGCCGCCCAAAAACCGACCAACTTCAGCCCTTGAACGCCGCCTGAAACCGACGCACAAACCTCCCAACCCGCGACCTTCCTCCCTCTTGATCAACCGCCGTTAGCCACCTTCACCGGCAGCAAACACCACCATCAGAGTCCCCAGCCTCCGCTGACCCATACCCAATCATCCTCGCAACCAAAGGTAGCCAAAACCGCAACAAACCACCGTAAGCCGTCGCGAGTTTAATTCCATTTTCCGGCCAAGCGGTCGTGATTATGAGCAATACGAAGCCACCATCGTTTTCCTCACCACCAAATCTTCCAGATTCGACCAACTCCACTCCACATTACGGCCACTAGTCGTCGGGCACCACAAGCCTTGAAAGTCAGGTTATTTACAGTTTTGCCATTGGTTATATTTTAATTGGAGAAAATTGAATGGCTTATCAAGAATTGTTTGATGATCTTCTGAATTTTTCTAGGCATTTTGTTGATCCTGAGGATGTTTTTGATTGGATATTTGAAATTGAAGATTTTATCTTTGACAACGTTCCTGAAAAGCCGCATGTCAAGTAGGTCTCTTCCAAGTTTACTGGCTATGCTTTACATTGGTGGAAGAATTTAATGGTAAAAAGAGTTAATCAAGGAAAAGATAAGATTTGTACTTGGTATGTTATGAAGAGGATGATTAAAACCCATTTTATACCTCATGATTATGCTGCAATCATACTTTATAAGTTTGAGAATTGTCGACAGGGAACGAAATCTATCCGAGCTTATCTTTCTCAATTTCAAGATTACTATCGTCGTGTGAATTTTTTAGAAAATGATGCTCTGTTAATTTCAAGATTTTGTGGGAGGATTACGTGATGAGATCAAAGAACGAATTCCTTTGCAATCTGTGATTAAGTGTGACTTTTGGGATGCCATCAAAATCATTTTACGAGTTGAAATGCAAATCAAAAGAAAAAGAAGTCAAGCATTGAAGAAGTTAAGTCGACCACATCCACGACAACAATCTAAGATCCCTAGTCCTATCACTAATCAACAACCTAATATCACAAGTCAGCAGCTTGAAGTGAAAGACATACAAATGAAAGAAGTTTGTGCCTCTCCACATGTTGAAGAAGTGCCTAATGTTGCAGAAGAAAAGGTACAATTTATTATTAATTTAAAGTTTCAATTTGACAATTTGTGCGAGAATGTGCATGATGTTTCCTTAGAGGACAAGATAAGAGTTGAAAATGAAGAGCAAAATGGAGTTGAAAAAGTTGAAACGATTGAAATGGTTCCACCTATTCACATTGAAGACAAGAAAGTTGTGCTTGAAGAAGATTTGATTTCAAAGGTCAAACTTCTTGGAGAGCGCATTGAGCGACAATTAGGAAAAGGCAAGAGTTATTTGATTGTTGTTCATTCTTGGAAGTCATCATCGCCTCGAAGAATGTACAAATGAAGGAAGTTGATGAAGTATGGATACTTCAAAGTTTCGAGGAAGATTGATGAGAAAGACAACAAGTTCGCGTTACAAGATGATTTGCTCCTACACTACAAGTTTCATCCTCCAGACTCTATTTAAGCTTGAGGACGAATTTCTTTTAAGAGGGGGAGTATGATGTAGGATGATATTTTACTTATTTTAGGATTCTAGCATTTTAATTAGAGTCAATTTTCTATTTTAATTAGAGTCGATTAAAGATTGTGTCTTAGTCTTTTATTTCTATTATAATTGTGATTTAGTTTCCCTTTTTGAAGTAGGTTTACTCTATTATAAATAGAGAGGTCTTGTTATTGTTTTCATAACTTCAATTATTTAATAAAATCTCTATTTTATAATTCCTCAGGGATTATTTATCGAAATCTCTCTTGAAGAGTCGTTTGGATTAGAGCGTCATCTAATCTCGCTTTGTGCGTTATTTAAAATCTCATTGAGTCATTTGGATTAGAACGGATCTAATCTTGCTTCGATTAGAGCGTAAGCTAATCGCGTTGGCTTGGTTCGTACTAGAACAATATCTAGTTTTTCCTATCCTATCAATTCCGCTTCCGCTACACCGCCCCGTCATAATTATACCTAACATTCACATAATTTATAAATTTTATATTATTTTATTTACAATATCTTTTTTAATTATGTCTATATTAGTATAAATTTTAAAGTCAATTTTTGAATTAATAGATTTTAGTATTAATAAAATCCATCGAAATAGACTAATAATAATTTAATATTAAAAATAATTTTCATTATATACATTATTTTATTAATTATACTTATTGCAATATTTTATTTATATCATATGATATTTATTTATTATTTTTATCTTATTATTATATTTATATTTATTTAGGTTGTTATAATTAAAGGATATAATAGTTATTTATAAAATTAAGGGGGTTTGTGTGACTATTTATAAAACTAAAGGGGTTTGTGCAACCATTTAAACAAGCCTTGAAGGTGTGGTGGCTTTTTTCCTTATTTTTAAAATGTTGAAAATAAAATTTATTGTAAAAAAATTGTAAATTAAAAAAATTTATTAGATGGGTGTACAAAATAATTATTTATATTTATTCATAATATATTGTCCTCAATAATAAATTATATCATGAATATTTTTATAATAAATGATTTTATTAAATTTAGAGTGTTTAAAATAATTTTTAAAGTATTAATATACTACAACAAAACGTCATATTGTAATAACTTTCGTGGGATCCAGGAAAATGAAAATTATAAAAAGTTCTGCTATTTGCCAGGGTCAAACCTGAAACTAATGCAAACGACACTGTTTCGTGACCTTTTTTTGGTTTTAATTTGAAGCAAAATGACGCCGTTTTGCTTAAGCTAAGCTTCTCATCTTGCTGGCTTTCTCCTCTTCGTTTTAGCACAGCCCTCTCCTCTTTACTTAAGCTTCTCATCTTTGGTTGATTAATCAACAAAATTATAACTATTGAAGTGGCACAATTGCCCCACTAGACGATTCCCAGCTGTTGTGACTGATCTGGGTGTGAAAAATTATTTTCTTTCTTCTTCTTCTTCTCCATCAAAACTGTTTCACTTTACCGTTGAATTGGGACAAAGTGAAGTTACTGGAATTTTTAGTGAAGTTAGCTTGCTACGGTTTTAGCCAAATTCGTTGTATTGAGATTTTAATTCATTTTGCATTTTTAATTCATTAGTGATGGGCCCTCATATTCATTACATAGCCACTTTTGCTAACCTTTATTTGATTTATTGTTGCCGTAGAAGGAGTTATTATTGGGTGGAGAATTTAGCTTCTGGGTTTTGTGCACTTGTTGGAATTTTGTAAAAGAATAAGCACGAAGCTCGATGCATGTGAAGTCGTCGTTTGTTGTATTATTTGTTTTGTGTCTTGTTCCGTTAAAAATGAATAACACTTTAATGAGTTTTGGGTTTCATTTTCTTAGTTGAAGTTTCTTGCTTCTTGTTCCGTGATTTCGACCATTAAGTGTCTGTTTCTCCACTAAGAAACAAACAATTTCTGTACATGTCTGATTCTCATGGATGCTATGGCTGTAGTTGATTGCTGAATTTGGAAGTATTGTTGGGTCTCAGTTTAGAGAGAACGTGATGAATAGATTTGAAGGTAAAGCTATATTGGGTTGCTTTTTAGAAAAAAAAAAGACCAAGATTTCAGTTTCTTAGTCTTAATTAAAGGTTGGTTCTTGAAGTTCGCTTTCTTTGATTCTTGCTTTTCCTCTTTTTCTTTTGCAAATGGGTTCTCTTTGTTTTATTCTTATTTGGGTTCTTCGCAATTGATCAAATTTGTTTGCTTTGGCTGTGATCAATGAAGGAAAGGGGAAACAATGAAGGAAATGGAAAAGGATGAAGGAGAGGGAAAATATTTTGGCAACCAAAACGCGCCGTTTTTGGCTTTAGTGAAACGGCGTGTTTTGAGTTTTCGAGGTTTGACCCGGGGCAACTATCATTTTCCAATTGTAAAACACAATAGCGATGCACTCAGCATTCCTTTGTTAATGTTTACACTGACGAAAAATAGAAATTTAAAAATTTATTTTACATTGCATGTAGCATAAGAAGCAGATGTTGGAGAATTACTTTTGACAATAACCACTTAATTTAAATAAATTGAAGGTATCCAAACACACCTAAAAATTAAAATAATAATATAAAAATTTATGTAAATTTTTATGTTACTTTTACGGTTAATTTGATAAAATTATCATTTTTTAAAGTAATAACCCTAAAAATATTATTGCAAGGGTATTATTGTAAAATAAAAAAATTATAACATAAGGGTAGTAGTGTAACACATTTAATACTGGGTGAGACTATTTGAATCCACTAAACTATTCATTAAGCCCACTTTTAAAAATAAATTTTTATGATTAAAATATCAATAAATTAAATTACAGTTATAGACATTAAAATATAATAAAAAAGAAAAAATAGAATTTTTACTCTTTAATCCCATCTTTATATTCAACATAATTTTATTAAACCTTAATAATATTTTTGTTAAATCCTAATCAATTAAGAAATGTGATTCTTCTAATTTAGAGTAACAAGGTTATAGTTTTGTTTGCATTTGAGAATTGACAATGAAACACAATCAAGAATAAGTCTTGACTTAATGGGGGAAAAAGAGAATATTGACAATTGTTTGAATCATCACGAACAGGTATGAAACTTTTGATTTTTTGTTTTCCTCTTTTCTTTTTAAAATTGAGATACATTCAAAACCCACCAATAAATTTCAGTATTTCACATGCCCGCTAATAAATTTCCCATGCATATGGAAAAGAAATTACAATCATCATCATCATCGAACTGACTTTTCAATAATGGCTTGAGCTTTTCGAGTCGTTTATCTATATTTTGATGGTTTCACAAATTTGCTTGGCTGAACCTTCCTTCTTTTGATTGGTCAAATCCAATGCAATTGGGGATCATGCATATGAACAAGATTTGGACGGTGATGAACTTTTATAGTCTTCAACTTTGGGTTTCTTTGTAATTCTTCTTAGACTTATTCTAACAATTGACAAATGAATTTAATTAATTTTTCATTTTATTATGGGTTTATAAATGAATTTAATGGGTTTAATAAGTAAAATCACTATTATTATAAAAAAAAAAGGAGTTTAGTAAGGGTATATTAAGTATTTAAATGGGTTTATTGAGAAAAATTTAAAATTTCAAAATTTAAGCGTGGGTTTGTTTAGTAAATAGATTTAATGAGTAATTTGGTGGGTTCAAATAGTCTAACTCTTTAACATTATGTGTCTTGAGGTATTTTTTAAATATAAGGTTTAAATAAATACTTAACTCAAAATATAAGGACTATTAAAATATTTATCCTATTTTTTATTTCACGTGGTAGGAATATAAAAAAAAAGAGGGCATAATTTAAACAGCAAAAAAACTTGTTGTTTGAATAAACAAATGAGTGTGCATCAAAATGCACAGAAACTTCCTGAACAAATCACTGTACAGAGCGTGAAAATTGAGGGAGAATGGTGTTCACACTAAAGTTAACACAACATTAGCACCGAACGGTGCGTTTTGGGGGCATTATAAATTGCAAACACACACGTGGCAGCAACAACACAAGCTCTTCCTCTCTCGATCTCGTTTTGGCTCTCTCGCTCTCGCCGTGCCTCACTCACGCGCTCTGGCTCTCTCACTGGTGATCTCGCGCTGCCTCTCTCATTGGCTCTCTCGCTGGCTCTCTCGCTCTCGCCGCCGTAGGTGTCTCAGCAGCCGTGGGTCTCTCCTCTCCAAATCCTCATGCTGAGCCTACTGGGATTAGATTAAATTTGTTGTAAATTTAAGATTGCTGGAAATTTGTTGGAAATTTATTGTTAGCTTAGTTTTTAGATTGCTGGAAATTTTTTGTTAGAATAATTCAGATGAATTTGTTTTGAGCTAATTTGTTGTTAGTTAAATTTGTTTTATCCGAATGATAATTGATATATATATAGCTGCTGGATTGTATAATATGCAAAACTCAGTTTCTTGGTTTCTTTTGTCAATGGCTAGAGAACCACAATGTAGTTGCCTGGAAAATCGACGGAGGGTGTGTTGTGAAAGAGTGTTGCTGCCGTGCTTACTGAATCTATGAAAGAGAGTTGAGAAGATACAAAGTAGGCATCTGAGTGCCTGCTGAATTTTAATTGCTCTGCTCTTCATATAAAAAAAAATCCAAGCTTTTTGCTGGAACTGCAAAGTTGTTGCTACTGAGAATGGGTAGTGATTTTTTTTTAGTAATAGCTTGAACTTCAAGGTAATAAAATGATGAATGTCTGTGTATCTTTGTCTATTTAATATCCTTGTTCTTCTATCTTTCTTCCACTTTGCATCTTCTGTCTTTTTTTTTTTTAACAGAAATTTCATTTCATTACCAGAAAAACTTCACAAAAGAAAAACTTCAAACAACTTTGTTCTGCCACAAGACATTAATGCAGTTTTCTTTTTCTTTTTTTCCCCCACTTTTTCCCTAAAAAATAACAAGCTACTTAATGTATTTGAAAGCCAACTCGACTTCACAAGAAGACTGGTTGCATCAAGAAGTCACAGCAGCTCAGTAGTATGCCTTTCTAGGATTGTTCAGAGGATTGGGTCTGTAGCGATAACCAAGCATCATCCGCTTCTTATACTGTTCATATATATCATCTTCTAGAGTCACCTCCCCAGGATGGTGTGCACCAACCCCTAAGTTATTATCCTTAACATTACCTGTTGAGATTGGATTTGCAATGCCACTTTTTGAGCTCCCAAGATCCTCATCTTCTGTCTTTCTTTCATTTTGATTTACCCACTGTCAATACATTTATTTCAGAGGTCTCTTTGTATTTTCATTACTTAATTTTGTCCCATTACATGATAAACTACTGTCAAATTAGTTTATTACAAGGTTATTATGGTTTTTTTCTATTCTTATGCATTTGGCGCCAAGACACAACTGATACTTAGCAGAAGAAGCGTGGTCAAGTTTGCATATCTGTAGAAAAAGCATTTTCAAATGTTTTTAGTTACTGTACTGTGGACTAAAGGGCATTATTGTACTTCCACCAACAAAGCAAACGGAACCGCTTATACACTTCAGGGGAGGTATATGTCAATATATTGAAACATTCTCTTTAAGTGTATGAGGGCCAAACTTCAAGGGAGGTATCCAAAAATTACCCTTAGGAACAATTAGATCATTCAAGAACATTCCATAGCCACATGCCATTTTTATTACTCTCAGCGAACAATTAATGGCTGTTAATTTTCTCATTGCTGAAGCAAATGGGATATCAGACACTGCTCAAGGGTAATTGTGTAACTATATTTTCCCTTTCACTTTTTTTTTTAACTTTTTGTGAAAATGTCATTTACATATTAAATTTTTTATGGAAAATATTAAAATAGGGTGTCTATTATCAAAATAAATGCCACAAGGTTCCCAATTTTTTTTCCAGCGTTATTAATCTTGACGGCTTTTTTTTTTTCATTGAATTTATGTTGAGTATTTTCGGAAAAATGTAGTTAAATAATTGGTGTCTCTAACTATCTATTTTGCTAGATTTTTTTTTTATTTTCAATCTGTTATATAGCGATTTTATGTTTTTTGCATACATGCATAGCTTGACTTGTTTAGAAGTTTTCTTTTGGATTGTTCTTATAAGTCTCTTTCGTAGGGGTAAGACTCATTACGTTTTCTAGTTAGGTGTAATTTTTCCTTTTCCATTAATAAAGAATTGAAGTTCAACTAGAGAAAAAAAAAAAAAAGAATTGAAGCCCCTTTCTTGTTTATGATGCGTTTGACAAAAATGTTTATGTTACCAAATCTATGATAGATTAAAAAAAAAACTATTTCGCATATCTAAATCATACATTTGCAATATATATGATTCAAAAATCATATTACCAAATTAATTATCTGAATTTAAATAAACTGAAGGTATTCAAACGCAACTGGAATTTAGACAAAGGAGCAAGCTTGGAATCCAATTCTGGATGCTGTTCATGAGAAGGGTAGCATCTTCTTTTGCCAAATTTGTCATGCAGGCAGAGTCTCTACCTATGGTATATGTGATCAAAAGTTCTAGCTTTAGAGACCTTTTTTTTTTGGGGGGGGGAGGGGGTATAAGTTTTGATTAATCTTGCGTCTTGCCAATATTTTGACCCTTATTTGAAAGTTAATATTGGATCATTTATTTGAATTAATTCTAAATTAATACAAGGTTTGAAAATTTTTTTAATCACCTTTTGGTGATTTATTTAAGAGTAGGCCTTTTGACACCCCTCTAAATTCCTTATAAAATCAAGGATAAATTAATTTTTTTTTTTGTTTTGAATGAAAATTCAATCGAACGCTTAAATAAATTATTCTTTTAATAATTTTTTACACCCATTCGATTTCATAATTTATATTTATATTTTAAATTTTAATTGAAAATATATTTTTTTTGAAGAACATTTTAAGAGTTAAGAAATTATACAAGAAGAAAATAATTTAAGATTTTAGGATTTATATGTATTTATAAATAAAAACTTAAAGAAATTCTCTTTTTAGCGTAAAATTTAACGAGAAGATGATTGATTTTTATTTATGGGTTAATTTTTTTTTTTTATGAGTTAAGCAGGGGCATCTTAAGGAATAAAATTCAAAACGGGTGTTATAAAAAGTTTTAATGGTGTCAAAAGCTCCACTCTTTATTGAGAGATTGAATGGTTATTTAGTTTGTAAACACGAACAGGTTGAAAAATGGAAGCCAATCTCGACTTTTACTTACTTTTTGTATTTATTCTATAAGAGTGCCTATTCATGTTAAAAATAAAAAGGCGAAATTTGCATTATTTTATAGAGTGAGATTTTTAGATATAAATGAGTATATATTTTAAAGTATTTATAATCATTAACAAAACCTAATCCAATGTTCAAAAAGAGTAATACAATGTTTAAATAGAGTAATAAAAAACTTATGTTACGATAGCTTAAAAAAAAAAAAAAACCCCTGAACCAACGATAGTTTATCAACATTAATTGGCTTCATACATCTCTTAGACTCCCACTCCTATTGCTTTGTACTCAATTATTTACTTCTGAAAATAATTTAAAAAAAAAAATTCAATTATTTATAAAACTTAAACATCAATCAGGTTATTACCCTAAATTGTCAATTTGCAACACCAACCGACCAAAGTATATGGGAAAAAAATCGATTGCTTAGAATTTCACCAGCAAGAAATTTAATAGAAACCATTTGCATCAAGAGCTATCGTCCCAACTTAAAAAACACAAAGGAAAAAGAAAGAAAATAGAGCATATATATAGCAAGACAATTTAAATTTAATAACTTACTTATTCTACAATGAAATTTGCTACAATTTAAGGCTTCTAAATGATATAAACTAAAGTGTTCCAAGTAAAAAACTGTTTAAAAACCAACAATATGTCCTTTTTCTTCATAAGTTGCCACCCTTTGCATCAATTATTTGTAAAACTTAAACATCAATTACATTATTTATCAATATATCAATTTGCAACATCAAAATAGATGGGAAAGAAAAAAAAAATCAATTGCGTTGAATTTCTGGCAGAAAGAAAGTTAAATAAATAGCATTTGCATCAACATCAAGAGTTACTGTCCCATTCCATAACTTCAAAAACACAAAGGAAAAAGAAAAAGAGGAAGCATATAGTAAGACAACTCCTGAATTTAATTAATAAACTTATTCTACAATGATATTTGCTAGGCTTCAAGGCTTCTAAATGATACAAACTAAGGGTTCAATAGTGTGTCAATGAACAAAACCTGTGCATAATGTCATCAACAGGCAACAAGCCTAATGATTTTTTAAATGAGATTGTCCCTACAAGCTTAATAAATTATGATTCATCTTGTCAACTTACTCTCTTCTTGGCTCTTGGACAGGAATGATGGAAGCAAATTCATACATTCATGATAATTTTCATCCTTACTGAGCAGCTCTTCCAATATGGAAACAGTGATTTCATCTGGCTCCACATCTCTCTTTGCCATTTTGTGAAGAAGTTCAATTGCTTTTAAGCATTCACCAATCTGAGACAAACTATGCAAAAGTGTATTAAATGTTAGCACATTTGGAGCACAACCTTTTTCTTCCATATCTAGTAACAAATCATATGCTTTCTCTATTCGTCCTTGCATACAAAGCCCACGTATCATGATGGTATAAGTTACAACATTTGGCTCTAGGCCATAACCAGGCAATTTCTGGAATAGCTCCCAAGCACTACCAAGTCTCCCTGATTTACAAAAACCGTCAACAAGGGAATTGAAGACAGTGAGGTCAAGTTCAAACTTGCTGTTACATAAACTCTGAAACAATTCTGCTGCCTCCAGAACACAACTATTCTTGCAGAGGCCATCAATAAAAGTTCTATATGAGTATGAATCAGGGGAAACATCATTAACTTTCATCTCACCAAACAATTTTCGTGCTCGTCCGACCTCACCAATTGATAAAAGACCAGTTAACAACGTGTTATAAGAAATAACATCTGGTCTAACTCCCTTAGAAATCATTTCTCTATAAAGACTCAAAGCTTCCTCCACCTTCCCAATTTTACTGTAACTGTTTATCAAGATATTATAGCTAGAAGTATCTGGTATACATCCCTCACTTTCCATGGAAACAAATAACTTTCTTGCATCATCAGTTCTCCCCACCAAACAATAACCATCGATTAGAGAGCTATATACAACCACATCCGGGTTAATTCCCCTGCTCTTCATATCCAAAAATAATTCTTTTGCCTTGTCTACTAACCCATCTTTACAGAGACCATTAATCATACTTCTATAAGACAGAACATTAGGATGACAAATAACACCGAATTCACCATTCCCATTAACCAATTCTTCATGTAATTTAAGTGCAGCAGTCATATTGCCTGATCGACACAACCCATTAATCAAATTCCCAAATACATCCATCCTAGACTGTAATCCTTGATCCAACATCTCAATAAACAAACCTTTGGCCTTCTCCCAGTTACCCACACAACAATAGCCATGGATTAGAGAGTTATATACAAACGCATCTGGGTAAATTCCCCTACCCTTCATATCCAAAAACAGCACCTTTGCTTTGTTTACAAACCCGTCTTTACAAAGGCCATCAATAATACTAGCATAACATACTACACTAGGCTGACAAACATCACCGCATTCACCATTAATCATTTCTTCAAGTAACTTAAGAGCGCGAGACAAGTTGCCAGTTCGACACAACCCACGAATCAAAGTTGCACATACAATTACATTAGGCCTACAACCAAAAGCAACGAACCTCTTAAACAACTCAGACGCCTCTGTAACTTTACCCTGCATGCACAATCCTCTAATCAAGCAACCAAAGGTCACAACATCCGGGCTAAAACCCTTCCTCAAAATCCTTCCAAGAGTCACAAAAGCATCAGAAACCCTATTCATTTTGCAAAAGCAATTCATCAAAATGTTCAAACTAACGAAATCTGGCAACAACCCAATTGAATTCAATCTCTTGTAAAGACAAATAACATTATCATAATATTTTTTCCTAGCTAGTGCACCCAATAAAGAATTAAACGACGGCATAAATGGAGTGGGCTGCATATGAATCATGTAATCAAAGAAGTATAGTGCTTCATTGAGCTCAACGTCACCTGATTTACAGTTCTCACTGAGATATTTACGGAGTTTGGTTTTCTCTTCAACAGTTGATACTGATTTCCAATGCAAAGAAGAGAGCTCATTTTCGTAATTTAAAGATATGGGCTTTTTTGAATTTCGTAATGAAGATGAGAGCTTACCTTTAAAAGCTGTACTTGAAGTTGAAGGTGAAGAAGATGGCATTGAAAAGCTTTCAAAACCACTGGAGCTTCTGAATTCTAAGAGAACAAACCGGGTTATTTTGTCTCGGGTGTATGTTGAAGAACCAGATGGATCAGAATAATTTTTTGGGCCCTGCCCGGACTTGCTAATTGCATATTTGGCCCAACTCTCAGCGTATTCAATTTACTTATTTTTACTTTATTTTATTTTTTCAATTTATCAGCTTTCAGAGAAGAATGGATTGTTTTTTTACGATTGTTTTTTGTGCGTAGAAATGGCAATGGGGTCACTCGCTGCAAATTTTTCATTACCAAGTCTGCATCCGAAAAAAAATTAAATTACTAAATCCGCCCACGGTAGGTTTTTCCATTATTAAGCCCACATTCGCAAAAAAATTAAGGATATGTTCGGTATTGTTTTTGAACATCTATTTTTATTTTCATTTTGAGAGTATAAATATAATACATGTTTGGTGGGTTGGATTTAAAAAATAGGTTATAAAACAAATAATTCAGACTTAATTTTATAACTATCAAAGTAAAAACATGTTTAACATGTTCTACGTGTATTACAAAATTAAACTAAAAAATAAATTATAAAACAAAATCCAAAGCTCTCCTAATTATTTAAATCTTAAAAAGTCTTTCATTATTAATTTCCATTTTTTAATTTCCAAAATAATTTATTAATTTCCAAAATTAATTTCATTATTAATTTCCAAAATTAATTTCCAAAATAATTTATTAATTTCCAAAATTAATTTCATTATTAATTTCCAAAATTAATTTCCAAAATAAATTAAGTAATGCATGGTTTTTTAAGGAGAACAAAGAGTTGCATTTATACCCAGCATACCAATTATTGAATAAGGTGATTTTTTTTTCCTTTTTCCTGAAATTGATCACTAAGTTCCCAACAAGGTAGTGGTAGAGTCCAATTTCTCAATCAAAGTCGATTAAGTTTGCCATTTTGTTTTAATATCCAAGATCCTTTGCACAGGTAAATTAGATCGGATTAAAGAAATTAATACTAAAATGAAGTAAATGGCAATCCACTTAAGATGAATCAAGTGATGGAAATTCTATTAGAGAAGCAAATTCAAAAAATGGAGAAATTTCAAACATCTGAGAATACTTGTAGGTCACAACTTGCCCACCCATATATGGCTTAAATATTCTATCCTCGAGCCTATAAATTTTGACAAGAAGACACATTATTTTCTCATCCTTTCTTACTACAATATACTTGTTCATACTTCATAGTGTGAGAAACAGCACGTGTTCAAACTCTCTTCTTCTTTTGGGTCTTTTCGTGGCCATATCTGTTCTCATCTCCTCAGAACTGTATGAAGGTTCCACTAACAAGCAAAATGGTGAGCTTATTGGGTGCAATATTTGTATATATATTCTACATAAGTACATAACACTTGATAATGTATATACTGATTAGTTAAAATATAAGAATTTATTTGTTGGTCTTACTATAAATTATATACGTATTAACAAGCTAATGATAGTGAAGACCTGTGAATTGGTGTTAAAAAGTTACTTTATATATATACCGAGTTCAAAAGAAGTTTTATTTAGAGAGACATAATTATTAGTCAATATTATTGTTGGAAAATCTTATAAAATGATCTAGTATGCCATGTGCAGTTAAGGCAGCTATGAAAACAGATGGAGGATACATTCGCAATGACGAGAACAATAAGATGGGCTAGTTATACTTGTATGGATATGTTGGGAATGGTAGGTATGGCCAAGAAGGTGAGAAGGGTTGGAAAGGAGAGGAGGGCAATAAGGGTGACAAGGGAGAGAGGGGCGACAAGGGTGATTGGGGAGAGGAGGACGAGAATGGTGATAAGGGAGAGAAAGGCAGTAAAAGGAACAAGGGGGATAGGGAGATAGGGAGAAAATGGCGACAAGGGAGATAGGGGAGACAAGAGATACAAAGGTGACAAGGGAGAGAAGGGTGATAAGGGCGAAAAAAGGCGACAAGATAGAGAAGGGTGATACGGGAGAAAAAGGAGAGAAGGGAGAGAAGGGCGACAAGGGAGAGAAGGGTGAAAAGGGAGAAAAAGGTAATAAGGGAGATAAAGACGATAAAGGTGAAAAAGGTGGCAAGGGAGAGAATGACGATAAAGGTAAAAAAAGTGACAAAGGAGATAGGAGAGACAAGGGCAATAGGGGAGAAAAATGTGATATAGGTGAAAAAGGCGATAAATGGGAGAAGGATGACAAAGGTGAAAAAGGCAAAAAGGGTGAACAAGGCCACAAGGCCATAAGGGAGACAAGGGGGATTGGCGAGACAAGGGCAACAGGGGAGGCAAAGACAATAAGAAAGATAGAGGAGGCAGAGATGACCGGAGAAATGGGGGTGACAAGGGAAACAATGGCGATAGGAAAGATTTTGGAGATAAGGCAAAAAGTGTGAAAAAGGCCACAAGGCCACAAGGGAGACAGGGGGGATTGGCGAGACAAGGGCAACAGGGGAGGCAAAGGTGACAAGAAAGGTAGAGGAGACAGAGACGACCGGAGAAATGGGGGTGACAAGGGAAACAATGGCAATAGGAAAGATTTTCGCGATAAGGACAATTGGTGGGACAAAGATGATAAGGGCTACAAAGGCAGATACAGAGGAAAGGGCAATTAGTGTGGTTGTGGCAAAAAGGGTGATTGGTGTTAAGGGTGAAGCCAACCTCTCAAAAGCACCATATATTAAGAATGTATATAAATAATTGGTGCACAGTTTGTTCTGAGTAATGTGTTGAGTTACAACATAAATATATATTTCAATTTTTGATATGAATTCTCATAAGCTACATTATAAGCTACATTGTGCGCATGACTAATAATTAAAGTGGTCAAACCAATCAATTTGAATATAATCTATTGGTGCAGTAAAACTAGGTATAAGACTTATCTTTGGCTTAACTCTTGGAAAATCAACAAGTGCAAAGAGAGAATTAATGCTCTCTTGACAACTTAAAACTAATAAATCAATAATTTAGAAAACTTCCTCTATCTTTGAAAATGGACTCTTGCAGCGGAGATGCTACAAAGCAGGTGAAATGTAAAAGCTTAAAACTATGTATCAATTAGTCATTGCATCCGCCACTCAATTATATTTTTCACTAAGAAGTAGTTATGAATACAATGAAAGGAAATTCAAGAGATAACCACTTTACAGCTGCATCCAATTATTACTGATACGCCAAGGTTTTGAAATTTGAAATTTTAAGACAAGAAATAGCTGCTGGGGAATCACTTTTAAGCCTTGTAATATTGTAGCTAGCCATATTTTAGAAGCATATGAACAGCTTAAACATTGCCCGTATCTCGCCAAGGAATGAGGCTAACAAAGGGAAACCAGATGATCTCGAAAAATACATAGTGGTACAACTCCTAAAATCTTATCTTAAAATTTCATTTGTAATGATGGTGCAATAATACAATATAAAAAAGGGTTATTATTATTTCAGTACTTTAATAATTGTAAAATATCAAATGACTACAAGAAGTATTGTTCCATATCATTTTACTATTATATCTTTGCAAAACCTTTCATTTTACTACTTTTCCGTTAGGACTGTTAGTTGACCAGTTAGTTGACCGTTGGTTGATTAGTAAAATGCCAATTTTATCCTTTAAGATAAACCTTTCATTTTACTACTTTTAAAAGATAATATTGGTATTTTACTAGTCAACTAACGGTCAACTAATGAAAAAGTAGTGAAATGAAATGTTTTGTAAAGATATAGTAGTAAAATGATAAGGAACAATACTTCTTGTAGTCATTTGATATTTTATAATTCTTAAAGTACTGAAATGATAATATCCCTAAAAAATTATTAGTCACTCAATGAATAACACATCATATATGTACCACATCATTTGGGATATAATTTGAGATAAAATATTAATAACTGATGGAGGACATTATTTTAATATAATAAATTTTATAATACAATAAATTTTTCATAATAAATTTTTCCTTACTGAATTATTTAGTTCTAAAAAAAATAATAAATAAACTCAATTAGTTATAAAACATAAACATCAATTCGATTCTTTACCCCAAATTATCAATTTGCACCACCAATGATCAAACAAATAAATTTATAAAATTCCAAAAAAAAAAATTCAATTGCCCAGATTCGTCCAAGGGGTGACATCCTGGACGAAAGATCAATTCTCTTCCCTACGAAACCCTTGGTTAAATAAAATAGCATTTGCACCAAGAGCCACTGTCCCACTCCATAACTTCAAAAACACAAAGGAAAAAGAAAGAGCATTTAGTATGACAACTCTCGAATTTAATTAATAACTAAATTTGCTAGGCTTCAAGGCTTCTAAATGATAAAAAGTAAGTGTTCCAATAGTGTGTCAATAATAAACAAGCCTGCAATTGGATCAGGTGAGTTTTTCTTTTGTCCTGATATATTCACTACCTAAATCTGAATAATTACTTCTTGGACAATTATCTCTTGAAACCGAAATTCATCTTTAAGTTTCCAAAAAGGTAGTGGTAGCTAGAGAGTCCTATTTCCCCATCAAAGTCGATTTAATTTGCCATTTGTTTTTAATATCCAAGATCTTTTGTACATGTAAATTAGATCTAATTAAAGAAATTAATACTTAAATGAGGTAAATGACAATCTAATTAAAGATGAATCAAGTGATGAAATTTCACTTAGAAAAGCAATTCAAAAAATGGAGAAATTTCAAACAGCTGAGTATACTTGTCGATGGTCATAGCTTACCCACGCATATATATACAGCTCAAATCTTCCCCCCTCGAGCCGATAAATTGTGAAAAGAAGACGCTTATTATCTCATCCTGTCTTTCTACAATATACTTGTTCATACTTCATAGTGTGAGAAACATCATGCGTTCAAAGTCTCTTCTTCTTTTGGGTCTTTTCGTGGCCGTATCTGTTCTCATATCTTCGGAAGTGGCTGCTAGAGAACTGCCTGAAAGTTCCACTAACAAGCAAAGTGGTGAGCTTAATGGGTGCAATATTTGCATGTAAATTCTACACAACACTTGATAATATATATATTGATAAATTAAAATACAAGAATTTATTTGTAGGTCGTCCTACTAGAAAATATATACGTACTAACATGCCAATGATACTGGAGACAGGTGAATTAGTGTTAAAAAAGTCACCTTATATATATACCGAGTTCAAAAGACGTTTTATGTATAGAGATATAATTATTAGTCAACATTATTGTTGGAAACATATATAAAATGATCTAATATGCTATGTGCAGTTAAGGCGGATGTGAAAACAGATGGAGGATACACTCGCGATGACGAGAACAATGAGACGGACGGGTTATATTCGTATGGATATATTGGGCACAACCGGTATGGCCAGGAAGGCCAGAAGGGTTGGAATGGAGAGGAGGGCCACAGGGTGACAAGGGAGAAAAGGGCGAGAATGGTGAAAATAGTGACAAGGGAGAGAAATGCGATAAAGATGACAAGGGGGATAAGGGAGATAGGGTAGATAGGGGCTACAAGGGAGATAAGGGAGACAAGGGAGAAAAAGAGAAAAAGGGAACAAGGAAGAGAAGCGTGATAAGGGCAAAAAAGGCGACAAGGAAGAGAAGGGTGATAAGGGTGAAAAAGGCGACAAGGGAGAGAAGAGTAATAAGAGAGAAAAAGGGGACAAGAGAGAGAAAGGTACTAAGGGTGAAAAAGGTGACAAGTGTGAGAAGGGTGACAAGGGAGAAAAAGGGGACAAGGGAGATAAAGGCGATAAGGGTGACCAGGGAGAAAAAGGAGAAAATGGTGAAAAAGGAGACAAGGGAGAGAAGGGCGGTATAGTTAAAAAAGGCGACAATGGAGACTAGGGCGACAATGGAGACTAGGGAGACAAAGGAGATAGAGGAGACAAAGGCGATAAAGGTGAAAAAGCTGACAAAGGAGAGAAGGGCGATAAAGATAAAAAAGGTGACTAGGGAGACAGGTGAGATAAAGGTGACAAAGGAGACATGGGAGACAAAGGTGACAAAGGAGATAAGAGAGACAATGGAGACAAGGGCGATAAAAGTGAAAAAGGCAACAAAGGAGACAAGGAAGACAAATGCGACAAGGGAGAAAGAGGAGATAGAAATGATAGGGATGACAGGGCTATAAGAAAGATAAAGGCGATAAGGGCAATTAGTGGGACAAAGATGATAACGGCTATAAGGGTGGATACGAAGGAAAGGGCAATTAGGGTGGTTGTGGCAAAAAGGGTAATTGTTGTTAATGGTGAAGCCAAACCTCACAAAAGCACCATATATGAAGGAATTTATATAAATAAGTGATGCAAAGTTTGCTCAAAGTAATGTGTTAAGTTACAACATAAATATATATTTAATTTTTTGATATAAATCCTCATAACCTACATTGTGCGCATGATCAATAATTGATGTGGTCAAACCAGTCAATTTGAATATAATCTATCGGTGAAGTTAAACTATAAGAATTAGGGAAAAAGTCACCTACACCCCCAAAGTTTACTTAAATTGTCACACAAATTTCTTTGGTTTCATAAATGGTCACACAAACCCCCTTAATTTTATAAATGACTATTATATCCTTTGATTATAACAACCCAAATAAATATAAATATAATAATAAGATTAAAATAATAAATAAATATCATATGATACAAATAAAATATTACAATAACTATAATTAATAAAATAACATATATAATGAAAATTATTTTCAATATTAATTTATTATTTATAAGAGTAAAGTTATTATTAAGTTATTAATACTAAAATCTATTAATCCAAAAATTGACTTTAAAATTTATATTAATGTAGACATAATTAAAAAATATATTGTAAATAAAATAATATAAATTTTATAAATTATTTGAATGTTTGGTATAATTTTTTTAATATTATCAATATGTCAAATATATTTTATTATTATTAGAAGAATATGATAGATTAATAATATTAAAAATAACTTTTCTAATAGTCAAAATAATTTATAAATTTTATTTTATATATTATATTATATTATTTTAATTTATATTTATATTTATTCTAGAAATTTTTTTAAAATCAATTGCATTGAGTTATTGTAATCAAGGATAAAATAATTAAAAAGAAGTCTGTATGACTATTTATAAAACTAAAGAAATTTGTGTAACTATTTAAGCAAATTTTGAGGGTATGAGTGTCTTTTTTCCTAACAATTATCTTGTGCTTAACTCTTAGAAAGTCAATAGCGCAAAGAGAGAATAAAAAGCACACTCAACAAATTAAGCCAATGGACCCACACTCCATTCACCCTCCCTTTTATTGGTGCGTATGTTACAGATAGGCTAATAATTATAACTTAGAAAACTTCTTCTATCTTTTAAAATGGCCTCCTGCAGCAGCGAAGCAACAAAGCAGGTGTAATGTAAAAGCTTAAAATTATGTATCATATTAGTTATTACATCCACCACTGCTTATATTTTTAACAAAAAAAGAGTGACGAATAAAATAAAAGGATATTCGACTGATAAGAACTTTACAGTTGCGTCCAATTATTAGTAATAGTTGAAATTTGAAATTTTTACGAGAAGAAATAGCTAGCAGGGAATCACTTTTCCTTGAAAAATTCTATCTAGCCAGATTTATTATTACCATATGAACAGCTTGAACAATTGCCATTATCTAGCCAAAGAATACCAACAAAAGAAAATTAGATGATCTTGAAAAACACGTAATAGTACATATTCTAAAATTTTATCTTAAAATTTAGTCATAAATAATACGGCATTCATCAATTAGATGGAGGAATAATGTAATTATTAAAATTATTAACCGCTCAACGAATAACACGTATATGCTACATCATTTGAGATATTAATTAATCTATAATTATCATATCTTGTTAGTAGTTAATATTCAATAATTTTTTTTTACAAATTATAATTTCATCCCTCCTAATTAATGGATATAAATAATTGATTACTAATAATTTGACACATCAATTAAGACCAAAATAATAAAAATATAGTTGGGATGAGATGCCTAGTATAACTATTGCTTTTGATTTTGACTTTTTTTATTTTCTGATTTATTGAAAAGCTTCTATTATTTACAAATAATCTGAAATGTGTTGCTTAGGACTGGGGGAAATTTACAAAAATAGCCAAAATACTTTTGCCTCTTTTACAACTAACCACCCAAACTTTTTTTTATCATAATTAGCCAAAAAATTTTGTTTTGGCCGAAAATACCCTGAGCGATCAACTCACACACCCGAAAATTCCCTCTGCAATCGACGGCGAACGAAACACCCGAAAATTCCCTCTTCAATCGACGGCGGACGAAACCCTAGGTAAGGTAACTTGATTTTTTCCATTATTTGAATGAATTTGATTGGGATTATAGATTCTTATAGGCTGTTAGAGGGATTACTGAAACGAAACTTAGCAAAAATGATGAGTTACAACTAGTGCGTATTATGTGTTTGATGAAATTTTTTATAGAAAATTGATGCTACGCGTGGTGTGTTTGTATGTATTGGGAATGGTGTTTTGGTGCGAGATGGCAGTGCGCACAGCCCGCGGTGCTAGGCTGTCGCACGCACAGGTCGCGCTCGCTAGGCTATCGCACGCACAGCGAGCCCGGTGCTAGGCAGTCACACGCAAGGAGCGACAGCCTAGCACAGTGCGCGCTGTGCGTGCGACAGGCACCTGGGCGCGCGCGGTGTGCGTGCAACAGCCTAGCGCGCGCTCCGTGCGTGCGTGCGACGACCTCTTTGAGTGCGCGCACTTCAGTCGTCGCACGCACACCGCGCGCGCTCAAAGATGCGACAGGCAGGCTGTCGCACCATCTTTGGTGCGACATGCTGCCTGTCGCATCTCTGAGGCAGTGAGCTTCACTTCTTGCGAGTGCGACAGGCACCATGTCGCACGTGCGACATGGTGCCTGTCGCACTGAAAGGCAGTAGTGTTGCACATTTCCACTTTGTGCGACAGGCACCCTGTCGCACGTGCGACATGGTGCCTGTCGCACTGAAAGGCAGTAGTGTTGCACATTTCCACTTTGTGCGACAGGCACCCTGTCGTTGTGCGACACGGTTCCTGTCGCACTTGCAGTTTTTCGTGCTACTCACTGCCTTTCAGTGCGACAGGCACCATGTCGCACGTGCGACAGGGTGCCTGTCGCACAAAGTGGAAATGTGCTACACACTGAAAGGCAGTAGCGTTGCACATTTCTACTACGTGCGACGGGCACTCTGTCGCACTCGTGGGGTGCCACACCCTGTCGCACTCAATGCAGTATTCTTAGCTACTGTCTTTGTGTGCGACAGGGTGTCGCACCCCACAAGTGCGACAGGCACCCTGTCGCACACAAAGACAGTCCCAGTGCAAATTTTCTATATTTTTTCTGTGTTCTTGTTAAATTTATTAGGCTATCACATTTAATTCTTTGACATAACCATTAAATTATATGATTTGTATTAGATAGATGGCAAAATCAGATCGATCGAGGATTAAACCGGGCATGATGAAGATACCTTATGGCGATCACTTCCCTGGGCGCATCACGAGTATGTGCAAAGTAGAAACAGTTGTGAAAGTCATCAGGGAAAAATTGACAAAACGGCAGTTGAAAATGTTTAAGGAAGACGTTTTTGGGCATTTCTTGGAGTTACAAAGCTTTTCGTTCAGTGGTGTTCTTGTGCATAATGTGTTGCTTAGGCAAGTGGCTCATGGAAAAAGTAAAGAAAGAGATCAGCTGTGGTTTCAAGTTGGTGAGCATTTAATACGATTATCAGTTGGAGAGTGGTGTCTAGTAACTGGACTTTCATACGGTCGAGATGCTGTACCGAAACACCACAAAACCCCTAATAGGTTACTTATTCAGTATTTTGATGGTTTGTTTTGCAATTTGAATCTTCGGCAATTTGAGTCAAGATTTGCGGACTTGGACTTCGAGGCTATGGACGACATTGATACGATAAAGATCGCGCTGTTTTATTTTGCAGACCGTGTAATATATGCAAGAAAGGAACACTATCAAATCAATTTCTCATTGCTTGACCAAGTAGACGACATAGATCACTTCCGAAGTCGTCCGTGGGGTTGTATGTCGTGGGAAATTATATACGACAGTCTTGCCAATGCATTGAACGGTAAAAGCGAAAAATTTAAGCAGGCTCGCCAGCAAAATCCGAAGCATAAGATTGAAAAGTACAATATTTATGGCTTTACATCCGCTGTTCAGGTGTGTTGCATATTTTTTTACGATCACTTAGTTCGGATTTTATTATGAATAATACATATTGATTGGTTTTATTGGCCTTTAACTTTCGTTCGTGTAGGCATGGATTTTTGAGTCGATTGACGGGCTGCCGTCAGAGTGGGTCTGCAAAACGAAAAAGAAGATTCCCCGAATCGTTAAGTGGAAGCCCATCGCCTCTTCTAAAATAAACTTTGCTGAAGTTTATTCGTTTTTCAATGACAATTCTCGTCTTGTAAGTAATATATATATATAAATTTCTGTACCTCCTTTGTGTGTGTGTGTCTGTGTATGTATATTGCTACTTTCATATTACTAAATACTGGATGACTAGACTAACAACCGTTTTTGATTCTTTATGCAGGGGAACGTTTTACCAACTATCCAGCCAAACTCGAATGAGAAAGACAAAAACTATTGGCTGACTGTGGAGAAATACGTGCCATTTATCCCCAGTTGGGTCCGTACTGTGAGTATCGTTATCTCAGTAGCATAACACTATGGTGATTGTGAAAGACATTTCCTCGAGCTTCTTTGGCTCATTAGTTTAATTTTACTTGGCACAGCATCAACCTTCAATCAACGAGATGCCCATGGCGAGGGAAATAGCGGTACCTCACGACACCGCGATCCCTGCAGAAGAGAAGTAGACTTCCGTTGAAGATGAGCATCCTGCAGATGACAAGCACAAACAAGCACCCGATTCCGATGACGTGGACGATTCAGAGGTTACTTGCGATTTAATTTATTATTCTGAGCTGTTTACGTTGATCTCATTCTTCTATGTCATTGAAATTATATTTTATGTTTTTTGGTAATAGTCGAGGACAAAGTATCATTTCGATTACATCATTCGACGGATGAATAGGATTGATCGGTCCATTTCTAAACTGAAGTCGGATTTCGAGGCAGAGTGTAAAGAGCAAAAAGCTTTTAGACAAGCGGTCATGGGATTTATCTCAGCGTATACCGATGGTTCGTCGAAACACTCGTACAATGATGATCCAAGTAGACGCTCGTACCCGGTGAGCAAATTATGCTTTGAAGTTTATGTTGAATTAGATTTAAGTAAATATTTGTTTAATATGTTCATCTTATCGTATTTTCAGGCACCGACTGACTGTGGAGTGTACCCTGATCTGGGTAATCAGAATGTGCACACTCCTATGTCTTTGTATAGTTTCATTGGGGACGGCAGTGGAGAGAGCGTGCAAATCCTCACAGAGGCGCCTCCGGGAATGAGTAAGTTTGGACGTCCATACATACCGTCGTACGTCTTCAACAGTCCTTACATGATTCCTCCATTCAAGCGAGTACGAAGCGTAAAGCCATCAGGCAACCTCGAAAGAATGGACGGTGAGATTGATGACAGTACGAGTGTGGACATAAATCCACTTAGAGGACTTCAGAATCCACGTGGACATGATGAGTTTGAGCAATGGTTTGCTGGCAAAATTACAGTGGACCGCTCAGTCCGTCATTCGAACTCGTTCTTTCAAGTGCTTTTGGGCCACTCTTCAATGGGCTGGCTAGAGGACGAGGTAATTATTGTGCTGTGTTAACTTAATCTTAAGTGTTGTTACCATTCTGTATAATTTGCATATTTTGATCAGCGTGTTTCTGCTCATTACAGCATATTCATGCGTATTTTCGCTTGCTCGGCAAAAAGCAACAGCAGTTTCCAAATGCGTTATCTCAGCTTGTCACTCATACGGACACTTTTTTTTGGGTGATTACTTTAACAAATATAATAGATGACATTGTCTCTTTTACTATGATAATCATTCGACGGATTACCCGACAATTGGTATGATAATTTTATATATGTATAGGTGTTCATCCAGCAGCTATGGAATAACAGTGATTGTGACATCGATTCATTCCAATATAGCAACAACTTCAATAGCTATATTGACAGGCGTGAGGACACATTGTCTAAATCTTTCGCAGATGTCGATATCGTAAGTAAATTTTTATTGGCCTTTAACACGTAATTAGTTTACGATGTCATTCTATAAGATAACAACTAAAGTGACGATAATTTCTTTATGCAGGTATTAATCCCTATGAACATAGGGGGTGATCATTGGATATTAGCCCGAGTGGACTTTCGTACTAAGAAGATCTGGCTTTATGACTCATTGGTACAATCTCGCGATGATAAAACGTACAAGAAGCAGTTCAAGCCATTTGAAGTCATATTCCCTCGATGGCTAGAAGATGTTGGATTCTACAACATCCGACAAGACCTATGAGCGCCGACCCATGGCAGATAGTGGCAGTTAAGGGCGTGCCACAACAAGAGCCCGGTACTGGTGACTGCGGTGTTTTTTTGTTGATGTATACGATGTATTTAATGTTCGGTGTCAAATTTGATTTCACGAGTACCCACGCCAAGTATTTTAGGAAGAAGATTGCCGTTGACATATTTAATGATGATATTGGCTTGTAAGAAATTGTAATCAGTACAATTTTTTTATTTTATGTTACATACTGGTTACATGCTGATACGTTGAGTTATAAAAATAACTGTGGACATATAAAAATAATTAAATGAGTTTCGGATCGAGGATCCACTATTTTACTTATAATTGTGAAAAACCTCAATTGTAAGAGGTATCATAGCATAATTGCTCAGAATTTAACAACTAATTATGACTCGATGCAATGGGATTCTTACATCGCTTGCGGTTATGGCCCGATTGGTTGCACCGCCCACATTTCACAGTCCTACGGTTTATATCTTCTCCGATCGAAGGTATTCTGAGCTCTTTGCGCCGACCTGGTGGAGGTCCTTGTACTGGTGGGTAAACGTTCATTAATTGAATTTCCTCTGGAATATTCCAATCCGCAACGTCGCCAACTGGCTCCACTGGTTGTTCGTAAGCCCTCACCAATGATTCCTTGGTGAAAAATTCTGAACAAAGGCTTATGTAATCAACTCCGATGGCGAGGCAAGCAGCAATTGCATGTGCACAGACAAGTTGATCAAGTTGGAATACTCTACAGGAGCAATTCTTGTTACGTATATCAACTAGCCCCTCCTTAATACCACCACCCAAGACTTGGAATCGGGTCCCAATCACAGGCTTCACGGTCATTCTTTCAGCCTTATTTCTCCTATCAGTGACTATTTCGTCTGCCCACGTTGTAAGGCGAGTGCTTATCGATTCAGCCACGATTTTCCTATCAAAAAACCATTGCTACAATGTTTTTCTAAAGTGATCAACAAGATGAGTAATCGGAAATTTTCGCGGTTCCCTCATCAAAGAATTCACGCTCTCCGCGATGTTGGTGGTTAGAATACTGTACCTCCTACCATCAAACTCTGACCTTGCCCAATTACACGTACCCACATTATTCTCTAAGTAATCAGCGGCACCCGAGTGTAGCATCCACAACCCCTCAAGTTATTTTTTAAATTCTGCGTGTCCATACTCTTTCGCAGCGTTTATAAAGGCTGGCTCAAATTGCTCCCAAAGAGCTTGGGACATCCGAAATTTTGACTTTATGTTACCCTTTATATGGTAAAAGCAAACACCATGGCCTGCATTGTGAAATACTTTCATAACGGCTCTCTTGATGGAAGTGCATCGGTCAGAGATAAATACTAACTCTGGTCTATCGCCAATCACGCCATGTAACTTCGCCATAAACCATTCCCAAGCATCATTGTTTTTCGAATCGAACACCCCAATGGCTAACGGATAGAGTTGATTGTTTCCATCTAAGCATGTTGCCACAAACATGCTTCCATGATATAACCCCTTTAGATGAGCTCCATCTACAGCAATCACTGGCCTGATGCATTGTAAAAAACCCTTGATGGAAGATCCAAGGGCAACGAAGTAGTATAAGAAATTACCATTTGCATCCCGTTCCATGTGAGTAACTGTGCCTTCATTTCTCAAAGTCAAAACGTGGGAGTATTTGGGAAGTAAGTTGTATGACTCTACTAGGGTCCCTCGAACTATATCAAGACCAACTTCTTTGGCTCGATATGCTTGCTGGTATGATAATTGGACACCGTATTCCTGCTGCATGTCTGCTCGTATGTCATTCGCAGTGTATATCCGTCTTTCTTGAATCAATTTATCTGCGATAATATGACCAACAACCCGGCTCCTTACTTGACGACTACCACTAGGCAACATCTCATTAGAACATGTGTGTGCACCATCGACTCTCCTCACAACCCAAGGAACATTCCGCTCATTCGAAGCTCTCGTTGCTCGAATACGCCATTTACATGATTCTGAAGAACAGTGGGCCTCGAAACGCGTAGTCGTTGATCGTGCAATCTTGAAATCAAACTTATCCCGTAAGGTAACTTTGCGGAGTTCCAGTATTAACTTATTCTTCTCAGCGAATAACTTACCGACACCAATATAATCATAATTTCCAGTTGTAACGAAGTCTGGAGCAACCAAGTCTGAAGGCAAACTAGAGCAAAACTTGTAAGGGGATCGACTGCTGGCGTACTCGTCCAACGGCCCATTGGAGGAATAGGTTGCCTGTCTCTATTATTACCAGGAATATCGTATCGACCCTCATCCTCATCATTAATAGGAATGTCGGAATTACCGACACCCCCATCAAATACTAGACCATCGAAGTGAGTGGCCCTCAGACTATTATACAGTTCCGCACAAACATTGTCCGCATCTGTGTTCCTTATGTCATCAATAGGATCATCATTGTTGCGGATGTCGTTGTTGTGGAATGGAGAGTAACGTTGTTGTATTGACGTCGTCACTGGTAATACCTCTCCTCCAACGTCTGCTAATGTAATGCCATCATCATAAATGGTGTCATTGTTGTTGCGAATTGGCGAGTAATGTTGTTGCAACGGCACCATTTGTGGTAAGCCATCTTCAAACAAACAGGTTGTACAGAGTCATTTGTTTCTAAAAGAAGTTTCGATTTGCAGGTGGCACAACATCTTCGGACGGAACTCGAGGAGATGTTGTAATAAATATAGGGATGCACCCATAGTTTACCTCAGAGGCCAAACGTAACACAACCTTGACCATTTCATCATTAAATATGTCCATAGGCAGTGAACACGCACGATAAGTTGTGTTACTAGACCTTAAAGTTGTCTTCATAGAGATAATATATTCATCGCGATTAATCTCCAAAATCTCATACACTCTTGCAAGAAACTGATCAAATGTACAATCTTTATGAATCATAAAAGCCGAATTCTTCGCATTCATATACTCCACACGACCATCCTCCAACGTCTCCCACCAACCATCGTAACACATTTGAAGCACAACAGTATCCATGAAGCCTGAAATATATTAAAAACACAAAATAATGATTACACGCTACAAAACTTGGTAATGTGCTACTCATGTGCACATTGGGACAGGTATACTAATGTGAGAGTACCAGTGGGACAGGTGCCTGTCGCACATAAATACAGTGCTACTCATGTACGACAGGCACCTGTCACTCTAGTGCCTGTCGCACATAATTCCGGTGCCTATCGCACATAATTCCCACCGTGTTTATGTGCGACATGCAGACACTGTGTTTATGTGCGACAGGCACCTGTCGCACATAAGTCCCACGCTGTTTAATGTGCGACATGCAGACACTGTGTTTATGTGCGACAGGCGCCTGTCGCACTGCCTGCCCACATAAGTCCCATGCTGTGTATGTGCGACATGCAGACACTGTGTTTATGTGCGACAGGCACCTGTCGCACTGCCTGCCCACATAAGTCCTATGCTGTGTATGTGCGACATGCAGACACTGTGTTTATGTGCGACAGGCACCTGTCCCACTGCCTGTCGCACATAAGTCCCACCGTGTTTATGTGCGACAAGCACCTACTGTGTTTATGTGCAACAGGCACCTGTCCCACTGCCCGTCGCACATAAGTCCCACCGTGTTTATGTGCGACATGCAGACACTGTGTTTATGTGCGACAGGCACCTGTCCCACTGCCTGTCGCACATAAGTCCCACGCTGTTTATGTGCAACAGGCACCTACTGTGTTTTTGTGCGACAGGCACCTGTCCCACTGCCTGTCGCACACAAGTCCCACGCTGTTTATGTTCGATGTGCAATTGTTCCATCGCTCGTCCCACTTATCATGGGTTTCGGTTTTTGCTCGAGTGTTTAGTTTTCATTGGATTTCTCAACTTAAGCTAAGTATTTTAACAAGTCACATTGGTTTTATAATGGAAAATAACAAAATTTTCAACAAAATACACAAAAATTTTTAACTTAAATCCTAAACTTAATGCCTTAAAAGATTATAATATTATACTATGAAAACAAACACTAACCTCCTCAAGCTCTCTAATTGATTATTATATCTTCAGTTGTATAAAACTTGTTGATGCGATTCGTTGATTTGTTGAGAGTGATGAATGTTTGATCATTTGTTAGTGTTAAAGGTGTAGAGAGTGATTTGAGTATTAATTCCTCCTGAATTTTGTAAGAATGGCTTGTCTTTGTAAATTTGGTGCACTAATGAGGACACTTTGGTCTAAAATTCAGATGTTTGGCTAATTATGATAAAAAAAAATTTGAATGGTTAGTTGTGAAAGAGGCAAAAGTATTTTGGCCATTTTTATAAATTTCCCTAGGACTGGCCCTTATGAATCTGACCCACATTAAGTCTAGAATTTGGGTTGTACGAAATAAAAGGTTATTTGGGTAATTTCACTTCAAATTCTGTCATGTTCTTGATATCTGAAATATTGGGTCGCATACTTGCAAATTCCTCCACAAAAGTCAAAAACCTATTCTTCACACACACACCCCCCGATCACCGAAACCCGAAACTCCCAAAGACGCAACACGGCAACACCGAAAAGCCGACCAGCCACTCGCCGCCCGTTGGCCCACCAGTTGCACGCCGACCACGCCCAAACCAAACCCTCCTTGTCGTACGCCTAATCTCACAGTGCTCGCATCGCAAGTCTACTGCTTCATTTTTTTGAAAGTTTTTCTGAAGCCGTTTTGTTATTGTTCTGACTTTTGACTTTGCTTGCAGGTTTCTCGTGCCCTGAAAAACATGGTAAGTTACCCTCAACTATCCTTGCCCCCGTTGTTTGGTTGCCCAGAAAATATTAAAACGAAAACTGTATTATAAATTCATTCTGTTTTATTTTATGTTTTTGAGGTTTTGTCTTCTCTTTTTGTGTTCTATCTGCTCTGTAAAAACTAAAACAAAATCAATGCATAAAAGTTATATTTTCTCAGGTACCCAATGAGGCATTGAGGTTGTTTTTTTTTTTTTTTTTATGTTTCTATTCATGAATTTATTTCAGTGACTCTTTCCCCCGTCTTTGCAGCTTCCCCTTTCTCTACTTAAAACTGCACAAGGCCATCCAATGGTAAGGGATTTGCTTTGGTGTATATTCTTTTCAATGAATATTGTGTCAGTTTCTTATTTTTTATTTTGGGTTATAATCATAAGTTTTGGTGATTTTGCGTTGTAATAGTTAGTAGAACTGAAAAATGGGGAGACTTACAATGGACATTTGGTCAATTGCGATACTTGGATGAACATCCATCTTCGTGAAGTCATCTGTACATCTAAGGTACTGTATGCTTTTATTTAGCTCTTTTATTTTTCTAACTAAATTTCTGTATTTTGGGGTGTGTTTTGTTTGACTATCTAAAGATTGTTGGCTTACAAGTTCATGAATAGGCTTTTATTGGAATTTTGTTATGTAGGATGGAGATAGATTTTGGAGAATGCCTGAATGCTATATCCGTGGGAACACAATCAAGTATCTTCGAGTTCCTGACGAGGTATATGACATATCCAGCTATTTGTTGTTTATCTTTGTTTTGGTGGATGCTCCTTTTCTTTTTGGTTTATTCAACAGAGGCTTCTTTGTCTAAAGCAAGTCAGTTTTTCAGTTCATGTACTAAAAAATACCCAGCAATAAAATAATTGTTCTATCTAGATGATGGATTGATACATTATCTTTGTTTTCCTGTTGAAATTGGTTCCACCAGCCCAAAATACCTCCCTAATATTCTACCAAAATATGAAATATACCATGCTGTAATTGTCTCAAGATCAGCTTAAAACACATTTCGATGGTGCTTGAATAATAAGATTACGGCATCCTCTTTGATAATAGTCCTCTCGGTACACAGATCTCCGGAACTAGTACCATTGTGTAACAGAATTTTCATGAAGTTTTTTAGCAGGGAACTGAAGTGAAATATTTTGGATCTTGATCTTCTCATAGATTGCTTTGGTTCTGAATTACTTTTCATGTTTAATTAGTTTATAATTTATGCTGTTGCTTCATGTTCAGGTGATTGACAAAGTTCAGGAAGAAACCAAGAGTCGCTCAGGTGCCTTTCTCTCTGCTGTACTTCCAACTATTGTGCTTGTTATTACTATTTAAGTACTCAGCTTGTTCCAAACACCCACCTCCACCATTTTTTTCCCTCTTATTTGTGCACCTAAGTAATTTATCTTGCACTTGGCACACCTTGTTTGAGCTCTGCAACAAAGTAAATTTGGAAACTTTGGGCTTTTTCAGATCGTAAGCCACCTGGGGTTGGGCGTGGCAGAGGAAGAGGCAGAGAGGATGGTGCCAGTGGAAGGCAACCAAAAGGCATTGGGCGTGGTCTGGATGATGGTGGTGCTAAGGGAGCGAGTGGAGGCCGAGGCAGGGGTGGGCCTGGTGGAAAGCCTGGTGGTAGCAGAGGTAAGACTTGACTTAAATGTTGGAAGAGTGAGGAGTTCATAGTATGGTTTTTGATGCACGACTTATAAATCAACAATGCTAGAATACAATGTTTCAACAAATTATGTTTCGTATTCATTTTGTAGATACCCTAGTTTGCAGCAAATCTACAGTTGTTAACAGCTTATATTTTCAAATTTAATGTCAGGTGGAGGGCGAGGTCGAGGGTAGTCTGTTATTGAACACCAGAGGGCATGCTTGCTATTTTTTTTTCCAGGCATTTTGTGCCCCGTCTTCTATGTGAGCTTTCTGGTTTTAGTTTGCTCAAGTTAATACCTTTGGCTTAGTGAAGTTGGGATTGTTGATTTTCATTACCAAATGTACGAAGGGTTGTATTACGGATCTAGATTATGCTTGTATTTTGGTTTCTTTTCATTGTCAGTTTGAAATTGTCAAGACATGTTCATCCAGTTAATTTCAGAACAGGGCCATATAGTCACCTATGGTAATTCAGTTATGGTGAAAATCTGCCCTGTTTGCCAATTGCAGATAATTTTGTTTTCAACTCTTGGAAAATCAACAAGAGATGATCAAAGCTCACTCCACAACTTAAACTAGTGAATCTGTAATTTAGTGATCTTCATCTATATTTGAATCTGGCCTCTTGCAGGGGAGGAGCAACAAAACCGCAGGTTAAATGTAAAAGCTTAATTAAACTTGTATTTATTAGTCATCGCATCCGCTACTGAATTATATTTTTCACAAAAGAGAGTGGATACAATAAAATTAAGGAAATTGGAGAGATAACTTGGTAGTTTTATCCTCTTGACATTTCAAGGTTCTCAAAATTTGAATAATGAAGACAAGAAATAGCAACCGCCAACTAGGGAGTGACTTTTTGGCCTTCAAAAGTTCTAGTCAGCCATATTTAGAAGCATATGGACGACCTGAACAATTGCTCATTTTCTCGCCGAAGATGAGGCAAAATTACCGAGACAGGAAACTTGCTAGGTAATCTCGAAAAGGTTTTTAAGAGTCCATCATGTTCATATTGTACTACTTAGATTGAGTGATGCTATTCATAGAAATGATAAGGCTTAATAATTAACTATTACTTAAACTAATCACATAATGACATGTTATTTGTTACATCTCAATTAAGTATGGTATTATTGATTTATAGTTATTCAACAAACAATAATATTAAGGATCTCAACTATTATCAAGTAGCATTTGAGTCCTACTTAGTGTGGCAACTTATCTATAACTGCCATATAATCTTAGTCAATAATATTTATTAATTACTCGTGAATTATAATCTCACCCCATACATGATAAAATATTAATTATTGGATGCCAACTAGTTTTTTATCATATAATCACTCTGAGTAGAAATAAAAGATATGAAGTCCGAATCCCATCATGTGGATTGAAAAGAAATTAGATTGCCATTAGACTATGACTGAAATTCTGAGATCATAATAGCGATTCCTAGCATTAGTCGCAAATTAAAAAAAAAAAAACGCTGCCTAAATTTAATGCTTTATTTTATTTTTTTATCTTTTCTGAATTTTTGAAAAGCTTCTAATTCTTTTCCGAATAATCTGAAACATGTTGCCTATCCTGAAATAATAACACTTGTTAAAGATGTGGGCGGCAGTCGTCGATGGCTTAATGGTCTTAATTACATAATGTCCGACAATGCAACTAATAAATCCACTTTATTACTTGCCCCCATCCAATTAAAAATGACTAATATTATCAATCGAAAATTATTATTATTATTTTTATAATTTTCAAGATATACTGGTCCGCCTTCTGATGTTACACTTAATGAGAAGTTGTAGTCTCTGGTGATTAAATTAATTGAAAATGCATCGCACTATGGTTATTGACTTTTAACTTCTTTTTTTTTTTTAAAGATATTGATTTTTAACTTGTTATAACAGAGCTACCAAGAACTTGTTGTGTGTATTAATTTTTTCATGTATATATTAAAGTATACTTCATTTAGTTAACAAATTAATGTGAACGTCGATAATTTTTTATAGCTGACATGACATTTCTTTTAAATATTTTCAAATTTAATATCAACTTAGCATTTTCAAAATTAGGGAATGCCCACACTTTAAAGAATTGTTAATGTCCATTACTGATCATATGAGTGTAATGTAGAATCGCAAAGGGGAAGGCAGAATTCAAATCATTTTTTTTTTGTTTGTACACAAAAGTGCCTAGCAATACAATCATGACGGAGCGAATAAGTCAGCCCCATTAAGCTGACGAATTCCATTATCCCAAGCCAAGCATAACTCCTGATATAGGCTCCATAACTCTGCTCCAGCTACTCCAATATTCATGCCAAAACCAGTTATCCAGTCACCACAATAATTTCTAATCAAACCCCCCACATTACAACCCTGAACTTTTATGAGTTCCATCCCTGTTGAGCTTGAACCAAGGCCCGTTGGGGGCTACCCACCCAAAATATTTCTCAATCTTCGTGGCACCAGGATTAAACAAAGTCCTATTGAAAATTAGTCGAGGCCACCCACCAAATCAATTTTTTTTTAACTCTCTATCTCTCTCAAATTTCAAACTTGGGTGGCCGCTAAATAAAATTATTAAAAAATCACTCGGCTAGACCCTTGGGGACATTCTTATACACACTTTCTCTAGTATCTCTCAACTAATTAATCAAGTAAGAGTAACTATGCACACGAATTTATTCCTATGTATGATAAGTAAATGGCAACATATTAGTGATTGGACGAATAATAGAACTAAAGCTTGCTGCGGCTACTAGTCTATATATATAGTACAATAGATACTTGGAATACAAAAGTTTATTTATTATGGAACAGGGTTCACATATGCAATACAGTATAAACAATATATATATTGCTTACAGAATGGTGCGTGAATGAATTTTCATGGAGCTAGCATACATATGCAGCTGAATCACAAGCTGGATCAATTAATGAACAAAGAAAATGAAAGAAACCTATAAATGTAAAATCAAATAATAGTGTCGAATGCGATAAAATATCTTGTTGATATCATACGATATATTCTTGATAACAAGAAATTAAGTATTATCAATCATCTGATTGGTGATGATGAGTACGAAGTGAATCTGCAAATTGAAAGAAAAAAATGAGGTCAATTATTCTTAAAGATATAATTAATGAAGCAAATATATGCATGCAGCTGCAAGCTTTATATGTATAAATATATTCAAGCAAATCAATTTAGTACCTACTCTAGAAAATTTTTCCAGTAGGAGTCACTGGTTTCATCATCATTGAATTTCTCCCAGGCTTCAAATGCTGCCAAGTGATGATCAGTTTGGCTGATACTCGAAGTCTCATCAGAAGAGGCATTTACCATTGGCTGAAGCTTGCAGTCTTGTTGAATATTATGACAGTAAGAACTGTTCTTATTACTAATAACATCATGATCATCAAGACCTTCCAGCTGGTCCAGCCCAGCTTCGAACCACGACGAGGAATTGATCTGAGCCTCCAGTTCCCCAGTTGCTTGATGGCTCGATCCAGGGTTCTGCAAAGTGGCTTGAGCCTTTACATTTTGAAATGGCTGGTTTAGATTATCAAACCCTAATGCACCAAAATGATTCCCAACGTTTGGAATAACTGTGCTTGTATTCATGAGCTGCAATAGGTTTTGCAACAATTGGATTTTGGCTAGTTGGGTTGCATCTGTTTGTAATTTAATAGCATTATTATTACCAAAAGGACTCGTATTCAAATTTCCAAATGGTGATGGATAAAGCGTCTGAGAAAGATTCAGAAGTTGACTCAGGTCAACTCTTGGCTTGTGTGTGATAGGATCAATTCCCACTTGAAGAAACTTTTTTCTTATGTGGGTGTTCCAACAGTTCTTGATCTCGTTATCCGTTCCCTGGAAGATGGCTGGCAATTCTCGACCACCTGTAAAAATAAAAAAAGAAACCCTAATCATCACTTGACCTGTAAGTTGATAGGAACGAGTTATTCGACATTAATTATCAATAAAGAAAAGTCTTACTAAATAATTTTAATAAAATAAACATGCAGGTTGAATGAAAAGTACTTGTTTCCAAGAATGGAATGAAGATTTATGATGATACGCTCCTCTTCATCGGAAAATCTTCCTCTCTTGATATCAGGCCTCAGATAATTTGTCCATCTGAGTCTGCAACTCTTTCCACACCTATTCAATCCAGCTAACATGGGAAGAGCTCTCCAACTTCCATGGCCATGTCTGTTGATATAATTAACAAGCCTTTGGTCTTCCTCCCGAGTCCATGGTCCCTTCCTCAAGCTTCTGCTTTCATCACAACTTAGAGATCTAACCATTTTTGCAAATTAACACAAGAAACGAGCGATAGAGATTTTAGTTAGGGTTTTGATTACTATTGAAATGTTGGTTTTCAGATACAAAGTATATATTCAGTGTTTTGGAAATTAAGGTTTTGATTTTTAAATAGGTGGATGGGATCCATGTAATTCAAAGGATGAAGTCATTCTAGCTAATTCTTTTTTAAATAAAATATTTTGATATTCAATTATTCATGGTTTCCAAAACCCAAGTATTGAAGGGGAAGTTGCAGCAGCTACCAATTTGTCACTTTTTGACACCATAATAAGGATTAGGTAGTGGCGTATGTGCAGGTGTTATCTAATTTATATATATTAGTTTTAATTAAAAATTATTTACATTAATTTTTATATGTTTGAATTAAATTTTTAGAGGGCTAATTATGTGGTGGCCATGCATTTTGCATTACATCATAATTTATATGAAAGTGCAAATGATCATTTAATGCGATTGACCAAAACTGTACGTTAATTTAGAGCATATATAAGTTATGGAATACTCTCAAAAATATTTTAGCTACATTTTAGCAAAATAGCGGATCTCTCTCTTTGCAGCAGTATCATAGAGTTCAAATTTAAGAGGATTAAATACTTGTTTGGTACTACTATGATGAGACAGTTGTGATTTAAAAGCTACTGCTACAAAGTATTTAGTAAACACTTGCAGTTGTGACTTTTAAGTAAAATTGAATTTATCTAATAGTTGGTTGAAGAAAATTCTTATATATATTTTTACTAATTTTACTAAAATATATATATATATATATATATATATATTTTACCAAACACAATATACTTATATATCAAACTTATATATTCTTTTTATCACAACGGTGACTTAAAAGCTATAACACCTCAATACCAAACAAGCCCTAAATATATTACTTATGAATCAAGTATGCCAATGGCTTTCTCGGTTTTACTGATTTTGTTGGTTTTTCTCTTTGTTAATTTCAAAAGTTTTCTTTTCTTTATGTATTTAACTATGACTTTGCTAAGGAGTAAGACTCATTATGTTCCCTATTTGATTGTTCACTCTCATTTATTTGTAATAAATGACCTCATTAAGGTAGCGTTTGTTTTTTTATCTGAAATCTGAATGAGTTTGAATTTTTCTAAAGTCTGAATGGGTCCGAATACGAAAATCTGAATAGCATGTTTGTTTTTCTTTTTCTAATACCTGAATATAAGTGGCATCTTGTTTGTTTTTATAATAAAAAAACATCTTAAACTTGGTTATTTGACATTTATGTCCTTATATATTAAAACAAAAAAAGGGATTAGATTTTATAGTTTAGGAAATAAGTTATTTTATAGAGATATTTTTGGAATATAATATTTACTTGTCATTCAGACCTTTTTCCATTCAGATAAAAGTCACAAAAGTTTACTTTTTCTATTCATATGTAAATGTCTGAAAATCAGTCATAAGTTATAAAAAACAAACAAGCAAATTTTAAAAAAAGTCTGAAAATAATAAAATTTCAGACTTCAGACATTTAACAAACAACCTCTAAGTCAAGTTTCAGTAATAATAATAATAATTCCAGCTTCATTGTTATCTTCAATATATCTATTATTCTTGATAAGAGAAATTAGATTTTTTTTCTTTCCTTTACTGTTAGAATCTATCATATAATATCATTTTATCATATACAATCGACTAAATAAAGTTCCTACTTATTTTTTTAAGTCCACAAACTCATCATCAAACTGATCATCAGATTTGTCATTTTGTACATCATGATAATATTATTCAAAGTTCATAACAAGCAGCAGTCTCTAAATTCCGCTCTTTCACTGCATCCATTTTTGCATTTGGTTGATCACCCGTTCACCAAAAATACTGTCTTTTGAAGGCCATATTTTTTCACCTTGAATTATTCAAATTCAACAAACAGAGTAAATAAACAAGTGACACATAACAATACCAGATGATTTATGTTGGTTTATAGTCATGCATGTATCAGTATCATGTATGAGATCATAAACTTGATTTTTTTTTTAATCTTGTATAAGCACGTGTATCCTTTTTAGTTGAATGAATTAACTACAGAAATTAACACTTATCAATTTCTTTTTTCTTATTTTAAGAAATTATAACGTAATAGTTGTGTGAAGTTTATCCGAGAGTCCGAGTAATAGTAAAGAGAAAAAATCAGTATTTATTTAAATAAATATTGTTGTAGTTGCGTGAAGGACGATGTTAGGATTTTACCTGCTTCTTTGATCATGAAGCTGCTTGGTCTACAAGCATTTGTTTCCTAGTTGACAATATATTACTGAAATGTGTATTTGTTTGAAGAAAATACCTCTTTGTTTTTTTCACTTCTTTTATTATTTAGGGTTTGTTCTTCGTCTTATATTATTTAAACGTCAATTATTTAGGGTTTGTTCTTCGTCTTATATTATTTAAACATCAAAGACGTGACATCAGACAGTAGCAAACCAGAAACTTAAATTGAGAGAGGGGGGGGGGGGGGGTGAGGGGCTTAACTCAAAAAATTTTATTATAATTTAGGGTACTTAATTTATTGTTACTGTTCACTTAAACACATTAAAAGCCTCAAAAAATATATATTCTATTATTTTCTTTTAAATTTTAAAAAATAATAATAATAAATTCTTTAATTTCAATGTTGGAACTCATTGTGGCTACATTTGTGAAACAGTAAAAGAATCTTTTATGTAAGTAATTTCCATAAAATATTTTTAAAAAAAACAAAATTATATGACTATTGAGATTTGAACCAAGTCTACAAAATTACTAAATAACACTCCTACATACTAAACTACAAGTATTTTATTATATAAAAAATGAGCCCAAATTATTTATATTGAACTCTTTTACAAGGAACTTGGGGCACATTTAAAAGAAAAAAGACAATGGCTCAGAGGGGGCTGATGCCCCTCTTAGGCCTTAACTAGGTCCGTCCATGACAACAAAACTCTCATTTGATCAATGAGAAAGTCGATGGGCTCCTACAACACCGGTACCCATGCTCCTAAAGTAACTTTGGCAGCTTGGGGTTGAGTCCCAACAAGCTCCCAACCTTGCTTGTTGGGACTCTTATTTTACTTTCTGAGTATTTAATAATTGGATGAGAGTAGGTTTTTCTCCAACTAATTTGTAGCCAAGCACAAATTAAGTGAGAATTGATCTAGTTGATGGTGGGAGCTTGAAATGTAAGTTTCAATTTGAGTCCCAACTGATTTGGCATTCATTCGTTTGATGGTGGTTAAGTAATTTTACTAGCTATGAAATCTATTATCAAATAGATGAGTGACACATAGTATTGAGACTCAAATATTGAGATTTCTAACATTATTACCATATTAAAAAGAGAGAGAGAGAGAAATATAGATAGGATAAGATCTAGAAGGAAAATATTTTTCAACATTTCTTAGCTCATTTGGGTTCCGACACAAGTATGCTTAATGAAAATTAAGTATGAATAAATAATGTCCAAAGAAAAGAATCGTAATAAAATTTTATTTTTATTCATGGGGTTTACTTATCAAACTTTATTTCCTGAATTTTGAGATGTTCGTATGACACTGCTAGAATTTAAGGAACAAGTTACAAGAGCAGCTTTTCGACAAGAAGAAGTAGACAAAATTAAGCAATATAATATAAAATAAATATATCAAAGAAATTTCCCAGAAGTTAATTTGTTTCAAAAAGGTAAGTTGTATTTGGTAAATGGCCAATTTGAATATGAAATGTTGCTTGCCATTGTAATTACTAACGGTATGATATACAGATACATACAATATTTTAAGATAACTGTTTCACTTGGAAATTTTGTGTATTATATATAAAATTGGACTGAAAAAATGTCAATCTTCAAAAGTTTTACCTTTATTTATGTTATATTTATCTAGATCTTATCCCAATAAGCATTTATGTCCCTTCGAATTTTTTATTTAATTAAAATTGGGTTGTCAGAAAGGTGCTGATGTGGACAAACAGACCAGTCAAGTTGTTTTACTTTTAACTTGAATAAAATATGAGGTAGTGTTTGGTTGGGAGGAGAGGATGGAGGAGAAGAAAGTAATTTGAATTTTTTTTTAATTTTTGTTGTTTGGTTATATAAAATATATAAGAATTTAATTTCCTTTAGAATTTAATATTTATCATAATGTAGAATTTGAATTTCATACTTAAGATTGAAGAATTTAAATTTCTCTTCTGTTGGAAATTAAAGATTCCAAAATTACTCCTTCAACTTTTAACTTATTAAATACTATCAAATAATTATTATTTATAATATTATTTTATCAATTTAATATTATAAAGAAATTTATGTTAATTAAATTTAAGTAATGATTTAAAAAAACTTAACAAAATAAATAATATGAAAATATAAAAACATAAATTAACAATTGTCGAACCACTGCGGGACCTAGGCGGACCACCATCAGACCTTAGCCGGACCATGCCGGAATTTGACTGGATCTCGTCGGATCACCACCGGACATTGCCGAAACCAAGGCTGCCACCAAATTATTTTAAAACAAATTATGTAAATTATATTACTTAGATTAATAATAAAATAAAATTAGATATGAAATATTGGTTATTAGGATTATAAAATAATAATGAATTATAATATTTTGTTATTAATTTATTTTCTAGATTAAATTAATTCATAGTTTAATTATTTTTTATATTTACTAATAATATTAACATTTTAACATTAAAATCTAATGGGTATACTTGTCCAAATAAAAAATATGTAATTTCTTTTCCTTTCAAACTTAATGTAAAATCAAATAATAAAAATTAATTTTTACGCTCCTCTCTTGATACAACTTGGCCCCATTGTGGTGAATCAGATCGAGCTTAATGAGACAGCAAGGGAAGAGCCCCAGGCCCCAGCCTACAGTAATGGAAGAAGCCCAACCCCTGAATGAGACTCAAGCTAGAGAGCAGCCCACTCGCTCAAGAAAGAAGCCAGGATGGCTCAAAGACTTTGTCGTTTGAAGAATGTTCGAGAATGCTTGAGATGTTAGAGTAGTGAATATTGTTCTGTTTTCAATTATTGTTTTGTGTTATAATTTCTTTTATTCCGTTAGTAGTTAAGGGTGCGTAGTTGTTTTGGAAGGCAAGAATATATTTGTACTGAAGGGACCCGTGAGGGGCATTAGAAAAAGAAATATCATTTTGTCCTTTTTCTCTCAACTTCGCCTCTTTCTTTTCTCTGTAATTCTCTTGTTTCATCACTTCTCTGTTCAAATTCTCTTTCTAATCGATTGGAGCCTGCACTCGTTCAAAGGGTGAGTATCTCTCCTTTCAATACCTCTCCACTCTTCTTCTTTATTTTCCTCTTCTCTTCTCTCCTTTTTCAAAACCAAATACCTCCTGAGTGAATTTCTTGTAATCTTGAATATGCGCTTGCAACTTTCTTGGTTTCGCGAATGGGCCGCCTTATAGCCTAGTGGTAATCCATGCTTTTGACTCCCACAGGGCCTATTTCTTCAGATATAATGAGTTGATGTCACCCCGTACACACGTAAGAAAATATTCATGAGGTAATGCTCGGCCATTTTCTGAATCGTACATACGTATGTGACCAGAGTCTCGATAAATTTCATATTATAATACATTTGTAGATTGTAATAAGAGAAATTATCAATTTTTTTCTACTGAAATTAATATATATCACTGAATCTTGTTAAGTTATAATTTGTGTAACATACAATTCATGCAAAAATCATGTGGACTCCACTGGCATGTTATTATTTTGGGATATTATTATTTCAGTACTTTAAGAATTGTAAAATATCAAATGACTACAAAGAGTATTGTTCCTTATCATTTTCCTACTACATCTTTGCAAAATATTTTGTTTTACTACTTTTCGGTTATGACCGTTAGTTGACCAGTTAGTTAACTAGTAAAATACCAATTTTACCTTCTATGATAAACCTTTTATTTTACTATTTTTAAATTCATGTGTATTTTATCATAAAGGATAAAATTAGTATTTTACTGGTCAACTAACGATCCTAACAAAAAAGTAGTAAAATAAAATGTTTTGCAAAGATGTAGTAGTAAAATGATATGGAACAATACTTCTTGTAATCATTTGATATTTTACAATTCTTGAAGCACTGAAATGATAATAACCCTATAATTTTTTGTATATTTTTGTATGGGCTATATAAGTTACAGCCGGCTGTAACTTAGTGAAAGCTTATATCACTTATTCCTATTGTTTTTAGGGGTGAGCATGGTTCGGTTCTGTTCGGTTCGGTTCGAAATTTAACGGAACTATATGCATTCGGTTATTTTTTAAAAAGAACCAAATATAAACCAAATAATAAAAGAACCAAACGATTTGATTCGGTTTTTTTGGTTATGGGCCTATTTTGAATTTGTAAATTTTTAACCCATTAGCCTCATAAATGGAATAATTTTTCTCAATTTTAAAACTAGTTAAACACTCAATTCATCATAGTTTGATTACAAATACATAAATACTAACAATATTACAATAACACATAAAGTATTCAAAAAACATTTATCATAATTATTTTATTAACTACAATAATAAAGTACTAAGAAAATATTAAATATTAAGATTTAAGAATATAAATCTCGACTCCAAATCTCATTCTAAATAAATATAAAGTTGTAAAGACAAATAAAAATAACAACAATTACAACAAAAAAAAAAAATTGCAAGCAAGCATCAACAATATTCTCTCATCTTCATTAGTATCAGCATCAACTTTAGGCATTTTCCAGCGCAATACTTGAATTTATAACAAAATTTAAGACAACAATAAATAATTAAATAACCAAACTATATAAACAAGATACTAGTTTTTTTTTTTTAATTAAGAAAACTTACTAACCAAAAAACATCAATCAACAGCTATTTGCTCCTCAGCTACTTGTTCTTGTTGAGATAGCAGTGGCCTAAAAAATTCTTCAAGAAATTAAAACAATTATATTAAAACCAAATTGATATTTCGGTTCTTCAGTTCGGTTCTTCGGTTTAGTTTTATGAACCAAAAACCAAATGGATATTTCGGTTTTTTCTATATAATTATAGATTTGGTTATTTCTAAGAAAAAAAACCGACCATAACGTACCAAACCATCGATTTGGTTCGATTTTTCTTAGACCACGGTTTTTTTGCCCACCCCTAATTGTTAATAACTCCTGGCACCATAATTTTTCAGTACTATTCTTATTTTCAAATACATTTTTTATTCATATTTATTAATAATTAAATAAATTATATAAATAAAAATTAAATTAAAAGAATTTAAGTACTAAAAATGAAAAAATATAAGCTTCGGTGTGAATAAAAAAAATTAATAATTTTGTTTTTGTTATTTTTAAACATCTTTCCTTATTATAGATATATATTTTATATTTCCAAAATAAAATATCAAACAAATGACCCATTTACTCTACTTTTTATTTATAATTTTTTATGTCAGAAGGTTATTGGCCATTATGAAAACAGTAGGAGAAAAATAGTATATACTAAGAAAAAAACTGACAATCTCCCTTGTAATAATTTCAAAAAATAAAAAATAGAAATAACTTGCCGGTTTTGACATTGCTTTGCTGTGATTCTTATCAATTATAGGTAGTTCTTTGATTCGCTTTCAGTTTTTTTCCAATCTTCAAACAGCGTTGATTACTTGTTATATTTCAAGTTAATTAAGCTCAAAAGATTAATGTAATTATTCTGAACTAGACAAATCATGGCATGGTACTAAACTTAAATGCTATTCCTATCATCTACTACATGATATTGAGGCTTGTAGCATCAAAGGCACATAACAATAACCCAGAAGCAAGAATGCTGCGCACTTGGAGAAGCTGAAAAGTGGCAACAACTTCAGAAAATTTACACTTTACATTTTCCAGTATCCCCTGCCTCTCATTTCAGAGATCAAAACAATGAATTGACATACGATCATTCGGCATTTGTCAATACATTTTTCAAATGTCAGTAAACCAGAATAAGTTTTTTGAATGAAGTTGCCGTATATCAATATCTATAATCAATGAGAAATTTATATTTCCCTATTTTACAGCACTCTTCAACAAGTGTTATTATTGTTTCAGATTAAAACACTGGATGCAGTTCACATTTTTCATAGTCATGGAGAAAAAGGAAAAAAAAATAATAAATAAGGATATGCACTATAGAAAAAAGAACCCCATATAAATTGTCTCGCGGTTAATTGTCACACCTGATTGTTACTGACTATATATGTTGTGGTTCTTGCCGTTGCTGAAGGTTGATTAACTTAAAATATGCTCCATCTTTATTCTCTACGAGGCTAGAATGAGTCCCTCGCTCAATGATCTTCCCACTTTGAATAACTGATATTTGATCAGCATTTTTTATGGTGGAGAGCCTGTGTGCTACGATGAGTGTTGCGCGTTTTCTCATCAACCTCTCAAGAGCTTGTTGCACTACGCGCTCTGACTCCACATCAAGAGCACTAGTGGCTTCGTCTAATAGCAGGATTTCTGGGTTCTTCAGAACAGCTCGGGCTATCGCCACTCTTTGCTTCTGACCACCGGATAGTTGCACTCCTCTTTCGCCAACTTTGGTTGAGTATCCTTCAGGAAGTGCACTAATGAAACTATGTGCATTAGCAAGCTTAGCTGCTTCGATTACTTCTCCTTCTGAGGCTCCTTCTTTTCCGTAAAGGATGTTTTCGTAGATTGATGTAGCGAAAAGAGCAGGTTCTTGTTGGACAAGGGCAATGTGTTTCCTAAGAGATTTGAGATTGAGTTTTTTGATATCTCTGCCTGTAAAAATTTTGCCAAATGTGCTTGTTAGACCTTATTCTCAAGTCTCAACAAGACTCAATAATCAACTACTAGAGTAGTGATATCACTAAAAAACTTACCATCAATCATCACCTTCCCGGCAGAGGGGTCATAGAATCGGAGTATAAGAGAAAGAACAGTGCTTTTACCAGACCCGCTTTGCCCCACTAAAGCCATGCTCTGGCCTGCACGCACTTTTAAATTGAAGTCCTCGAAAATCACTACTTCTGGCCTTGAAGGATAGCTAAACTGGACACCCCTTAGCTCAATTGTACCTTCTACATTAGTTAGTTCTTCGCCAATGTCACCTATTACCTGTGTCTTGCGATCTAGTACCTCAAAGACTGATGCTGCCATTTGGTTTCCTTTTAGCAGGTCCGGTACCAAAGCCAATGTTTCACCCATCCCCAATGCCGTTACAATCAAGACCATAAATGATTTCATGACAGATTTAAAGCTAGCAAGCTCCTTCCCCATTAAAACAGAACCGTACCTAATAAGTTGATGAAGATTAAGCATTATGTTTAAGATTCTTAGCTTAGCTAAGGCAATTAAAATAATGTAGCTGTGGAAAGGTTATTACCATAAGGCAAGGCCATAAGACGAGAAGATGAAGAACTGCGAAATGCCATAAAATATGCCTGCAATCTGACCACGAGTAAATGAAAGCTTGGAAGGCTCCACCAGTTCACGGGAATAAAGCTCAAGGACCTTATCTTCAGAGCAAAAAGCAGCAACAGTGCGGATGTTACTTACAGCCTCCCCAGCAAGCATATTAGCTTTTAGATATGCTTTGCTCAAGTTGCCTCCATAGCCTTGAAAGAAGAGTTTCTGAAATGATGGGGAATGTGATTATTATAAACACCATTGAAATTTTCCCTTTTTTTTTTCCTTACTTAGAATTAGATTAGGGAAAGAGGTGGAACCTCACTGATATGCCCACTAATGATCAATGGATATGTGGCTATGACGACAAGTGTGATCCTCCAGTTTAAGATAAAAGCAATGACAAATGAGGCGGCAACCAAACCAAAATTCTGTATCAAAATTGTTGATCGATCCACAACTATTGTTCGTAGCAAAGTTGCATCACTTTCTAGCCGTGAAGCAAGAATGGAACTTGAGTTGTCTATCTCATCAAACCATCCAATTTCATTCCTCAAAATTGCTGAAACAGAAAGTGTAAGATCTAAGCTAACCAAAATACAAATACAAATCATCAATTTGTTAATTTGCACAAATGAACCATGAGTATTTTCAATTGCATAATCAGGGGTCATGCAAAAGACAGAAGTTCAATTCCTTGAGAGATTCCCAATCAAGTAACAGTGAAGCATTGCGATTGAGGAAATGTTTTGCTAAAAATGCAAAGGTTCATTTTCATGTGCTAGGGTGAAACTGAAGACTATGATATAAGTAGTATGTAAACCTTTTGAGATTAATTTACCTGAAAACATCTTCTCACGCACGCGAAGAGTTAGTCGCTCTCCCATGATACCAAATGAGAGATGCTCAATAGCATGAACGATGACTGTGATCACTGCAGCACAGCAAAAAAGAATTGTAATCTTCTTAACCTCACGTTGTGTTGTGTCCCAGTCCATGTAATAGGATACAAGAGCTTGAGAGACCCCAAGAGCAAAAAGAGGCATCTGAGCTCCAGCAATAATGGCACAAATGGTGCCAAACACTCCATACGTCCAGTCTGGTCGAACCATGGAATAAAGTTTTATGGCTGAAACATGTTTTGTTGTTGCAGGTTCTGTTGCATCAACAGCAGCACGGCTAACTACCGATTCTTTTTCAGAACGAAAACTCGCCCCAAAGCTTGTTGTTGTGCGAGATAACTCCCGTGAATATTTGATGCTACAAGTTTAAGCATAGCAAATTAATATTTATCAAAAGCAATTTATAATGTGCATGATTCTTGCTAAATGCAATTATAATAGATATAGCATCCACTGAAATAAAGTACCTGAGTGGCCTTCCCATGGTAGGATTGCTTTGCTGAGAAGCAGCCTCTTGGAGTTGGACAAGAGCAGCATAGGCACCACTTGGATTAGAAATAAGCTCCTCATGGTTTCCAGTTTCAACTATCTTACCTCCTTGGACAACGGCTATCACATCAGCATTCCTTATGGTAGAAAGCCGATGTGCAACCACAACAGTTGTTCTTCCCACCATGACACGATCAAGCGCCTCCTGCACACTCTTCTCAGACTCTGCATCCAGAGCACTCGTAGCTTCATCTAGCAAAAGAATCGATGGATTCTTGACAATTGCACGCGATATTGCAATCCTTTGCTTCTGCCCCCCAGATAACTGGATCCCCCTCTCTCCAACCTGAGTTTCAAATCTTTCGGGGAGATTGCTAATGAAAGATATAGCCTCCGAAAGCTTGGCAGCACGCGTAATCTCTTCCATTGTGGCATCATCTTTTCCATAGAGAATGTTCTCCCTAATTGTTGTTGCAAAAAGGGCAGGCTCCTGATTAACCAAGCCAATTTGCTGCCTAAGCCACTTAAGATCAAGCTCTTTAATATTGTTTCCATCTAACAGTATCTCCCCTGAGAGTGGCTCATAGAACCGTTCAATCAAAGATATAACAGTGCTTTTTCCAGATCCGCTTCCTCCCACAAGGGCTACTATCTTCCCAGATGGAATATTGAGACAAAACTTATTGAAAATAGCCACATCAAGACGCGATGGATAGCAAAACGATACATCCTTGAACTCAATGTGACCAGACAATTTGTGTAGTTTCCGGCCAGTTTTTGAGCTGGCTTTGCTCATTGTATCCCTCTCTATCATCTCAAATATCGGATATGCAGCTGCCTTTGCTCGAATAAATGCAGTGATGTCCGGTGCTGCCTGTCCTAGTGACCTGCCAACAAATCAAATCAAATCAAATCTATATCCATGCAGGGGTATCAGTACAATAATTGCACCTAATTTACTTATAGCAAGACTTACAGGCCAGCAATGACAACATTGAGCATGGTAGTGAAGGATTCGCCTCCATTGGAGATATGTTTGTGAACAACTACACTTACAAACCAAACAAGTAATGACCATGAAAGAAATAACACACAATGCATGGAGCCTAGTCCCAAGCCTTTGGCTAGTCCTGCCTTTCTTCCATACTTGTACGTGTTAGAAAGAGCTTCTTTATAAAGCTTCACCGCTTTGTCTTCCCCAGCAAACGCTTGTACTGTTCTTACATTCCCAATAACCTGAAACTCAATGCACTGCATTAGCTACTAACAAGACAAAGAAATAACAAATCTATAACAAAATTAAACGTGCTGACATTAATTCTTTTCGACTATATATCATAGTATCTTCTCATAGTTGCTAACCTCTTCTGCAATTTCACCAGCTTTGACATAAGATTTTCGAACTCTGGCAATGAGGCCAATAGTGACATAAGCGTACAAACCACCGGCAAGGGCAATTAAAGGGACAATAGAGAGAGTAACAAGACTTATTTGCCAAACTTTGGCAAAACCAATAATGAATCCTCCAAGGAATCTGCTTATGTAGTGCATGAAATTCCCTACCTGCATCAACATGAATGAGTATGTTATGATAATGGTTAATAATCCGATTAAACTACAGATTTTAAACACTCTAAATAATTAATTTCAGTATCATATATATATATATATATGAAGACATGAATCTTATGTCCATTCCATCCAAAAATTCGAATTGCTCTTAGGATCATTGATTTTATGTCTAAGCCTCCTCGTGAACTTGTTTCATTTTCAGAAATATTTTCTGATATTATTTCATATTGCTCTCATTCAACACTTCAACACATGCAGATTGAATTAGCCGATATACGTTTTAGAATAGAATCGCTATCTATCAAGAATGCTAAGCTAATGCGTAATAAAATTGAATTTTATTGAATATTTTAAATATTGAATTTTCATAATTAAGTAGAAATGTGGTAGAATCTACTAAATCCTTCACTAAAACAAATTAATTTATACATGTCTGCGCCAAAGACTTATAGGATGGTTTTCAAATAAATTTCTTTGACTAACCCCCAGAGTACGAAGCTAGTCTATGTAAAATTTGATGTAGATCCCTCTATTTTTAGTTTATTATAATAAAATGATATGAATTATGACTTTCTTCCATCTAATTTTACTTGATATCTAAAATAAAAATATATTTTTTTTATCTAATCCTCCTTTAAATATAATTAATTACAATTTTTCAGTTTAGCTCGACCTGATATCCCAATCCTCACTTGGCTACTGACCACTACTGCCATTAAAAAAACTGAAAAAAAAAAGTAATTTTATATATGTCTAAGATAATGCAGGTGCAAAGCAATGTTGCATATTTATTGATCCGGCCGATGAGTAATTGCGCTGCAACTAGAATAATAAATCAACCACCTACAAGCCTCCTTACATCACAATTCACATGACCCAACCCAAATAAAAGCAAACACTTTAAAGAAATATTTTTTAAAAAAAAATTTGGTCAAAACAAATAGATGCAATTCAATGTTCATAAATTTTGATTTTGTTCTTGTACGCAGAGATAGATTTGTATAACAGCTGGCGGAACAACAAGTTAAAAAAGGAAACGGATCCGGTGCTTGCTGAGCTTGTGTGAGCACTGGATCCGACGGTCAGTAATTATTCCATCTGATGCTCAGCACAAATTGGCCTGAATACCGAATCCTAATCTTTTAAAAAAAACCCTAAATGTGAATTGCTGATTCATCAATATTTATCATCTAACTACAAACAGATTCATAATTAAATGCTTCGAGAATTTTTATTTTTATTCTAGTCCATTTAAATTATTTTAAAAAGTTAAGTTACTCTGACATACTGAAAGTTGTCAGAATAATTCTCTCTTCGATCTTACCATACTCATCACTCCCATCCCCACCCCCACCCCCACGGCCGGCCAAAAAAAAAAAAAAAATTAACCCCAATTACTAGTAATTAATTTCATTATTTAATTTGTATAAATATATTTTAATAGTTTGTCTAAGATGCATTTACAGACCCATCTAACTGTGACACCTATGTTTTCGAAGAATAATAAGGATTGAAATAGAAAATTTGAATGCTGCACTCTAAGAAATAACTCAAAAATGGCAACTTCAAAAAGGAGGGAAAAAATATTTGCAAAAACAACAACAAATGAAAGAAAATTAAGTTTTTTTTCCCAATTTTTTACCTTCTCAGAGAGAGCATCTTGAACAACAATAATATCACTTGTAATTGCAGAAATGACTTCTCCAGTAGAAGCTTCAGTATCAAATAAACTTATATCTTGATTTAACATCGACCGAAGATACGCCATTCTCATTTTTGCTGCCTGTCTCTCGCCCGTGTACATCCAACACGAAACCTCTATTAAAAAAACATATACATTATCAAAAACCCATAATTTTTTTTTTCAATTTAAACGTACATGGTAATTAATTACAAATCAAATTTAAAAAAATTAATTAAATATTAACACGTGAAGTATGAAAAGGATTATAAAAAAAACAATTATCATTACCTATCCATGATGAAAATAAAATAGCCACACTGAGATATACAAAATCCAATGAGTACTGCAAAAAGAAACGTTATAAAATTAAAGAAACAGAAATTCATGCATGTTAAATATTAATTTAATAAAACTAAAATATACCTTGGCAACTTTGTGAGAAGCAGTCTTGGGGAAAAGATAAGCGAGGCCAATAATATTAATAAGCTTTCCGAAAAAAATGAAAAAAACAGGAACCGAAACTCCATGAACACATGCACCAATTGATCCCAAAAACATTAAAATATAGTCGTAAAAATCTGCAAAAGCGAAGAGTTTAACCAACGAGACGCTGCGTTTGTCTTGTTGCTTCTTGCTGCTTTCTTGATCTTCTGCATTATTATTATAATTATTGACCGGAAATGAACCCACCGCCGGCGTTGACATTGTGAGAGTGATGAAGAAGAAGAAGAAGAAGAAGAAGAGAAAATGGAAGTGATAATTAACGAAGAAGAAAGAGGGTCAAGAAGAATAAAATGAGAGGGGGTGGGGGAGTTAGGAGGTAAGGAGTTAGATGAGTCATTTATTGTAAGTGCAAAATTTTTAATTAATTATAAGCAAAGGCAGAAGCTGGTTGTGGTTGTAGTTGCAGTAGCTCTTGCTTGCTGTTGTGGACTCGTGTTGTATGGGATTTTCTTGTGAATGACAGTTGTTAATTTTATGACGACTTTCTTTTTTATAAGAATTTGTTTTTGTTTAATAGCATATATATGAACTCACTTACTTGAAGTTAGAAATCTGTCGGGACCTAGTCAAATATATAATGTTATTATGACGCAGATAGAATTAATTGAAGTCAAGGGCTTTGAGTTCTTTTTGCATGTATCGTGAGAGTTTTTTTGTTTTAATAAAATTAATACCTCAAATTGTGGAGATTATTTTTGTCGAGATCATTCATGAAAAAAAAAAAAGAAGAAGAAAAGAAAAAAAAAGTGTTGTGAGAGTTTTGGGGCTTCATTTTGGACTGAGATGTAATTATAATATATCCAGATAAACTTCTAATGCATGGACCTATCATTGAGGCAGATCCTGATTGATTTTTTATGCATCCTTTATTGAGATAGGTTTCGGTAAATTTTTTATGAACTCATAATTTCTTGATTTGTAATGTATTATGTAATCTAATATAACGATGAGTATACAACTTACAAAATTATTCATAAATATTTGAGAGAAAATCATATTTTATATATACTCCTGAAGATGTAAACTGTGTCTCATATAAATGCATGAAGAGACTCGAAACTTTGAAACAAGTGGTGAGTGGTCACTCTTAAAAATTTTTGGAGAATTTTCAGAGAATTCATTTATTTAATTATTTATTATTTTGCTTTCTTATTCTTCTTCTTCTCTCCTCTCACTGCATTAAATTGCATGAGGGTCTGTTCGTTGGATGGGGCTTCAATCGTTAGCTTACTGGTGCCCACTGTCTCATGGCTTTTGTCACTTTTTGTCTAAAATATCAACAAATAAGGATAAGAGATAAGACAATTAGAGTACAATTTTATAAACAAATCAAGACATTTTGGCAGGCTCTTTTTAATTAATCTTTCCTTATCAAATTGAAAAATATGAACAAACTGCGGAATAAAGCACTTTCAATGAATCACTAAAATAATGCATGCATAATGCCTTATCGTCAAAAAATAATTAAAGACGTTCTTATGGAATACGACTGTCATCTTTGAATTTATATTTCATTAATAATTTTATAAAAATCGAGATATTTTGAGATGATTGAATTCGCCGTTGAAGTAGATGAACAAAAATAATAAATGAACGATATAAATGCAATTAATGGTTAAATTTTGTTAAAAAAAAAAAAAAAAACTATCTACTCGTCTGTTTTTCATTGCAACAAGAACTGCCATAAATATTTATTACTCTAGTTTAATTATTAATATTTTCAATAGTTGGGAAAGTGAAGCGAGCAAAAGAAACTTGATAATTTTTCAATCTAAGAAAAGAATCGATCGAAATTGGTGTTGAATTTGATAAAACTGGACGAGCCTTACTTGTCATTTTTTACCTACAATCAAAATTATTGTCCCCTTAGGTTGAAAAGAAGAGAAGGTTTTTTTTTTATGTGTTAATGTGTTTATATATTATTATGGTTAATACTTAATAGATATCCAAATAAACTTCAATAGAATGCATAAAGGATAGTACGTTGCTTTATCAATTTAATGTATATAGGGCCCAAAAAGATAAATTTCTGCCACACAATTAAGGATAATATAGTTATACACTCATGCAATTCTAGGCCGTTGACGTTCAGGTATTTAATATGATACTACTTGAAAATTTTGGCCAGCTAGAGAGTTTATTGTGTTTCCAATTTTATTTTTCAAGTTGGCAATCATGTATAATTTAATAAATTTCATTATTCAGTATATGTTTGTCAAAAGGGATAAAAAAATTGAATATATAAATGGAGATCACTCTATGCAGGGCCGGTTTTAGCATTAGGCTAACTAGACAATCGCTTAGGGCCCTAAATTTATAAAGATCCCAATACTTGACATTTATTTAATTAATATACTAACGAATAATCATTCTGCTTAGATTTCAAAGATTTTACTTAAGCTATGTATATAAGAAAGCTTAATTTTAGATATCTCCTAATTATTACTCCCATTCATAATTATCTAAAAATTTACAATTTATTTACTTAATAAAAATTCTATATTTGATAATCTTCACCTTAAAAATAAAATTTATTTTTTATAAAAATTTCATATTCGATAATCTTCACATATTGTAACCAATTAATTCTTTATTTTATTAATCTTTCCAAGAAAAAACTAAGTAAATAGTTTTACTTTTCAGAAAAGAATACTCTATTAAAATTATTAATACCAGAACGGACTTTTAGTGCTCCTTTAAACTCTATTAAAAACTTCAAAACCAATAGACATTGAATCAACAATGATCTGAGCAAAAAAATTTCTTGCTGTCTTCTCTATAATAAAAATTATTCTCTTAAATTTTTAAGTGCTATTGTTCTATTATTTATTTTAAATTAGTATTGTTTTTATTTTTTTTAAATTTAATTTATTTTTTTTATATTGACATATAGCTTGTATAATCTAAAATAAATAAATTAAATTTTAAATTATTTTATGTTTATTTAAGAGTTGATGCTGTTGAATGTACAAAGGCCTAAAAAAAATTCGCCTAAAGCCCCAGATTCCTTAAACCAGGCCCTAGCTCTATGCATGTATGGGTACTAGCGAGGGAACTCATTTTGGCAGGAACTAGTCCTAAACAAACTAATTGGTCGATCAAATATTTTCTGCTTAGCCCTAATTCAATTTTGTATTGCTACACTTTTCAAGTAGTATTTCAATTTCATAATCACAATTCATAATCACAATTGAATAGCATCCATTGGACGGTAGCATAGAGTAATAAAAAATTTTAAAAGTTATGAGTGTTCTTTTAATAACCAAGGTTTCATGAAAGGAGAAAAGAAAGAAAAAAAATTAAAGAAGAAGAAAATGAAGTTGAGAAAAGAGAGAAAAGAAATTGAAGAAGCAGAGAAGCAAGTTGCAGTCGCAGGAAAGAAACAAGGGGGAAAAACTTGGCGGGTGAGAGGACAAGGATATTGTGGTAAATCCACATACGGAAAAAGTAGTAATATTAAAACAAAACCAAAAGACGCGCACAAACTAAAAACAATGAACAGATGTCAAAAGAATAAGCTAGCGACTGGGAGCACTTTTTGTCTGATAAGGAAATGACAGCCGTCGGATCACAATTAACCACTTCATGTTTTCACATCAGTCCTCTTTCAATATGAAGTGGTTAATTGTGATCCGACGGCTGTCATTTCCTTATCAGATAAACCCAATCTGCTAATCCCATCCATCTTTTAACACGTAGAAAATAAAATACATTGTACTCGATATTTTCCATGAGTGGTGTCAATAATTAATTAAACAATTAATTGCCCAATACACCAGTTTCTGCAAGCACAAGCAATGCGCCCCACTTTGATGTGAAAGCTATTGGCCTTTTAATTCACAATTTTGGTGATTCGGTTGTCTAAAAGAGCGAGGAGAGAAGAGGCTATGTAATTTTTGGGTGATCTCATTTTTTTTTCTTTTTTTCCAAAAACAGGAATTTTTTTTTTCTATAAAAAACTTGATAAAACACCTATTTAAAAAGCAATTCATATGTTTGTTACCTACTCCCAAAAAGCTTTTTTCCTTTTTAAAAAAAAAAAAGAAATAGAAGTAATTTTCTCTGCCTTTTTTTAATAAAACCCATAAATATAAATATTTTAAAAAATATATACTTATAACTTAACAGTGTCCCGTCCATTCCTCCTCATACATGAACATAAATCAAACATATAACTTATAGTCTAAGGTGATTCACACTGAATTAGTAAGAAGAATAATGAATCAAAATCCGTGGTCAATAAATGCACATTATGTTTGGAATACACCAAAAAGCATGATGCTCACTTGATCAATTTGTAATAGATATGTTTTTACACATAATTAAAGCGAAGTTGAAATTAATCAAGGAGTTAAAATGATAAAAGTATTCATGTTTATAAATGATCAAAGCAGGGGAAACGATTGAGAAGGTGCAGAGTTGGGAAACTTGGGAATAGGTCACAGTATTTGGATGGCTAGCATATCGACCAAGAAGTTGACACATTAAATGCAAAATGTTGCCATTGTGCCTTTCTGTTTTTGTTCTGTGACCTCAGATTTTGTACCTTTTTGTAGACTTGATCAAGTTTGCACCAAATTTATCATCTCGATCCAGTCGTTTAAGAAATTTGGATTTTGGTAGTTAAGCCGGTGAGTAGTGATCTCATACGGAAAATTTCTAAAAATGCAAATTTAAATTTTGAAATCAATTAGTTGTTTTTATGTTTTCTACCAAAAAGCAGAATAAGTATGGATATATCTGTCTCTTAATAAAAATAATAAGGGAGTGATGAATAATTTCATCCACGCAACCATAAAAAAATAGCAGCTGGGCTTTCAAAGTTCAACTACCACACACACCACTTCCAAAACAGATACTAAAAAGAATCAAATCGTTATTTGTAATAATGATAATCATAATTTTGAGATCATCTAGAAACTACATTGATGAACTCAATCAATGTTTAGTTAACTAATAGATCCCACTGGGGGTCTAAAATATGTAAAAGGAGTGAGGTCCACAAAGCGAATTGCACAAAACTTCATATTAAGTATTTTGAAAGTTGATATAAATTTTTTTGTGAAGGTTAGCACTACTTCAGCAATGCCATAAAAATGAAGTTGTTAAAGGTGATGTGCACATGACTGGTTTTTTGTCATTATAGCGAAAGGAATTAGTCAAATATCATTTAATAACGAGGCCAATATATAGTAGTTGTCATGATGAGATATGACGAAGAAAGTTTTGAGCTGTAGGCTAGGGCAAGGCCTGGTGATGGTCCATGCCACTAATTTCAGTTCAATCTTACCTTATATAATGATCAATCAGGATTCTCATAATGTGAGTGTGAGTCACGTCATTGTTTAGAAGAATTACGGGTGATAATAACATACTAAGAGGGATCCAACTAACTTACAACTGTTGTAAGGTACCACAACTTTGTCCTTTTCTAAGTCAGCTCATAGATCTAAAAGAAAATTTGATCGACGGCCAGAGATTTATTGAATTGGTTATTAACATTGGAACCCCTGTTGTTTATTACAAAATCATAAACGTCAGAAGTTTTATATAAATTTACACATATAAGTCATATTGTTTTAAATTTTTGCAATTTGATCCATTGACTTAGTTTGACCGTAAATACACAATTTTTTTGTTATTAATATACATTTAATATGGAATAAATAAATTGATTATGTATTAAAAATATGAGTTATTAAAGAAATTTTGAAATAAAAAATATATTAGGCAATAACATTTTATTATTTTACTGTTACAAAAATTTATTATCACATTTTTCTTTTTAGTTTTAATTGACATGTTAATTTATCTGTATGCACAACTTGTTAGATTATATATAAAATACCAACATTACCCTTGAAATTTAAAAGAACCATTTTGAATTTCTTAATGTGGCCCAATAAATTAATATAAAAAGACTAAGAAAAAAATTTTAAAAGGAGCTAGTTTAATTTTTTTAAAAAAAATAATTCAAAAACTTTAGAGCTTTATGTTTCTTAAGAATTATGTATGTTTTTTTTTTTAATTTTGGTCATGTGAATCCTTGTAGTAATGTTTTATTCTTAATTAAAAGTGATTGAATAATAAATTTAACAGTTTCTACGTATTCTTTTAAATTTATTAATTTTTAAAAGTCATATTTCTTATAGTAATTAATTAGCTGCTTGATGGGTCATTGTTGCCTCTCTGCATCCCTCTCAGCTATCATCACTCAAGAATCAAGTGTTTACATCAGTTAAATTTTTTTTTTCATATGTCATTTTATCCTAAGTAGGATTTATATGTAAAAACATTTAGACTTTTAGACCTTTCTTTAGTTTTATAAAAAGTTAGGGACTGCCATATAATTAAACCACAAAAAGACAAAATGTTGTGGTATGTTGTGCAATACAGTTTTATCCTACTAAGAAAACTAGAAAAATTAAATATTTTAATCATGCGTTTATCATAAACTTTCATATGATTTATTTAAGAGATGATGATTATAATTTACACACCATAATTTTTGTAAACCCACTCCACTCTTAAGAAAATAATTATAATAAATTCACATTATTTTTAAAAAGTTTAAATAAGTTTAAATAAAGAAAACGTTTGAGATTTAATCAAATAAATAAGATACCTAAACTACTAGATGTAAAAGCTCAGGTTTTTTGAGTCAATTTAATCAGTTTGTATTACTAGGGTAACGTGGTGAAATAAAACTTATTTAAAAGTAACCTTAATAGTTAAGGATACCTAAATAATAAAAAAATTATAAGAAGGATTTAATTGGTTAATTGTCCAAACTTTTTGTTGATTTTTATATTTTAAAAATAATGTGACCTTATAGTAATTATTAGTTGAAAATAAAGTGAATTTACAAAAATAATGAGATGGAAATATCCTACCCTTTATTTAATATATATATATATATATGGGGCTTAATTTAACCAATTTTTAGGTAAATTTTATGGTTTGGTCCCTTGAGTTTATGGTTTTTTATATATCTACTAGTTTTTTTAGATAACCTATTATTTATTTATTTATTTTTTTACTAAACGCTTTATATGATTCATTTTCCTTTTTAAAGTGTGCTTAGTTTTTAACTTAGCACTGAAAGCTTTGTAAAATATATCTAAATAAAATTAAAATTTATCGCTGATTTTGAACATTTAAAAATTTATTTTCATGATAAACCATAATATCTTAATAAAACAATTTAATATGAGTTATAGGAGTATGAAAAAATTTAGTATCATAAACTCCATAACTGAAGCTAAAAATATGGCTCTATTTGAAACAACTAAAGAAGCTGTTTAATTCCATAAGTCCCTGCAGAATCTTGAGATGGTACCTATACCAATTGCATTTATTAAACTTTAGTAGTGTAACAGTATAATAGTCACAAAGTCATAGGAACTGCAATGGTACCTATTATAATTGTGTCTGTTAAACTTTAGTAGTATAATGATGGTGCAATTGATCAACTATAGGAACCAAGAAATCACAAGAAAGAAAAACACATTGAGAGGGAAAACTATCTCTTTAAGGGAATAGTGTAGAAATGTTATATAATAGATATCCCAGATGACATTATAATGCTACATAGCAGATATCATTACAATGGCCATTAATGGGAAACCTTTATAACCAGCACTTAGAGTCTTACAGCATATGCAATATGCCAGATATGCTTTAAGAGCTAGTGGGAGATTGTTGGGATTATGTGCTTTTTAAAACATATTGATTTACTTATTTTCTGATTAATAAAATATTTGAGATATTTTTCTAGATATTTTAATTGCATAAATATTTTGAAAAATGTCAATTTAATCATATTATATGTATCTATGTAAAAATGTCAATTTAATCATATTATATGTATCTATGTGATTATCATATAGATTTACAGAAAACATAAATACAAGTTATCTTATGATTAAATAAATTGAGTTCGCAGTTGATAAATAGAGTTGGGCGCTCTATTTATGTGTAGGTTGTTGTAAATTCATTGAATGATTTGTCTTAATTATATATGAATTTACTGATGTAGTTTGACTACATTGAACTAGATCACATATGAGATTTAATTAACCTTAAAACGACTGTCAGACTTATTAAATCTCATAGGCATTAATTTTATTGCAATCTCAATCTTGAGTTAATTATAGTTTCATGTCTATGATTGTCATTTCATTTGAGTTACCAATAGGCGCGACATACATTTGTAGTCAAGATTACTCGGTATCTTGGTGGAAGCAATTATGAGCAGTGAGATTATATATTAATAATATAGAATTTGTACAACACATCTCTTGACGGGGTTTCGGTACTTGATCATAAAATTCTCTGACCAGAGTGTGTCGACATAATTAGTATGTTAAAAATGATCATTAGAGAAAGCCAGTAAGTGTCAAGGAACAAGATGTAATTAAATTGATTGAACAGTTGAGATATCAATTTAATTAGCAATGTGATACAAAGAATTGTTCAATAAAGAAATTAATGTGGCATTGGTCGAATTATTATTCGAGAACACTATCCTAGATAGCATACAATTATGGAGGTCAGTTCCAATCTTTTAGTGGAGTAGATTTGGAATTAAATAATCAGGCTAATTTAATTACAGACTTAATTATTATAGCCATTATTGTATGTACCCATATGATCCTCGAGTTAGCTCATTTAATTGACTACACCACTACTGGATTAATAAACAAGATAACTAGCTATTCTTGTTAAAAGCTTAAATAGATTATTTGGTGGGAGGCTCCATTTAATATGCTTGTGTATAAGGGGCCTTTTATTATTTTATAAGGTTGGCCTCTATAACAAGAGCAAGCCTAACGCCGCTTTTGGGTTTTATTTTATTTTTAATTTAAAACAAATTTTTTGATTTAATAGAATTAAAAAAAAAGAGCATAGGATTTCTACTAATAGGACATAAAATGGCTTGTTCTTTTACAAAAGAACAGAATAGCCATAATATACAGAACAGAGAAAATAAATTTTTTTCTCTAACTTTAAGAGAAAATTTTTCTTTTGCTAGCTACTTTTCAGTAGTGAAAAAGGCACTTACACGTCAAGTGCAGATCAAACTTGAGTCATAACTTGAAAGATCATTGGTGACGGATCGTGATCTAACAAAATTAGTGGTGACGGATTGTGATATAACAGAATTGGTGGTGACAGTTCGTGACTTGGGAGCCCAGATTACTTCTACGAAAATGTAAAAGTACGATTTTTATATTATAATAATATTATATGTAGTATGAGAAATACGATCTTAATATTTCCGCTACAAAACATATTAAAATGTTAAATTATAAATTTATGATTGTATTTTATTTATTATTACTAGTTAAAATGTTGAATTTTTAAATTAAAATTTTAAAATATTTAATTTTAAAATTACGTATCCGGATATCCAGAATATCTGCCCGCAATTCGGACGGATATTATCTGCATCCGGATCTGCATATTATTTTGCGGATCCGGATATAAAATAATAAATCCGGATCCCGGAAATTGCCATCCCTTTTTAATAGTCTAGTTATTACTGAAGTATTTTAACAGAAATTTCCTGAATTTTCTAGGTTCCAAATTATTTTATCTTCTTCCATTCATTTCGAGAGAGACTTCTTCAGCCATTGTAAGAATTTTGCGCGCTCATTAATCATTAGCTTCTCCATCATTAAGGTTTTTCACAAATTTAAAGTCCTAATTCCATTATGAAGAAGAAATACTTGTTGTATTGGCTACAGAACGATCATTAGAAGCCAGTAACTTGTAGATTAGATCCTTGAGAACATATAGAAAAATTAGCTTCTCCACTTCATCTATCTTCGAAGTATCTTATTTTTGCATCATTGCCTTCCATCAACTTCATATACAGTCTGCTGCCTTGAGACATATATCTACCTGGGCAACAGACAAGCCACTGGTCACCACACTAGGATGATAGGATCCCTCCCATTTGTGGAGACTTTAGATTCTTATGCCTAAGAAAATTTATCTCCACTAGGAAATGTCCACAACACATTTCCTACCCATACTTGCTAGTTTTCGTTCAACCAATTTGCTCCCTTGTAAACCCCTTTCTACTTAGTAGGAATCCTCAATTTGCAGGTTGAAATTCAAATGTTGCGTTTAATTTGGTCTTAATATTCTTGGGTACAGATGGATTTGGGGGCATGACTGTTTGGTAGTACAGTTGTATACCTGTTGTTCTAGTTATGTAATTTTTCAGGCTGGTTATTGGTATCTAACAAGCTTCAGAAAATTTTCAGATTAACACTAGGAATCGAGAGTGCCCCTGAAAATGTGGATTCTCTGATCTTTACACAAGTTCCAAGTCGTAATTTCTCTCTTCATTCCTGTTAAAAGGACCACAGACATGTGCTTATTTTAGCCTCAAAGAACTAGATGGAAGTTGCTGATGTCTGTCAAAAAGAATGAACTTATTGTTGTGGAGCTATTAGATAGAGTATCCTTTTAATTTGTGTTCAGAAGTCTCTTCACATGGGTCCTGAGTTAGGTTTTCTGTCACAGCTTTAGGTTTGTAGTGTTCGCATAAAATTCTTTTTTATAGTGGGAGTGGAAGAAGTGGAAGAGGAAAAAGGACCAATTATTGAATTATTTTAAGGTTTTGCCAATGAAACAATGGTTGCAATTAACAACGTACTATTTAAGTCTTTATGTTCATGGTCAATGGTCCATCCTTGAATTAAAATGCACTTCTTGTACTCATTTCTGGTCCATCTTCCATCCTGGATTTAATACTGCAATGTTTGAGTCTTTATGCCCATACCCATTATGGTCAATCCATAAATATATTGTTTAAAAAATATATACTTATTACTTTACAGTGTCCCGTCCATTCCTCCTCATACATGAACATAAATCAAACATAACTTATAATCTTAGGTGATTCACATTGAATTAGTAAGAAGAATAATGCATCAAAATCTGTGGTCAATAAATGCACATTATGTTTGGAATACACCAAAAAGAATGATGTTCACTTGATCAATTTGTAACATATATGTTTTTACAGAAAATTAAAGTGAAGCTGAAATTAATCAAGGAGTTAAAATGATAAGTTAAAATGATAAAAATATTCATGTTTATAAATGATCAAAGCAGGGGAAACAGTAGAGAGGTGGAGAGTTCGGAAACTTGGGAATGGGTCACAGTAGTTGGATGGCAAGCATAGATAGAGATATCGACCAATAAGTTGACACATTAAATGCAAAATGTTGCCATTGTGGTATGCTTACGCTGACTTTTCTGTTTTAATTTGCCTTTTTGTTTTTTGTTATCTGACCTCAAATTTTGTACCCTTTTGTAGACTTGATCAAGTTTGCACCAAATTTATCATCTTGATCCAGTCCTTTAAGAAATTTTGATTTTGGTAGTTATGCCAGTGAGTAGTCATCTCACACCGAAAATTTCTAAAAGTGCAAATTTAAATTTTGAAATCAATTAGTTGTTTTTATGTTTTCTACCAAAAAGCAGAATAAGTATGGATATATTTGTCTTTTAATAAAAATAATAAGGGACTAATCAATAATTTGATCCACACAACCATAAAAAAAATAGCAGCTGGGCTTCCAAAGTTCAAATACCGCATATCAATTCCAAACAGATACAAAAAAGAGCCGAATCATTATTTGTAATAAGTTGTGTTATAAATTTAGTCTACGTTTATGAAATAATAATAATCATCATCATAATTTTGAGATCATCTAGAAACTACGTTGATGAACTCAATCAATGTTCAGTTAACTAACAGATCCCACTGGGGTTCTAAATTATGTAAAAAGGAGTGAGGTCCACAAAGCAAATTGCGCAAAACTTCATATTAAGTATTTTGAAAGTTGATATAATTGTTTGTGAAGGTCAGCACTTGACAATGCCATAAAATGAAGTTGTTAAAAGTGATGTGAACATGACTGCTTTTTTGTCATTATAGTGAAAGGAATTAGTCAATATAATTCAATGCTGAGGCCAATATATAGTAGTTGTCATGATGAGATATGACCAATTTCAGCTCAATCTTACCTTATACTACAATGATCAATCAAGATTCTCATAATGTGAGTGACTGAGTCATCGTTGTTTAGAAGAATTATGGGTGATAATAACTTACTAAGAGAATTAAAAAAATTAAATATTTTAATCATGCGTTTATTATAAATTTTCATATTAAGGGATGATGATATTTACACCCCATAATTTTGGTAAACCCACTCAACTCTCAAGAAATAATTACAAGAAATTAACATTATTTTTAAAAAGTTCAAATAAAGAAGAAGTTTAAGATTTAATCAAATAAATAAGATACCTAAACTACTAGATGTAAAAGCTCAGGTTTCTTGAGTCAATTTAATTAGTTTGTATTACTAGGGTAACGTGGTGAAATAAAACTTATCTAAAAATAACCTTAATGGTTAAGGATACTTAAATAAAAAAAAATATATAAGAAGGATTTAATTGATTAATTGTCCAAATTTTTTGTTGATTTTTATATTTTAAAAATAATGTGACCTTATTATAATTATTAGCTGAAAATAGGGTGAGTTTACAAAAATAATGAGGTGAAAATATCCTACCCTTTATTTAAAAATATAAATATAAAGGACTTAATTTAGCCAATTTTTAGGTAAATTTTATGGTTTGGTCCACTAAGTTTTTAATTTTTATATATCTACTAGTTTTTTAAGTAACCTATTTTATTTTTTATTTTTTATTTTACTGAACACTTTATATGATTCATTTTCCATTTTAAAGTGTGTTTATTTTTTAACTTAGCACCGAAAGCTTTGTAAAAATATCTAAATAAAAAAAAAATTTATCGCTGATACTAAAAATTTAAAAATTTATTTTCATGATAAACCATAATATCTTAATAAAACCCCATATGTTTTCTAGATATGAAAAGTATAAAAAAATATTCGTACAAATTCGAATTTGTTGTTCGAATCTATTCAAAACTCGGATGAGAAAATAAAAAACTAAAATTCTGATTTCGCCATTGTTTGGGTACACAACGAATTAAAGATTTTGACCTTCTATTAGTAAATATCAATTGACTTTTTATTAAGATGACATGACTCCATCTTAACAAGCTTATTGAGATGACAAGATTTGTCACCTACTATAACAGAACAACATGGGGGACAGAAGAGATGTATAGTAAGCAAGCATGGCCATAATGCCAAGTTGTGAAGGCTACAAATTAAATGGCTTCTCTTGGAGTTTTGAAATCATACCAACACTTGCCTTCAATAGAACCCATTGCTCCATTCGGCAGCTCATCCCAGTTGCTGCATATCATATACATGCATGGGTCCAAAATCCAATTAAAAGCCAGTTTGCAGTTTGCACATTCTTCCTCAACAGTGTTTAGAGTTTGTTTTGTAAATAAATGACACAGGCCCAACTTAAACTTTTGTCCTCGGTTGCAGTTTCCTCGGTGAAAATGGAGCTCATCATGAATAGGATAATTTATAGAAAAGTCCTTGTTTGCACAATCAGTTGATTAAATTTTCCAAATTTTTTCTTCTCGTTACTTAAGTTCCTTAACATAAATTGATCTGCTGTCAGTGGTGCTTGACCTGGTGGTTTTAAGGTAATTTTATTTGACTAGCATCCCGAACTCAAGTCCTAAAAGAGGTAGGGGATTAAAAAGTTGATTTGGGCATTATCCACTTTTCTAACTTTTAAAAAAGGTCAAAAAATAAAAAATAATTAATCATATCTTTGTAATGTGAAAGAACTAAATTAGCCCTAGAATTTTTTATAGTTACATACAAAATTCAATATTTTTTACTTCTTGATTTTTCCTTTCCGGTATGCAATGGTGCTGCCATTGTCTATACGACTGTTGATAGGTTCATACATTAGTTTGGACTTTTTTTTTTCTCTATTTTATTGTTGTTATTCAATGTTATTTATTTAGTTATTTTATGTTATAAGAATGAAATAGTCATAGTAATCTTATGTTAAGAACTTTAAAAATAATAACTGTTGCTAGACCTAAGTGAAAAAAACAAAAATTAAAGGGAAATCAATTAATTGATTATGATACTCCTGATAACTTGAGTGTTAATTTTTGACACAATATGGACTTAGCTAGGGATTATTAGCAGCCGACGAAGTTACCTCACACGGCCCATATGTTTGATCATTTGGGCCACAAAAGCATGGTGCGTTTACTAAATATGAATTGGAATGAGCTATAATTAAAATGAAAAAGAATGTGAATGGACTAGAATGAGAATGAGAATGAAGAATAAAAATAAGAATAAGTTGTTTACTTAAGCTGTAGGAATCGGAATTGGAATGAGATAGATTGCCATTATGTGTTTACTCTGTTTTGGAATTGGAATCGGAATTGGAATGAGTTAGATTGTAACAAATTACTAAAAAGTCCTTAATAATAATATTATTATTATTAAAATTATTTTTAATATATTAATTAATTATAATATTTTTATCATAATAATAACAATAATATTATTAATAATTAATAATAATTATTATTATTGTTAGCATATTAAATAATTATAATATTATTATTAGTAAAATTATTGTTTATATATTAATTATAATAATTAATAATAATAATAATAATAATAATAATAATAATAATTAATCATAATACTTTTTATTATTAATAATAACAACAATAATAATAATAATAATCAAAATAAAAAATAATCATCAATAACAAAATAATAATCCATTTCAAAAAAATTAATAATCCTAATCGGATTCATCATCATCAACAAAATAATCAACTATTTCCTAAAAAAATAATAATCAAAATCCCAAACAATCAAAATCGAAATCGGAAACAATCATCATCGTCGAAATAATCCATTTCCAAAAAAAAAAAATTGAAATCGAAATCATCATCGTCATCAACAACGGCGGCAACAACAGATCATCACCATCATCATCATCATCATTGTCAAATCAGAGATGAAACGAGCTAAGACAAAACCAAGAAAGATACAAAAAACCAAGAAAGAGACAAAATCGAGGCGGCCCAACGGAGACAAAACCTTCAACCATCAGCTGCTCCACAGTCGACGGACTAGCGACGATGAAGATGGAAGCAGCAACGATGGATCAACAAAGATGAAACGCAGAAATGAGATGGGGAAGAAGCAGCGTTTTTCGTTTTATTTTATTTTCTGCTATTTATATTTTTTTTGAAGCAAGGGCATTTTTGGAATAATAAAAAACTAATAGGGGCAGATTGGGAAGTTTAGAGAATAGGAGTCTGATTCCCAAGCCCCCCCTTGGGAATCAGACTCCCATTCCTGATTTCCAAAATAACGTCGGCCCACATAGTTGATTCCCATTCCTTCCATTATTTTAGCAAGTAAATGTGTGATTCATTCCGATTACGAATTCCCATCCCGAATCCGACAAGTAAACATAACATTAGTGTGTAGCTTCTCCGCCTACTAATAAAAGGGAAATTAAGGGCATCTCCAATGCTTAACACCATTTTGGTGTAGCACAAACACGAAAAATGTACATTTTTCACACCAAATTACTATTTCATCTCCAACCCATTTACACTAAAAAGAATTTTCTTCTTTTTATTCTTTTAATTCTTAAGAATTAATTCAATTAACACAATAAATATTACTGTTAATAAGTAATTTTATATTGATTAACAAAAAAAATAGAAAATTATTAAATTTGCAGTGAAGATAGGCAACAAAATTATCAAATTCAAATGATATGAGCCCAAAATGAGAAAAAAAAATTTGGAGATGGTCATATAGCATGAAAAAAAAAATTTACTTAAAGATTTAAATTCGATAAGTGATCTGAGCTTACGTCAATATTTTCAAAATGAACAAATTAAGATTTTACAGAGAAGATCTCAGCAAGGCCAAGCATCTCAAAATACTTCCAATAATATTGGCTAATATTTTGATGATATTGGAGGATCTAATAATGACCTCCCAAATTATTAAATAATTGTTCTAATTTATGCTAGTATTAGTAGCTTTTTTAATTTGTGTTAATTTAATTTTGTATTTTTAATTTTGTAATATCTAATCTAGTAATTAATGTTATTGGCATTTTATTTTTATTATTAATTTTTGTGTTGAATATTTTTTATTTAAAATATTAGTATAATATTCAAAAATTAAAAAATGAAATAAAAATAATAACAAAAATAATAATAATAACTTAAAATATTATATAAAATAGGATATATATGTAAATAAAAAAAATAATAAGAATATTTGAAATTTTTTTACTAACACTAAATGAATAATATTGTACCATATTTAGTGTAAAACTATTCATAACATCATTTTGGCGTTGATTTTAATATAACATTAGAGAAATATTTTATATAAAAATAATGTAAAAAATAGTTTGATATTAATTTTAGTGTTACATTAGAGATGTATCATATTTGGTGCAAAACTATTCAGCACCAACCTTTTTGTCAGTGGTAAGATTCCAATACGTGCCTCTTAACTTTCAGGGTACGGATTCTCCTATTGGGCTACAAAGCCTGCCCCTACGTTTTGAAAGATTGAAAAGACAATTGTCAGTACATGCATTTAAATTGCTTGGCAAAGAGACCTATGTTACCGTTTCTGTTCGTAAGAGATTGGTTATATAAACCATTGGATATGGTTGACAAAAATCAATGGTTGTAAAATAAAAAGAATAAAAAACTAAAAGATTGTGATACTTTGATATTCCAAGTCTTCAAGTAATTTTTTTTAAAATATTTATGATCAATAAAGTCATAAATAATTTCATATTTCATTTAAATATTGAAGAACAATATACAATTTCAACCAACACTCTCAATCAAATTAAACATTTTTTTCTGTTTCGATGGTTTAATATCAGATATTCAGTAAATAGAATCAACACTTGGACGCAATGGCAGTGCCATGAATTATTTTTAGGAGGGACTAAGTTTAAACAGTAATTTAATTTAAAAAAATTATCAACAAATAACATACCAAAATAAACGTTCATTAAAATATTTACTTCAATACACTTATAATTGTCCTCGATGTGGTTTTATATGTTGAAAATATTGAAGAATAATTTCATTATCAAGACTTTAAAATATATCTTTTTCTATATATACAATAAGACTATCATTCAACTATTAATCTCTCATTTGATTTCACAAACGTCTTTCAAAAAACTCATAGCTGAAAATACCCTTTCTACTATAGCTATAGTAATTGGTAAAATCAATACTAATGTCACTAAAAAATAAATTAATGAATATAATTTATCCTTCTTAGTCTTTATTATTTTTTCTTGTTAACTCACCATTGTTATTTTATCATTTATAATAATTAGTAAAATTAAAATTAAGGAACCAAAACCATAAGCCCACAATAATAGCATTGCTCAATGTCAATAATCAGTTAAGCACATCTGTCTTTTGTCACTTTGTCAACCTAAGAAGCATTGCCATAATAAGTTAAAATTAAGAATATTATTTAATTCAAAAATTCATAAATCAATTTTAAAAAAATCAGAATAATTAATTATAAAGTGGCAAAAGTTCTTAAAGCTTGATAATCGGAATAACTTTATCAATTCTTAATAAATATAAAAATGAAATTAAAATTTTTTTCTCAAAACTTGAAGCCCTGCTAGCTCTCAAGTGGCGCCACCACTAATTGGAAGAATGTAATCAACTATGATACTATCCAGAAAATTACAACTTCTGTAAACCCCATCACTTGTGATGATGAAGCTGGTGATGGATCTCCAACAAGCGTTCACAGCAAAAACAATTGAAATACATGGCAACCGCTTTTCAAATTTTCATACCATAGAACCCCTGGCAGTGATGATATTAAAAAGGAAAAAAAAAACTGTCATAGTTGCACTTATATTGATATTGATTAAAAAACAAATTCTTCGTGAAATCATAAACTTTATAACGTTTTCATAATGGAATCTTTTTTATTCCTGCCAACAGTGGATAAACTTTGCCAGACAAAGATTATGAAATAGTATAATTTTTTCCCTTTTTATTTAAATTTTTTTTTGCTCTAGTGTCTGGTAAAACGATAAAAAATATATTAATGATTAATTATGTATTAAATGGGATATAATAAGACATAAATATTCAATGAAATTTTACTCAATACTTGGGATGAAGAAAATATACGAGGGTCTAATCTCACATTCCATAATCAAATTTGATACCATTCAACGGTCCAAACAAATTTATTTATTAACTCATTCGCCCCACTTTCACTCTCACTCTCATTTTAACAATGAGTACTATTACGTTTTTCTTTATCTTTGCTAGCCATTTCCTTCCTTAACCAAGCATTAACATTTGGTCAGTCTATAATGCCTGTTAACAGCCATCTTCGTCAATCTATCATCAATGAAATTACAACTCTACCAATATCCGTCAGAACATATAATTGCCATAAACTTTATTCAATTTATCAATGTGCGATAACACCCAATCGATTTCAAACAATAGCAATATGACCGGAACAAAAAAATAATTTTCCTCACAAATCGTGAACTATAATCAAATTTACAAGCTAGAACACAAACAAACTAGTATATCTCTCACATCTACCTTCGTATAATTTCCATGTCGGCTCAATTCCAAAAGAGTAAACAACGATAATTTCACTAATTCACAATCAGCTTCATATAACACGCAATAATTACATTCAAAGTTGCATGGACTTAGCCATGAAGGTTCGTTGTTCACCTTCGCAATTTAAAAGCTTCATACTTCCATTTATGCCAAACCTCATATAACTCCGTCCGGTCCTGATTCTTGACGAAGTCAACCAAAGCTGTAATATCAATTTACTATTTTCTGAAAGATCGTCGCTAAAGTTTATGTAACATTTAGCTAAAGTTTTATCGAAGCTAGTTAACCTTAATAGTTTTAGATGCTGTTTCTCACATAGCGTCCCCTCATTCCTTGTTCCGCCTATATTTACAATTGAAGGCTATGGATGGTACGTGCGGTGTGATTCCGGCCAATTCAATGGCAGAATATTTTAGAATTTTAGGTCGATATGAGCCATATAATATAAAAATTATAAACTTAAATGGACTATAAAATAATTAACCGTAAAATTTTATCAGGAAGTGTCAAAATTACTTAAAAATTGAGTGGGACAAATATAAAAAATTTGGCATAAAAAAGTTGTAAAAGAATTTAAAAGTATAATTGGAGCTGAACCAATTAATTAATTCTATGTTTTTGTACTCAATCTGTGTGAAGCAAGACACATATTTTGAAAAGGTTTCAATTGGCAAAGAGACGACTCATCTCATTCTCTTTGGTGATAGCATGGGCAAGACTGTAATAATGTACAACAATTGAGTTTTATGTTCTATATACCTTTTTATTAGATTATTGGTCCCTATTTATGTCGATAATATAAGAAAATATATAATTAATGTCATAATTTGCCGACTAGTCCATTTCATTCACAGACGTAACCTCTTGGTGGTTGTTAGTAAAGGCTTGAGCATTGTTAGTTCTGCCAAGGGTAAAGTCAAGTGGCCGGGCCGGGCTACCATGTGCTCAATAATGTCGATACTTGATATTAATTAATTAACAACTTCACTGTTAAGAATTTTATCCATGCAAGTGAGTGGCTTCTAAGTCGGGGGTTCCATTTATTTAATCCTGGTCTGTTTGATTAATTAGTTTACTCTCTCTATGTAATAATTAAACTTGTAATTCGTGAAAATTATTCTTTAATTTTAAGCTATAATATTAATTGTTGAGTGATGTTATTTGCACAGAACTAGTTGTGCCAAAAAAAAAACATAGAATTATGTGTTGCATGTGTGCAAATTCTGTGCTTATATTGTGCACAACATTTTGTGCTTATTTTGTTGGCAATTAAGTACGTAAACCACTACAAAAAAATTGATCTTTTGCGGGGATGTTTTGCAGTTGAAATTCATATCCCCGCAAATGAATCATACTTTGTGGCTGTTTTGCAAGGATTATTAAATTAGCTGCAAACTTACTTGCTTTTTACTGTCCTTTTAAACTTTAGCAGTAAAAAAAATTATAATTAGTCGTTAATGATTTAATTAATTATTAATATGTTATAAATTAGTTTTTAAACGTGAAAAACTGAATTAAAAAAATTAAAAAAAGTTAAAATAACTTAACATTTACTCTCTCTCTCTCTCCCCTCTGCCTCTTTCTTGCTTAGCCTCGCGCTCACTCGATCTTCACTCAACCTCGCTCCGCTCAATTTCTCACTCTCGCTTCAGTTTTCAGGGAAGCTTTGTCGTTAGCCCACGCTCAAATGAAATTTAATTTCGAAATCTATTTTCATTTTAATTCTGATTTGATTTGATTTTCATTTTCGATTTTATATTTTGTATTTTAATTTCATCTTTGTCTATGCCATTGTAATTTTCCACTTCTTATTTGTGTTTTTTGCATTATCAACTATCTATTTTTTATTATTGTTCTGTTCGGTTTCGATGAATATCCCATTCATTTCGGCTTCTTTGTTGCGTAATTGTCACCATTTTGTACCATATCCATTACTTGTCTGTCAATATTTTAGAGCTTGAACATTTTTCAGAAAAATTAATTTGTTTGAGTGGACCACTGAGCGTAGCCTGCATTTTGAGTCATTTTCAATCACAACAAAATATGCAGAAACCAGGTACATGCAATTCACAAATTTTTTAACGGCCGGAAATATATTGAAAAAATAATACTCTATGGCCACTAAAATTCTTATTATTTAGCTCAATTAATAGATAGTAATTGAAAACAGCAGCTGAAATTATTTTCAAAATGCTTGTTGATGAGTTGATGTTGTTACTTCAATCACGGTTGTTGAAACTTAAGCATGCATACATGTAGCTAGTATATAGTACTATGGCCGATTCAGGTTTGGCTTAGATCACTAGACAACATTTTCAAATTCTGTAAGCATAATCCTACAGGTTAATCTCTTGCATGATTTATATTTCTGAGACTGATGCAAAATACATGCCTATTATGATAAAAAAATCTCAATATTAGCATCTTTATGAGTTCAGATATGCAAAGAATGTTAATTAATTGTTATACCCGATGCAACTACTATTAAGATTTTGCTTATCAATGTCTAATGCTCTTCTCTAAAATACACTTTGCTCACTACTACCTTACAGCTTACACTAGCTAAGGCTAAAAGCCATTGTGGCATATGCATTTCCAGATTCCAGAACAGGCATTTACTCAGAGAGGGAAGCGTTTGAAGAATCTACATTTTCATTGATTTGCAATAGATCAAAAGCTGGAAGTGGCATTTGCTCCGTTTGGTTGGCTTGTCGAAGGTAACTTAATTTTTTAAGTTTAGTAAAATCAAATATCTTAATCTATACCTTAAATAATTTATATAGAGAAAATCTCTAATGAGGTATTAAGGTTGCTGTCATTTAATTACATATGTTTGAAATAAGGTGATGAACTTTTAAATTTTAAGGGTGGGTTAAGCACTAGCTCCATTTATATAACTTCTAAGCAAATGCGATGTACTTTCCCTAGAATCTTAATGCTACAATAGTTGTGTTGCTTGGAACTGAAAGTAAATTAAAAAGGAGAAATGCTGCTATAATTTTTCTTTTCTGATAATTTCAAAATTTTAGATAACTGATTTGGTTTTGTAACTGTCATTGCTATTGGCATAATTAGTTAACATCTATATCTTAGTTCTCACAGCCTGTAAATATTCTAGTTTTGTTTTTTTTTTCCATTTCTTTTTTATTTGCTATGAAAATCATCTTCTACTGTATTTAACATCTATTTGTCTTGTCCTTGTGCAGCATTTGGCAATTCTTTGTATCAATACGGTCTGGTAATTTAATAATTTTTTTGGGTACTTGCTCTATTCTTGTATTAATACTATATACATTATATTTTTTTTTCACTCTTTAAATCCCCACAAATATCAAGTTAGGAAGGTTTCTAATCACTACAACCTTGACAATTTCTCCGTGGACTTGTAATAATTTTATACAGGGCTTGTTAGATGTGTTCTTATATAAGTTAAGCTACTATCAAATGTTCTAAATTCGTCAATAACTGTGTTCTTTGTTAACTTTTTTGATTGGACGGTAAATTTCTGTTTTACCACTTAATGCTTGAAACTAACAACTTGGTCTAATTTTTGTTGATGTTTGTTTGCTGCCATTAGTGAACAGTTCATGTGCATATGTTTGGACAATTTGTCTAACGTATATGGCCAGCTTAAGTAAAGTGAGCAGCAGTTAGAAGTAGACCATAGAGATGAAATAAAGAGTCCTGCAAGATTTTCCAATTTGTAGGACTCAACTTGAAATCAATCATTAGTTTCATACTTGGGCAATAATATCAGGTTAATTCACAATTGTGGTTGTATCATGAAATCTAATTTATGACTTCTCCATACCATGATTTTTTATGTTAAACTTTTATTTTCTTTAACTTAGACTAGAGATCTTGGCAACTTGCGCCATTTGACTGGTGTAGACTTTGCATTGGCTTTGAATGTAAATAACAGAGCATGGTTAACCAGATAGGAAACATATTGTTAGGTGTGGACTCTATTTTAGACCTATTACTAAAGTGATTGCTTGATCAGTTGGCCTGTGGTAAATTTTCTGCTGATGGTTGACTAAAATGGGTGCATAATCCTGTGGTCTTTTTAGAAATTGATTTGGAAGTGTTGGCAAATTAAAATTAGAGAATAAGATACTTTTGTTATTTTGCCTTGTATTATTGGATTTTGTATATGAATCTATTTATTGTTGTTAGTTGCAACAATGTGATTTTGGATCTATTATAATCAATTAGTTGTTTATTTTATAATCTATTCTTTTAAATTTTTGTCCTTCAGGTTAAATGGATGGCATTCCAGTGGGCTGTTGGTGTTGCTATGTAGTACGTAGTAGGGTTTGAGTTAAATTGTAATAATCCACTATAATTTTTAGATATGATGCAAAGCATTTTATGTTTTTTTGGAGATGATATTGTAATAAGATTGGATGATGCACTTGGTGTACTATACTAGTCTTTGGTGGATTTTAGGGATGATACTATGTAGAAAATATTATGTTTGATATAAAAATAGTTAATTTGATTATTTTCATTAATTGTGTTTACTATCATTACTAAATAAAATAAAAATAAATTGATTTATCAAAATGGGATATAAGCCTATAAAATTTGTAGGGGAATTAATTTGGATTTAAAAATGATTACAAGGCTATTTGCGGGGGAAATTTTGGCTATAAAAAGTGGCAATAAAATCTAAGAGCTCTTTAAAATTATTTGTGGGGAAATTTTATGACTGCAAAGTTCCTTGCAAATTGTTTTTGTAGGGGCTCAAATTGGCTGCAAAAGACTTAAACTTTTTGCGAGGCCACTTATTGCAACCACCAGTATTTGGTTGTAAATAGATAACTTTCGGCCGCAAGAGAGTTATTTGTGGCCAAAACTATTTATTTGCAGGGATTATTTTCAGCCGCAAAAACCCTTCCTTGGTGTAGTGAACTCAGTTGGGTTTATTTTCAAAGGGTCATTTTGATTTGACTATGTTGTTCATTGTTATTAGAGCGCTGATATTTGCACCGGGTCAAATCTCGGGTCAAACCCCGAACTTGAGAAAAAGACGCCGTTTTGAGGACCAATACATGAGCCACTTTCTTTCACGCAACGACGCCGTTTTAAAGATTTTTTTTTTCTCTTTGAAGTGCTAGAAATTTTTCACGCAGCTTTGCTTTGAGAAACCAAAACAGATCATGTTTCTTCACACTGGAAAATCTTCACGCGAGCTTTGCTTTTGATAGGATCTCAAAGGCCTCCTTAGTTTTCCCATTATTAGCAAGTCCATTTATAAAGACATTATAGGTTTGCACATCTGGAGCACCCTAAACCCAAGTATGCATTTGAATGTTGCAAAAGCTTTCACTAACTTACCTGCTTTGAAGTGCCCATCAATCAAGACAGTGTAAACAAGATTATTTGTCAATAAACCACGATTAAACATCTCATCAAAATACATTGCTGCTTCATTTTGCCTTCCTTAATCCACAGATTAAGGCCCCATAAGTAACAGCATCAGGGTTTAGACCCCTTTCAGAAATCTAAAAAAAAAACATACTGTAGCTTCTTCCATCTTCCTCGCTTTGCAGAGGCATGTTAAGAGGGGATTATAACATAATAAATCAGGAGCAAAATCGTATATGTATATACATCAAAATCCATTTTTGCACCCAACATTCCATCATAAACCTTCCAAAACAACTCCAACCTATTTTCCTTCAACAAATCATTCAACAACGAATTACAACATCTCAAACTAGGCAAAATCCCACCATTCTTCAAACCCAAAAATGTATCCATTGCCTCACTAACCATATCCTTCTTCCTATAACTATCGATCAATTTATCGAAGCCTATAACATTAGAACCCATATTACTTCTAAAGCAACAAATAATCGAACCCAAAAATGAATCCACTACCTCACTAACTTTCGCGCAATGGCTGTCGGTGGCAGTGGCTACGGTTGGGGGTACGCACGATGGCTGTCAGTGGCAGGGGAAAATTGTGGCTGGATCTCGATCGATCATGGAGAGGAGAAAACTGAGAAAACTTGGCTGAAGGCAAACACTAAACGCACCGTTTTTGGCTAAAGGCAAATGATGCGTTTTCTGCTAGATTCAAACGGTACGTTTTAATCAGTTGGGGTTTGACCCGGTGTAAACATCATTTTTCTTGTTATTATTTTCCATAATAATGACATTTACTAATATATACAATGAAAGTAATCTAAATCAATTTTAATTATTGCGGTAGAGTTCAAATTTTTTGGGCCATTAATTTTCAGAATAATGTGAACACTATACCACATTTTTGGAAGAGAAAATCTACTCCAACACAAAAACAGAAAAATAAACCCACTTCCTCACCTTATAACAAAGGTAAAAGGCTATGGTGTGTGTTATTGACATAATAAATGTTAGGAAATATGTCTTTTTTTTCAATTAGGATTTTTTAGGATTTTTTTTATTGAGTAGGATTCCTATTTAAGGAATAAATAATTTCCTCTTTAGGATTTGACTTATTCAAAGAGGAATACTATTAGTATAGGAAAAGGAATACTTCTCCTACAAGTAGTAAGCACTATATATAGGGAGGTTGGATTCACTTATTTACACAGAGTATCACAACAATCAGTTCTCTGTAAGTGGGCATGTTCCTAATGTGAGAGAAACGGTAGATCTATTGAGAGATTGGGTGTTATTGGGGTTTTGGATGTGAGAAAAATACTAGAGTGATTTTAACAATTTTTCACATAGTATATTTTTCTCTCGTCGTCCTTGACAGCTGTGGTTTTCTCCACTATAGGAGTTTTCCACGTAAATTCTTGTGTTGTGATTGGTTTCATTCTCCATCTATTTTTTATTATTATATGTTTGATATTTTTACATGCAAGATCTTGGGTGGGATTTAAAAATTCCCAAACAATAAATTGTGTAGAATGTGTCCTTTGAAGTTTCAAAATTCTGGCAGCTAAGAATCATATATGTTCGAAAAATATTTCTTTTGTGGGCAATTAGTGACTGAACTATATATGGTCTATTCTCAAAGTATACCCAAGCTTGCTGATCTTGTGGATTTATTTTTGGATCTATTTGGTCTTGCATTAGAAGATGACCGACCATTTTGACACGTAATGGTGCTGTAGTAATTGGTTTTATCATTGTCTTCACATTGAGCAATAACTAACCTCATCGTATGGCGAAGATGCTTTATATGTTATGCTATGTTTTGACTTAACACTTCTTCTATACGACCATGTCATTAATTAAACAAGTAGTAGTTAGTCAAATAATCCAATTTGTGCATACACAAGCAATAATATATGCATCCACTTTGACCTACTCCCAAACTTGTTTTAATAAACCCCCATAAAATATTCATATTTTAATTTTTTTTTCTTACTCAAAACTATCATATCCTTTCCTCTAACATAAAATCACATTAACATATAAATAACCCTCAGTTGATTCGCTTTCAATTAGTATAAAGAATATGTGAAAAATAGATGCACATGTTTCGTATATACCAAGAAGCATATAGTGTTCTCTATATATGTAATTGATATGTTAGCTTTTACCGGGGGAAAAAAAAAAAGAAATTGAAATTAATCAAGAGTTAAATTGACAAAAGAATCATGTTAAACATATTTATAAATGAACAAAGCAGGAGAAACAGTTGAGAAGTGGAGAGTTGGGAATAAGGTCACATTAGTTGGATGATTATAGACGCTGGCATAGATAGACCAAGAAGTTGTTACATTTAGATACATGTTGCCATCGTTGTTCGCTTCTTCTTTTTTTTTTTTTTTTTTTTTTTCCGTAAACCTGATTAAGATTACACCAAATTTATCATCTTGATCCAGTCATTTAAGAAATTTGGATTGGATAGCTATGCTAGTGACCTCATAGGGAAATTATTCAACCAATTCAAATTGATACAATTAATAAACTTGCTTAAATATAAGTCCATTATTAGATTGAAAAAGTATTAGAACTTACAGGTTGGTGGGTTAGATTAAATTGAAGAGTTTCAATTCAACTCAACCCAAAATCATTATTATTATTATATTACTACTAACATAATCACCCATTAAAAGATTATTGCCATAAACTCGAGGCAAAGTCGGTGGTGCCGCAAATTGTTGATTTTTTTTCTCCTCAATTATCGCCAATTCGAATGTCTCTCTTATACTCGCCAACTTCGATTCCACTTTACTATATACAAGCCACAGTTCCTCCATTGACGATGCTCCGTCTATTTTCGTTTCCAAAATCGAAAACATCTTTTCAACAAACGCTTTCTTTTTCTCCATCAACTTCTTCTTCTTACTCTCAAACAACTCCACAAGGTCAAGCCACTTTTAGGCTTTCTTCATCAGCACCGGCATCTCTCTCAGTTCCTTGTACTTGTTGATCATGTCATTGATTGTGTCTTGTTCGCCGGCCACGTCTCGACTTTCCCATCTGGCCCATAACAGACGATACACGCCATTACGTCGCAGAGTGTCTCTAGCTCATGAGCTTTGTTCTTCAGTGTCGGTTTTTTCTTCTTGAAATTGCTTTGTCGAGAATTCCCTTCGTGCTCGTCGATGAGCTTCACGACTCTTTTTCTTTTAACATGTGTTGTTTCTGCTTCCATTGGATTCATTCAAGAACTAGTATTAATTCAAGAAACAATGATGATTGAGAGTAGCTTTAATATATATATATTAGGCAGTGGTCGTTATGTCTTTGTGAGATTTTCGTCGTCCTCTATAGAATTTATTCATTCTTTATTTATAATTAATAAAAAAAAATGTGATATATCGTTTTAACTATTGAAAGAAAAAAAAAAAAACTGCTTTATTTATGTAAAATGTATCTCACAAATACTGGGGGAAACTTTTGTTCATTAAAACAAAAATCACGAATACTCATCTAATTGTTCTTTTTGGTTGTGTTCTTTAGATCAAAGAGACTCGGGTATGACTTGTGTTTGCGAAGATTTTTTTTTTCTTTTTCCTCTTCCCGGTAGCAGATGCCTTATGTCTGCAATCCAATTTGAAACATGCAAATAAAATATGGGTCGCTTTTTGTCGAGATGTCAGGAGAAGTTATGAGATATCTTTTATAGAGAACAGGATTGCTAGGCTTAGTGCTTTGTTTTGCATTAGCATGTAAATATATTGGCATGCTTTATGTTAAACTGCCTTTTTTGGGTTATGTATGAAGAAGGTCCGAGAGTGATTTAAGTGCTCAAGAAGAGGAATATCCCTGGCAGCTTCTAAGAGCAAAGTAAGACATGGATTAAAATATTTAGTGGGAAAAAAAAAAGACAATGACGAAATTAAATAAATCTTGTCTGGATTCCCCTATTAATTGGAATTAGAGGCCAAATGGATGGTGGAAAACGGACGTCTTTGCTTTTTGGCCTTATGGAGCTTAATAAGCCGATCATAAAACAGCTGGAAGAAGAAAAGAAGGTTATCGTGGTACTAAAGGTCATAGGCAAAAGTTGTTGTGCAAAATTTAAATATACTCGCAAGCACACAAATTTTTAGAATAGAATAGTGGTAACGAGGTCGAACTAACAAGGATTGCTATAAATAAAAAAGTCTAATTTAAATTTTAATCAATATTAATTCTAATTTAGTCAAGCAAATTGAGTTTTAAGAGAAATTTAACTAATTAAATTAAGAAAACAATTAAAGCAAAGGAGATTTCAATAGGACAAAGATTACCAAGCTAGGTTTCAGAATCCATTACTATTCAACCCGTAATTATCTAATTAATTATGAATCCTCATATTTAGATTAATAAATATGTCATCTATGTCATCTCATAGATATAAAAATTAAACCTTAAGTAATTAAATCTGTTAGGAAATATATCTTATTTTTCAATAAGGATTTCCTATGATATTTTCTTATTTAGTAAGATTTCTAGTTAAGGAATAAGTAATTTCCTCTTTAGGATTTGACTTCTTATTCAAGGAGGAATACTACTAGTACAAGAAAAGAAATACTTCTCCTACAAGAAATAATTACTATATATATGGAGGTTGGGTTCACTTTTTTACACATAGAATAACACAACAATCAGGTTCTCTGCAAGTAGACAGTTTCTAATGTGAGAGAAACAGTAGGTCTATTGAGAGATTAGATGTTATTGGGGTTTTGGTGTGAGAAAATTACTAGAGTGATCGTAACAATTTTTCACATAGTGGATTTTTCTCTCGTCGTCCTTAACGGCCGTGGTTTTTCTCTGGTATATGAGTTTTCCACGTAAATTCTTATGTTGAGTGATTGGTTTTATTCTCCATCTATTCTCCATCTATTTTCTGTTATTATTTGTTTGATATTTTTGCTTGCAAGATTTGGGGTGGAACTAAAAAATTTCCTAACAAAATCTAATGTAGGTTCTTTTTCTCTTCAAGGTAGGATTTCGAAGCATTATATATATTTTATTGAAAAACAAAAAATCAAAGTTTCATAAGTATTCTATATATTCAATTTATTAAAAATAAATAATCAAATAGAATCACATTAATCATCATAATACTAAGCTTATATTTAAACAAATAATCTCTTAACTATCAAGAATACATGATATTAATGATGAAAAAATAATTATTCAACTCATCTATGAAACAAGATCCATAATCATTAAATAACACATATAGGGAATTAATTAAATAAAAAGACAATTATTTCATTGAATATGATTTCATTCTTAACCTCAGTATAAAAAAATTAACTAGACATACTTGTATTGGGAGCAACAAAATTAATAGAATTAGCCATGGCGAATTGAAGGACTGCAGCTTCTTTCCTCACACGCCCGCTTCACTTCTGTCTTGCGTCTCCTTCTGAATTCTGGCTTTGGGTTAATATAATTGTTCCTTTTATAAGATGGCTACTGACTTGCTTAATTCTTGTCGGATTCTAATTGAAATTAATTCTTCACCACCTATCGTAAGTTTAGGGCATCCACCGACTTAACAAAGCCCACTTATCAAGTCGTTTTTATCTTGTTTCCTCGTTTTAGTTTGAAAGCTAACCCGTCATTTGAGTTAAAAGCGAAAGGCCAATTAATCTCTTTTTTTCACTACGTAGCACATGCATCCCAATTGCCGAATAGAATCTTTCTTTAATTATTTTAGGTTTCATGTGGAAGCTTATTTGGAACATAAGCTTCAATTCTTCAATTCTTTCCGCTTATTGTTCTTTTATGCATTTTCTATTAATAATCTCTAATTATTTTCTTGTTTAATAAAATAATTTAATTAACTAAAAATAACTAGCAAATATATAATAAAAGGTAAAATATGTATGTATTATATGCTTATCAAAGGTGCTAGAGTCCATTATTATCTTTTCATATGCATTTACTTTCTAAATTTTCACTGAAAATATTCTGTATTGCATTTTACTTAAACTAGAGTATCATTAATTGTTATTATATTTCCCGGTTCAGAAAGAGAAAGCTGCAGTAGAAGAGGAATTTGAAATTGATCTGAACATTGCGGCTATGATGGATTTTTGCAGCTTGCATTCTTCAAGAAAATTATCATAATTTATCTTCTCTTTGATATATTTTATTTTCTGGAATGACCCTCATCATGTACACTTTTTGACTGAGAGCCAGTGCTCTGTAATGAATATAGGACTCTTGGCCTTTTGCATTGTAACATTTCATATCTCTTGCGCTGTTGTAAAGTTCTTTCTACTTGAGAGCAATTCTAAATTGAAAATTAATTGACTGCCATTTGCAAATCCATTTCGTGTTAAGTGCTCTTTGAGAATTGTGTTGACTGAATTAGTGATAGATATTGATTCTATTTGATTCTACTGTATCATCCTTCGTGTAGGAATTATAGAATACATCAAAGGTAATACAATTAATGAATGCATGTATGATATGTATAATTGAATTTAATATAACCACCGGTTTTCAAAATAAGGGCCAGTTTGGTAATGCTGTAGCTTTTAAAATAATTGTTGTTAGCTGTGCTGTAGAAATAATCAGCTGTGAAGAGAATTAGTTAAGTGTTTGGTAAATTTTATTTTTAGAAGTATTGTGAGTTTTAAAAGTAGTTGTGGATGTTTAGTAAATCTTACTATTAAACTACTGTAAAAAAATAATGACTAAAATGAACATAATGTAGGATAAAATTTACTTACACATAAAAGAACATGTACACACAAAATTTTTAATTATGTATTATAATAATATTAAAAATAAAATTTATACTATATTGATTTTATTTTTTTGTAATAAAAATTTATTAAAATATTGATTTTGTTTCCAATTTGAATAAAAATAGTTTTGGGTTTAGATAATAATTGTAAGGATATATATGAAATTATATTAAAGGATCAAATTGATTCTCAAAATCAGAATCTAAAAATTACTCTTTTTCTACTTTTCAAAATCAGCTGTAGGAGAGGCTGATTTTGACAAAAGTGATTTTAAAATTTTTTTACCAAACAATAAAATTATCTTTTAGATTTTCAAAATTAATTTTAAGCCTCTCAAAAATAATTTTCAATAGGCCCTAAATACACACATGTCATAGCATTATTTGTTTATTATATAACTAACATGTTACCTATGATGTATTGTAGAATTTTTTTCATGCCTACCACCATCCAAAACAAGATGCTAATAATTTCCTTTTGGTTTTCCATATATTATTGTTGAAAACATTAAGATTTGCCTCATGTTTTTTGTTGTACGCTTAGTAAGATACACTCATTTTATGTCCACGAAAAGTTCAGTACCCTGCCATTTAGTTGAAATATATGTCAGCTAATGTAGCAAATATTCCCTCTAATCCATTGAAGAAATTTCTATGGGTGAGGATATTTCCACCTCATTAATTGTGTAAACCTAGCTCAATTACAAAAAATATTTGTAATAAATTCTCAATAATTTTAATAAATATAAATCAATAAAAATATTTGTTTAATTAGTCAATTAAATCATTCTTACATTTTTTTTCTTACTTAGATTTTTTATTTTTTACTATTAAGGTTGCTTTAATACAAGTTATATTTAATTATTTTTACTTTATGATAAAAAATGACCCAATTGCCTGAAAAAATATGTGTTTTTGTATCTAATACTTTAGGTACTTAATTTTGTGACTTATAATCTAACTTTTTAAATAAAATCTAATATTTTTCATACTTAGATGTAAATGACATAAATAAAATCTAATATTTTTCATACTTTAGGTACTTAATTTTGTGACTTATAATCTAACTTTTTAAATAAAATCTAATATTTTTCATACTTAGATGTAAATGACATAAATTTGACAGCCTAATAATTTATTTGAGTATTGTCTCATGATAACATTATATTAGTTTAATTAAAGGTTGATAAAATTAAAAAAAATGTTGAAGTTAAAGTAAATTTTTGGTATTTTTAAATTTTAAGGGTAATATAATTAATTTAAATTTAGGTTAAAGCAATCTTAGTAGTCAAATATAATAAAAAATCTAAGTCACAAAAGTTAAATTAAGATATCACAAAAAATAAACTAAGATAGATTTAATTGATTAATTCTTTAGAATTCTTCTTTATTTAAAATTTTAAAAAATAATGTGAACTTTCTATAATTATTTTCTAAATATGAGGTGGAAATATCACCGCCCAATTTCTATCGCTATTTGCTGCAAGGTTCGAGTATCGAATCAGGATTTTGGTGCGACAAGAAAAACCTTAAAATTTTAGTAAGTAGTATCAAAATTACGTAAAATCTGAAGGGGAAAAATGTAAAAAATTTAACAAAAAGATGTTATAAATGAATTTAAGCTAATTATTTTATTAGAAACTCTATATAATCTTCAAACCTGACACGATTATTACAGAAGTTGGCATACATATCATCCATTTAATAATTATATTAAATTTTACCATTCAAATTCATTTATTTGTCATATTCGTGTCGCTCTTTAAATTTTTTTTTATACTTAAAAAAAAAAAAGATAAACAGATGAACAAAGCCCAAATAGGTTTTTATTTTTCCCTTGCCAATTCCAAGATTCGAATCTGGGTGGCTAGTAACTTATTATTTGCTGGTTACCAATCTGGCCACGCCGTTGGGGTGGAACCTTTTTTTTTTTTCTGGATCAGGTGTATTATTAATGCTTAGTTTACTAACTTTTGTGTGCCAATTGACGTGGCACCATCAAACCAGCTGACCCATCACCTATTATGATTTTTTTTCATTTTCTTAGTTTTTTTTTAATTAACAACCTAACGCCACACTTTACATAAGAACCAAATTGTATTGAGATAGTTCAGTTCAATTCGGTTCAAAACATAAAAATTAAATGATTCATAAATTATGAATTATTTAATTTTTTATTTGATTTGGTTCAAAATTGAACCAAGTTACTGAACCAAATGGTTAAAGAAAAAATTAAAATAAAATTAAAAAAATAGTTTAGAACTTCTCTTTTCTTACATTTCGGGTCCACCTACCTTACAACTGTTGTAAGGTACCACTAATTTTATCCTTTTCTAGATTTAATCCATCGCCGTCAAATCTAATTAAAAAATATTTTTGATGGTTGAGATTGTTAGTTTGAATATTAACAGTACACTCCGAACTGTTTATGAAAAATTCTTAAAATCAAAGAAATAAAATTGCTAACACATAGCTGCAGAGCCACTCTCTGGTTCCGATTGAGATTCGCTCAAGCAAGATCGATTTGCAAGAACCCTAATTAAACTGACAACAATGGTGACAAAATTGATTCAAAGGTAAGTAGTTACCAAGACGCCTACGAGCAACTCGACAAGCTCGACTTCACTGATCCTCCCAAGAAAAAGAAATTTGGGTATCATCACACCTACTTTCACGCTTAATATTCCAATTCTTGTATTGGGTTTCATTATTTTTTTACAATTTTGTTTCTTCGATCGATTTTCATCTGGTAAAGCTCTTCTTTGTGTGCATGCCTTCGTTGGCTGTATATTTGGTGGCCCAATATGCTCGCTATAAGATGAGAAGAATGGAAACGGAGCTAGAACAGAAGAAGGCAATAGAGGATAAGAAGAAGCAAGAGGAAGAGGAGAAATCAAAGGAGTTGCAATTAAAGAGGCGGAAGAAATAGATAAATCAAACCCAGAGCTTTTAGAAGTGAAAAGGAGACTGGGTAAACTAGCGGAGGCTGTAAATAAAGTTGTGAAGAAGAAACATTCTGTAAAAAGTGAAGTGGGTGACAACAAAAGGGTGACAACAAAGCGCATCATAATCAAGCAGTTCTGTAGTGAAAGACCATGTTAGTCGGCCAGAATCTGGGGAACCAACAGCAAAAAAGACCAAAAAGGAAAAGGCATTCTGAAGATTCGTCATGACTATAGTCTATGTTTTAGGCACACCAAGCTTTAATTCATATATTGCAAGATGATTAGTTAATGCTTACGAACTAATAATTTAGGATGGCAGAGGGAACATAGATAGAGCGTAGAAATTTTTCTGTCAAGTCAAAATGTTTGTAGGTGCATCTATGTACGCATTGCATAGGTAGTTTTGTCGATTCTTGCTGGTGTGTATCTGCTTGTGTTGTTTAAAATCGTATGATTGTAGATATTTTGTTTTGGTTTTGATCAGTGTCAATACTCAGACGAGTTGAGATTTGATGCTGTATATTCCTGAAGATTATGATTCTAGCTTGATGCGTATCGTGCATTTATTGTCAAAAAAAAAAAGAGAGAGAGTTTCTAACACGAGTCCGGTTTATTTAAAATTAAAAATAATTAGACAATTAAAAATTATTAACTAACTTTTTTATATCTTATTCAATTGGGAAATTGCTTTATAAAAAATACACAAACAATTTTTTTTCACTAATCCACCTCAAGTTTATAAAATGCATCACTGCTCCACTTTTGTCTTAATTCTGTTTGAGAAATTAACATAGTATTGATAAAATGACTATTTTATCCCTGAACATAATATGATTATTTTCCAAAATAAATGCCAAAAAAAAAAGATGATATTGTTTTTTATTGGCAATATAGATATTAAAAGGAAAAAAAAAAGATAGTTCTTCCTCTAGTGAATATAAATGATAGCTGCAAAAACTGAACTAATTATTAATCTTAAAAAAATTAAAATCCAAACTAAATCCATAGCTTAAAACTAATCGAACTAAGGGCCTGTTTAGGATTGAGATGAGGTAGATTTTAAGTTACAGGTGCTGTGATATAAAAGTTATAGCTGTGAAATAAAAGCAATTGGTGTTTGGTAAACACCATCAGCTGTGGTGTAAAAGTCTTTAATAAAAATTTATGTTAAATTAAATTTAGTAAATTATATAATTATTAAATCAAATATATTAATTATTTAAATTAATATTTATTATTTAAATCAATTATTAAATAATTATAATATATTTTGCTGCCAACAATTTTTCAGCCGACGGCAATCACCAATGATGGCCTCAAAGGTGGTGAATTGGGTACCATTGAATTCCATCTTCCGTAATCTATTCAACAATGCAATTATCGGATTCAAAAAGCCATCAAATATAGCGTTGTTTTCACTAAAAACCCCAGCTTCACCGTGACGTTGCCGTTAAACAATGGCAAGTCATCACGGTGCACTGCTACCATCATCTGGAGGAGTCTTCCAGAATTTATCGTCTGAAGATGGTGGTGAACTATAAATCTTTGAATTTAACGATGATGTCATAGTGAAGCCACGATTTTGGGTAGGGATTGCTCCGTCTCCAATGATGTTAAGTTCGTTAATTACACCGTAGGATAAATCATGAGAAAAGGATTCTGAAGGTGCTGGTGGTGTAATCATTGGGTAGATATTAATTTTTCCAGCAACTTTGGTTGACAACAGTCACTGTTGGTTTTTATTTTTTTATTTTATTGTAATGAACTTTAATTATTTATTAAAAATTTAAAATTTAAAATGTAATTTTATTTTTGATAAATTATAGGGATAATACAAGTATTTCTTCTATTGCTATGGGGTAATGAAATTTAAATATTTATTAAAAATAAAAAATAAAAAAATGTAATTGTATTTTTGATAAGTTATGGGGATAATACAAGTATTTCATCTATTGCTGTGGGATAAAATCACCTCAATTTCCAAACAATAACTATAAGTGTTTACTAAACACTTTACAACTATAGATTAAAAGTCACAGTCATCTCATCACAGTACCAAACGGGCCTTAAATTAAAATAGATCTGATAAAACAAAATAAATTTAGTAGGTTTAAATAGCCTCCCCCTTTATTATTTATTATTTATTAATATTATTATATTTTTTAATTTATATTTATGTAATAACATTTTTACACCAATTTTAATGATGTAATATGAATTTTTTACGAAGAAAGAGGAAAATGAAATTGTGGTAATACTTATAAATAAATTGTAAACACAAAAGGAAGCTAAGGGCCCAATGAAATTTAACGTCATAAAAGACAAAAAAATGTGGTAACTTGCAACGGTGGTAACATAGTTTTGTCATTTCTTACATTTATTTATTACGTAATACATGTAATAATACATATATCATAGGATACCCTTTATTTTATTATATTTAATTGTTGGTGCTTGACTAATGACTCATTTTAACTTCGAGAGATAATGTAAGTATTGTGGATATAGAAGTAGAAGTTAAAGGATGAAAAAGTAGTGATTGAAAGAGTGCTGGTTGATAATAGAAGTTTGAACTTTATTTTGTAATATATAGTGGATTTCTAAATTATTGTTGGACTTTATTATGTTAATTTACTATTATTAGATTTTATTATGTTGTTTATTATTTATGGATTTCTATATTATTGTTGGATTTTATTGTGTTAATTTACTATTATTAGATTTTGTTAATAGGGTTGGCAAAAAGCAGGCTCGGGCCTGGGCTTGTTCTTGGACGGCTGGGCCTGGACGAGCCTGTACCAGGCTTGGGCCGGGCCGGCTTGGGCTTTTCATTAATTTTAAAATAAATTTTTTATAATGTAAAAAAATTTAAATTAAAAAAATTATTCAATACATAAGAGAATAATAGTCTAATATACAAAATATTAGTGATACAATATAGTAAATCACAAATACTAACAAAAAAATATTAATCTAATTATTTTTAGTTTTTTAATTTTATTTATTTTTTTTATTTATAAATTAAAAAGCTCGAGCTTTTATCCTAAGCCCTTAACCAGGCCCCACTTCATGCAGGCTTTTTATTTTTTGGCCCATGTCCATGCCCAATCCATGCAGGCCGGCCCGAGCTTTTTTGCCAACTCTATTTATTATATTGTTTATTGATTTATAGACTCAAGATTATTGTTGTAGTAATAATATATTACTATTATTTCATTTTTTTAATAATGAATATACAAGATAAAATCAAATCAAACCAAATTATAGAACTGAACCAAACCGATCAAAATTAATTCAGTTTAATTCCGTTCGATTCTATGATATGGTTCATATTTAGTTCACAAATTCATGAAACATTTGGTTTCAATTTAGTTCAGTTCTAGGCCTGAACCGAACTAAACCAAATAGTGCCCACCCCTACTTTACAATACTATATTTTACAATGCTAAAATTCAGTCACTGCACATCTAATAGAAACAGAATCAATTGAATTATAAAAAGGCAAACAAAATCAAGATATTAATGCAATAAAGTGCAAAGGATAATTAAAAATTAAAACTATATTGTATAACATTTATTATAATATAACATTTAACACCCAATATTAAATAACATGCATTGTAATGTAATAAGCGTATCAAACACACCCTTAGTAAAAAAGATATTAGACAAAAACGCCATCTCCCCATACAAGTTTATTTGCCTCCCATTTCATTTACAATAACGTTAAGAATCTCAAAATTTAAATTCCAACTTAACTCCTAATGTTATATGTCACTAATTTATTAGATATATATTTCATAATTTATAAAAATTACTTAACCATCATTCAAAAGATGTCAGTTGAGACCAAGATTAAAACTTAAATATTGAGTTCTTCCATTTAATAAACACTGCCTCCCATTTCGGCTCAAGACTATTTCTTCTTCTTGCGGCCGCAAACAAACTCAACGTCCCTAAACATAAAACAATAATTAGTATTAAACAAAAGAATGAAATGACTAACATTTATCGCGATAAAAGATTTAAGGAGTTGAGATGAGCTATTAGCATTCTTTTAATTTCCTTTTAAAACCCCTTTCGGTTGTTTACGACTTTACCCTTAATTAAAATTACACTTAAAAGGCATACAAGTGAAAAAAGCGTACATGACAAACTCCATACACCCACCTAAGTGGGTTTTGAGTTTAAAATTTATTTTAGAATTTCATAATCTTCTTTCAAATTTTTATGGCTCCAATTTGTTTGTGTGTTTTTTTCTTTTCAAAAGATCGATTTTAACAAGGGCTGTGAAATGGTGGCTAATAATAGTTGAACAATTATGATTTCGAAAAAAAAAATTTACACCTATAAAATTTACATATAATCAATTAGAATTAATGCACTAAACTCCACTATAAAGCAACGAGGAAATCTGAACAGAAACCCTAATAAATTAAGGTTATTTTCGTCATTGAAAGGGGTGTTATAAGAGATCATACAATTTTTAAATATTTTAATGAGGTGTACTATTAAAAGGGAGATATTAAGAGGAGTTTTGAGGGTGCCAATAGTCCCACTCTAAGGAGTTACCTCATGATAGCACGTAAATCAGCCAAAACGACACTCAGCAAATCAAAATTCCCAGACTTGAATATTTCTACATATTCACCAGGTACAAACAAATTATATAAGAGCATTTTTATCTAATTAATTCGCTAATGGGAAAATACTAAAAATCACTCAAGTTTTCTATGTTATTATTACTTTTTCTTTATTTGAGAAACATACCTGTAGCTAGATCATATCCAAGATCCAGATTATCCAGCTTCAATATTTTTTCAACGGCAACTGAACCGTCAAATCCATTAGCACAAGCAATGGTATGCACGGGAATCTGCGGGCTTAAATTATTAGTAACAACATTAAGTAAGGGCATAATTTTTTATTTAATTTTTTTTATTGACAATTGCATTATTTTAGTTTCTCATTAAATAGAAGCTAGCTGCAGTATAATCTATACAACCCAGTACTAAAACAATTATTGCAGCCAATCAAGAAGCACAGGTAAAGTCCAAGCATGCGTCATCACTCAAGCCAGAATAACATCTCACATTATTTTGATCATAATTCGTGCACATAAATCCAAAGAAAAACCTGACAAATGACGATTATATGAAAGGTATATATTTTAAACGGAGCATTTCATTCTAATCTGATATATTTTCTCCACAAATGTTAACCCATTTCTTTTTGCTTTGTTAAATTTACTGGACCTATTTGTATCTTTAGAAAATTGAAGAGCAGTTCTCATAAACAACTAGGTTTGGAGAAACAAACAATTAAGACGAAGTTGAAGAGGAAGGAGAAAAAAAAAAAAAAAACACCTTAAGAGCATTTTGGAAAATCTGAATACCAATCTTCCCACCAGAGTTTGTAGCTTGTAACCTGTCTAACCCTTTTGACGCTTGTAGAAGGGCGACCCTACCACCTGAAATTACACCAGAGCATGAAATAAGCAATTTCATCATTACAGCGAAGACAGAGTCTTGGTGTTTCCGAAGTATTGCTCCTTATTCATTCATTATTTTCACACATATGAATATCATCACGCTTAATTAGTTGACATATAGATGTAGCAGTAAGTGAATAGAAAACAAACTTATGCCCCAAAACTTTTTCCTCCAACAAGGTGCACCCAACAAACTCAAAATAAAAATTCCAATGCAACCTTGATAGCTTTAAGGGCATTAATAATTCTCTTCTCTTTGTACAATCTTGTTTGCATGGCTCCACCAACCTTTAAGTCTCATCAAAACATGCTTTTAAGGTGGGCAATCCATGTGGTTAAGATTGCCATAACTAAATACTTGCAAAGTAACATGTACATCCAATCAAACAAACGAACCTCGAAAACAGCAACATTGCGAGAAAGATTCGCAAGCCTCTCTTTTAACATGTTTACTTCATAATATGAAGTGCTCAATTTAATTTCGGACCTCAACTGTTATAACAGAAATAACAGGAACATGTCAATAAACACAATGGAGAGCCTGATCATTGTTGAAACACCTCAAAGAGCCAAAACAAAGTAACTTGTCAACGTCTGCCTGGACACCAAAGCCACCAAGGATAATGGTCTCATGGTCCTGACTTGAAAAATTGTATGATACTTGAACCTATAACGGTAGCGAGGGGCCTAAGACAAATTGTTCGAGCAGAACCTTCCCTTAATGTGATCTAGGGCCAAGATTGGTACAACAATGATGCGTCTAAATACCAGTTATTATTAATCTCACCTCTATACATGAGCCAAGCATTTGTGGTGTAATGCTAATATACCTCTCAGTTACAACCTAAAAATAAAAAGACAGGAGGATATTAATGTGTGGTATATCATTAGGCAAACGGTGTTGGAAAATTTATCAAATAAACCTACCTGGCCGCCTGTGAGAATGGCAAGGTCTTCCATGATCGCCTTTCTGTTTTCTTGAAATATAGAAACTTGAACAACATAAAACTTCATCCAATTCAATAGCCCACCATTATTCATTTACACATATAACACATCATTTTGTAAAAGGAAACTAATAATTGATGATATATGATACGTCTTATATTCTTTTGTAATCTAGTTTGATATTAAATTTTCCTTGAAAACATGCCCGTTCAATGCAGATCTCAGGAAGAACCATGTAAATTTTTTTGTCCTAACTTACTTTTATTATTTTTCCAGTTTGCTAAGAAACTTCGATTACCTGGGTTTGAAAACAAGTCCTGTCTAGCATAAGCGATGCTAACACTTTCTCGTCAACTTCCTCCGTAACAATCAGTAGAGGTTGTCTCTCAGAAAAGAAATTTCATCAGTTAAATTTGTAATCAACATAAACTTTCATATTTTGCATAACAGTCCTCTTACAGCCATCTCCAGCAGTCCAATTGCTTGCTTAACAAAATTCTTATTCAAAATTTTATTCTCATGGATCAAAATCAATGTATGTTTCAGTACCTGATAAAACGAAACCAACAGTTCTATTAACACCAAGAATGATACAACATTATATTTCTAGGTAAAAGTTATGAAAACAAAGCACACTGATTCAATCGTTATAACGATATGCTTACACATATTTTACTTCGCTTAATGTCATAAAAGTAAGGGGATAAACAGCCCCAGTTAAGCTCCATTGCGTTCGTAAGCTCTATTCTTTCATTACATGTCTCTATTTCGTTCTGAAACAAGTTTAAAGAAGAAAAATTGTTTCCTGTTAGGAAGGCTCAAAAACTTTTGTAGAAAGAAAAAAGAATAAATATCATTATGAGTATATTGATGGAATAGGAAGAAACAAAAGTACATGTTCGAACATTCTTTCATAAATAACCAATCCTACAACATTCACCTCAAGCACTAAGACAAATAGAAGGGGAGAAATAATTTCTTTAATGCCCATGTATTAAAGGGACATGTCATGTTCCCAATTTAACCACAAATAGCCTCAACGTTAATAAAAATGTAATAAATCTAACTTTAAAGGAAAAAATGATAGAAACACAACCTTGTTAAAGAAAAAATGGTATCCCTATATTTGATCATGTTAATTTTCTTCATATTTCCTCTTACCCCTCACTCTTTCTCCCAATCAGTATATAATTGATAATTATATTTAATTCATGCACGTGTCATGCATGCATTAAATGGATATAGTACAACAGAAGTGCTCTAATGTTTCATCAAAGTCATTGTTTTTGTTTGCTTACAACTGATTTCTTTTTTGGTTTTATGCGTTCTCAAACCAAGAGGAACCAAAACAAAAGGAATCATAAAAAGAAAAGGCATGCAAATATTAATAACTTACAGACATTGATTCGTAAAAATCTAGCACGCAACTTACAGAGATCATATAAAAATCCTTTTCCCCATGTTTCGCCATAGCCTTGGCTACGAGGCCACCAACCTTTCGATCCCCATTTGCAGCTATTTTTGCAATCTTCATAAGAGAAAAAAAAAATGCATCACCAATATGTCAAATTAAATCACTTCACTATCCAGTCTTTATACAGGCCAACTCCTGAAAAAAGTAATACTCAAAGCAACCTGGGAGGTTACTTCAAATGAGCCAGAGCTGACAATTCGTGCTGTTTGCTGCAAATGGTCCTCAACTACCTTATATGCCATTCTAATCCCTGTTTGTAGCTCATCAACATCTACCCCCACTTCCAATTCCTTTTCTACTTCACTACTCAAGGGATCGCATATCAAATCCTTATATTTGATGCCTGCAGAAAAATATTCAAACTTCAAATAATGAGTAACCACATCATCTATAAGAGATTCAATCAATATAGTTGCATACATCCAAAAGGTTAAATGTTCCTCTAGTCGCTACAGATTGACCCAATTAGCTAGATAGTCCTTGTAAATTTCTTAAAAATTACCTAAAACAGTCCTGTCGCTACTTTTGCTGTTGTTCTATCTGACTTTTCAGTGTTGAGAAGTATTTACGTTTAATGAGAAATTCTTGAGTATATAAGAGATTCTTGAATATATAAGAGGCACCGTATCATCCATACAAACAACCAGATGATGTTCTATCATGTGAGCAATTGTTTTTCGCCACCATGCAAGTGAGAGTTATATTAAATTCAACTACATATACCATACAATCATTAGCTAGTTGTATTACCTCATTAGTTAGCTGTATAACCTCAAACGTACCAAAGATTTTCTCTTGTTTAAAATAACTTAAATTCAAACAAATCTTACATGCAACAAGTGAATAATAGATAAATGAATTTAACAATAACGCATATACGATAAAGACATTTTAAGCAATTTTTAAAAATATAAAGACCGTAATTGGATTAAGGAGCATATATTCGCCTCTTTAAACTAATTTACAATTAAGAGCTGCTACGTTAACCTAAACAATAGGTCTTTAGTTACAAAGTATAAGCCACACACCAACTTCAGCCTCAAAAAACCTAAGGTCTTCAATTCGTTGTACAAAGCTTGCGCCACTATCAAGATGCTACAACACCAGCAACCAACAATATTAGATGACAAACAGAAAACTATATAAAATATTGTTAATGGAATTGAAGAAAATAACATCAAAACCACATATATAAAAAATTAAACCCCAAATAATAAATTATAACGATGACCCAAAAAAAAAAAAAAGAAGAAGTACAAGGTCGTAAACAGACATGTATCATTTTGTTCAAGTCCACATACTTCATTAAAAGGTCGTTTGCCTTGGATCTGGCCAATCCTTAATCATTTTCTAACATATATATAATACACAAATAAGGAATCCATGTTTTGCAAACACTACTTTTTATTATTTTTTCATCTTCCTTAAAATTTAAGTAATATATTAATATTATTTTTAAAACTTTACTTCTAAGAATTCTGGACCTTGTTTCGACCTCTTCAATTTAAACTCCACTTCCTAACAAAATTGGCTTTTCAAAATCTTCTTTTCCGTCCGTTAAGTTAGTTACTACATATTCTTGAATTATGAATTAATATTCTTTGTAAAAGGTATTTTTATTTAAAAAGGAACAATTACATCCATCATAACTAATACGTTGGATGAGTAACATAAAAAAAAAATGACATGGTTAAAAATTTAAAAACAACAATCATTATATAAATTTTTAAAATGAACAATATACTTGACCTCATTATTAATGTGGTATAAACAGACAGGATATTGACGGCAAAACACTTCACCAAAATTAGGGACATGTGCAATCAATACAACTACTGATAAACAATCATTATAGATAAAGATACAAACGTGTAATTTATCAATTCTATAAACATCAAATCAAAAACCATTTACACTTCTCTATAACAAGTTTTAAAAACACTTATTTGAAATAGGAGTGTTCAGAATCCAATCTAATCCGATCAATCCGTCTGATTCCCAAAAATTTGATCTATTGATGAGCTGGATTGGGTTGAAAATTTAAAAATCCACAGTCGCTGGATTGAATATGGATTTACTTTTGTAAATCTGCAAAAAAAAAAAAACTACAAATCTGCAATATATATATATATATATACTTAATTAAAAAAAAGAACTTGTAAATGTGGCATTACTACTTACTAATAAATAAATAAGTTAAAATGTAGTTACATTAATACCATATTATATCTTATCCCATAATAATATAAAATAAAAAATAATTAAATAAACAAATAAGCTTCCTAAACAGAAAAAATTCGGAAGCAAAACAAGAAACCCTAGCCTCAACAAAACACTTTAGCACATAACGCCCACCCTCTACCCCGCTGCACACACAGAGCCATCACCGTTTCATCTCACAACTTGAGTTAATTAAGCTTAATTTTCATGGATTGATCTAAACAAATGAGATTTTTTCTTTTCGGTGTGTTAAGTTTTGAAACTTTGAACGTATTATTCTAACTTTATTTAAACAATTTATTTATTTAAATCTTATTCAATTTTGAATTAAATAAAAAATTATTTCTATATTAATTTTTTATTTAATTAGTTCTTGGATTGAACAGAATTAAAAAATTTTAATCCACAAACCAATCTGCAAAATGGTGGATTCGATGTGAATTGGGTCAAATCCGCATACATATGAATTGGATTTGGTTTGGATTTAGATTAAATTTCACCAATACATGGATTAGATTGGAATGAAAATTTATAAAGCAAAATCGTGAATTAGATATGGATTAATGTCCAATCCGCGAACACCCCTAATTTGAAAAACAATAATAAAAACCCCCAAAAGAAAATAATTCAATTTAATTTCAAATGTCCTATTAAATTTTACAATTTTTTATCCGACCAAAATAAAACAGTCATATCACCAGATTTTTTTTTAAAAAATTTAAATTTATTCTTAAAAAATGGAGATGGATGAGCAAACTAATCAAATTTTGTTTAAAAACCACTTAACCAGGTCAAGGGCAGCAGTATAACCACCATAGACAGCAAGGTTGTCCGTAATCATTTGAAATCTTTTTTTTTTTTGGTTTTTTTTTAATGTTTCTTTCGGAAAAAAGAGACCTTAACAGAAACACATATATCAAGTCACTCACTTCAGACCAACGCTTCCGAACAAAATGAAAATCAATGTCATTGGCAGATCTGTTCCAACTATGTCGACCACGAATCTGAAGGAAAAAAAAAAATTTCTAATAAATTTCAGATAAACAAATCATTACGCTTTATATTGCAAATCAAATCTCAGAAAAATAACACAGAGATTATACATACATAAATGTTTTAATCAGTATTAAAAGATAAAAAAATTGAAATATTTCTCTACATACATACACATATATACATACATACATATATATATATATATATATATATATATATAATAATTATCTAGTGAGGTTATCCTCATTTTATTAATACCACTAACAGACAAAAAAACACATTTTATTACACTCAGGGGCGTAGCCAAGAAACTAATTGAACCGAGGCACATTTAAAAAATAATATAATTTTGAAAATTTATATACGATACATAGTATAATTAGATACTCAAACTAGGGGTAAGATGAATTTTTTTAAAATAACTAGGGAAACTTTCAAATTTTATTAATTTAGTTGGGGTATTTTTATAAATAATAAATCAAATATATATTTTTAATATAATTATCAAAAAAAAATTTAAAAGCCAGCTGGGGCGCGTGCCCCAGCTGGTCCTATGCTAGCTAGGCCCCAGAATGCACTAATAGATAAAAATATAATTTTCATATGTATTTTTTTTTTATTAACTCTCTCTATATATGTGTGTGTGTATATGTATATATATAAAATCTCACCGGCTGGACACATGTTTTAGCTTTAGCCGACCTACAATTGACATAAAAACAACCCAAAAACAAATAAGAAAGAAACTCATAAATGAAGGAAGAAAAAAAAAAAGAATTGTAATATGTACAAATTGATCGAGAAAGCACGTACCTGACAACTTTGGAGGCGAGGTTAGAGGCTAACTGCATAATGGTTATGCGGGAAATTATTTAGCAAAGACTAAAAAGAATTTGAGCACCAAGAGTCTTATTAAACGGAGACTTGGAAGAAAGAGGATTTTATTTTTATTTTGCAAACGGCGACTTGGCAAGAAACCTGCAACTCCAATTCTCCGTCTATGATGACTAAGAGAGTTTTATTTTTCTTTTACGGACGGCGACTTGGGAAGAAGGAAAAAAGGGGTTTTTATTCTGCGGACCTAAGCCAGCCGCTAATCTGGTTTAGATTTGCCGAAGCTGAACTACTTCAGAATTCAGATTGAAAGTACAAATTAGGGTTTACTGCTGTCTGACTTCATATATATATATATATATATGGGATAGGATCGAGAGCCCCTCTTTTTGACACAAGAATATACACAAAATCCTAATCTTTTAACAATAACTAAATCAAGAGATCAAATTAAATGCTGATTTATTTTTTATGAAAAACAAAATTAATAATTAATGGGCCCCATAGTATATTATTAATCACTTCTTCTTCTCTTTCCTCCTATTTTATCTCCACATAATTAATATTACTTGATTTTCTCTAATCTTTCACTTGCATTAAAGTCCTTACAACATATTAATTTTCGGTTAAGTACAAATACCATTAGCACACAAAAAACAGTTAAGAAGAAATAAAATTATAATTTAACACGCACATGACTGAATTTATTCTTCTAATCCCTTTATTTTGTTTGTCAAATCTTCATAACAAAAAATTTAAAAAGAAATATACTTAACCAAAAAGCCAATTAACGAAGTCAAAAAGTCACATCCTTCATAACTCTTTGCGTCTCCAATTCTCAGAAAGCTACTTGTTATTTGTAAAAGCCTTTCCCTCTTCAATATTTGATTCAAGCAATGAATTTACAGCTTTTCTTGTTCCTTCAATTGATATACCTACAAAAATGTCATATTAAATTGCCTTATTCACAGTATTATAATGACTAAAAAATGCATTATGCATTCATATTAATTACAAAAGTACAAAAACATAATTTAAAGAGAAAAAATTAACAAATATTATATTAAATTTTCTTTTGAAACAAAAGTTATGATTAATACAAACAAAAACGTTGCAACAGAGCATAAGATAACAAAACGAAAGAAAAGAAATTAATCAAACAATTTATTTAGTAAAAGAATACTCACGTTACTTAATTGTCTTGGTCTTGCTCAGTTCCACTCTTGTGTTTCTTCATTCTCTGAAATTTTGACAAACAAATAATTAATAAAATAGCATAATAATACAACAAGTTTATATGAATTTAAGAATTACTTGAGTCGGTTGACTCCTTTTTCTTTTTTTGTGGACAAATTCACTTATCATGTCTATACTGAAAGCATGAATTACACTTTCTTTTCTTTTTGCCGATGGCTAACTCAATACCACTTTTCAATCTACCGGAGCTATTGATATCCTTCTTTCTTCTCTTGGTTTGTGAGATATTTGGATCTAAAAGCAATGCCTTAGAAGAGTGAATATTATTAGAACATGAATCCTCTTTCGTTGGGGAAGCATTACTCAAATGTTTCAAAACTTCTGACAATCTTTTGGATAGATCATTAATAGTGTCCATATAGATTGTATATGCTTCATTTGAAGATGCTGCAATGCAAGCTAATTTGGTAGCTTGCCGACACATATGAGTAAGCCTCAATGTCTCTTATTTTAGTATGCCATCATTTTTCACCAAACCTTCTGAATCAATGACTCTGAACTTATTTGCTTCTTGTTTCCATCTTGAAAGAATAAAATGATCTGGTATTGAATCAATATCAAGACGAACGAAAACTTTAAAAAAATGTCTACAAGTATGCCTACAAACTCAAAGTTTTGGTATTCACACATACCCTTGAAATCTTGCAAATTCAACTTCACCACAAACTCTTCAGGTTGTCCAAATTTTGGTTTTACCAAGTATATGTGTATGCGATCATTATCACATTCTTTTTCCTCAACTTTATATCGGCTGACTTGACTCCACTCATCTTTAAATTTGTTTAAAACGTTTCTAGTGTATAATTTTGCTGCACGTTTCAAAAGAAACTCTCCATCATTGACAATTCGATACTTGTGCTCAGACTCAAAATCTTCATCACTTTCTCTTTCCACAATCTTCTTCAACGCATCCTCATATTTGATTACAAACTCTCTAAGATTTGTTGTTGAAGTAACAAAATTATCAAAAAAAGAATTGATGCTCTCATATTCATTCCGGCAAAAAAGGTTCCACGATTATAAGTGGGCACCCATGAAGCTCGTATGTCATAAAGATGATTCAACCATTCATTTGTTTCTAATCCATTTTTAAGAACCAAAGTCTTCAAATTTTCTTCAAATTCCTCAATTTTATATGTTGATGAAATACACTTTTTCATCTGAGCCTTAAATTTTGATTTCTTGTAGTACAAATGTGATAGTTTTTCCACAAATTTCTTCTTGATATGCCAAAAACATAAACAATGACGAGTGGCTAGAAGAACTTTTGCAATTGCTGCCTTCATTGCTAAATCTTGGTCAGTAATGATTGCACCAGGATGAGTCCTCCCGTAGCTTCAAGCCATGTCTCAAAAAGCCATATAAATGTTACCTCTATCTCATCTTGTAAAAGTGCACACCCAAATTATATTGATTGTGGGTGATGATTGACTCCTGTAAATGGTGCAAAAGGCATATCATACTTATTTGTCCGATAAGTAGTGTCAAACGTAACTACATCCCCAAAATAATGGTACGCCATGCGAGATCGAGAGTCCACCTAAAAGAAATTAGTCTCCCTCCCATTGTCATCACATTGAATTGCATAAAAGAACATTGGATCCTCAGCTTGCATTTTTCTAAAGTAAGTAAGGAATGATAGGGCATCCCCTCCATCTAGTTGCCGATGACGAACATCCCTCAAATGATTATAACAATCTCTTTGGTTAAAACCAAATTGTGCACGACAAAAAACTGAACAAACTTTTCCAATTTGTAAATGTTCCTTTTGGAATATTTCAGTCAAATCCTTAGCTGCTTCAGGCATAAATTTATTTGATTTCATCTTTATCCTTCTCGCCAGAGTAACCACTTTGTGATTGTGAATATCCTTAAAAATTAAAACTCTCCATTTATTTAACCATTTATCATGTATAATTCGCATACGAGCTTTGCACCCACACTTGACAGTTGAACATCTTTTACCTCCTTTATTTATCTTCTCTTTTCCACGCACATATCTTTCTTCATTTTTTTCTATAGCTTCATGTGTTTTTTTCTTTGGAAAATAATTTCCTTGGTGGGCACACAAATTGCCTACTAGTTACTTCATTCGAATCCCATCTAGCCTTGGATGAAGTTCTAGTTCAAATCCAAAATCCTTCTTGTCAACCATAGTCTTCATAATAACTTCGAGCTTCTTCCACCATTTCAAAAGTCATTCCCACAAATGGTGTTTTAAAATTATCTACGTGATTTTTCGGACTACTTGTTTCACCATTCATCTCTTGAATCATTTCAACCGCCTAGACAAAATCTCATATTTTAGATCATAGTCAAATATAAGCAAGTCATAATTCAACGAATTAAAGTCAAAACAAAAGCAATAACATAACAAAATCAACTACTGAAAAGAAGATTGAAAAAGAAGGGAAATAGTATTAGCGTCAACACTCACCGATGAGGATTGACTAGAAGGCTTGGTTGATAGTTCCTCTAACTGCTCTAACATTATTCATATGAGGAAATACGCAGCAATTTTTTATAACTAATCTTAGAGTAATTTTATTTAATAATCCAAGATTAACACCACGGCAACTCAACTTTTTATTTCTTCTTTTATGTTTCACGTATGCTATAGATGCTTGTACAAACAATGTAGAGAGAGTTATTTAAGGCAAGTGAATGATTAGAGAGAATCAAATAATATTAATTATGGAGATAAAATAGGAGGAAAGAGAAGAAAAAGTAATTAATAATATACTGTGGGGCCTATTAAAAATTTATTTTGTTATTCATAAAAAATAAATCAGCATTTAATTTGATCCATTGATTTAGTTGATGTTAAAAAGTTAGGATTTTGTGTATATTCTTATATTAAGAAAGAGGGGCTCCCGATCCTATCCCTCTATATATAGGGGTATGCTTAAGAGACACATTTTTATAAGTTTAGACACAATATTATGACCATTAGATTAGAGATAATCAAGGGTTAAGATTAAAGATAGAGTAATAATATAACCACAAACTCTTGTACAAATTGAAGTGCCATGATTAAATTGGTTGGATTAAATATCTCTTGGTCTACATGATTTGTTTTTATTATTTTGTATTTTCATTCAACTAATGAGTTAATGCCAAATCAGTTTGTACAAAATAAATTTGTACAAGAGTTTGTGGTCGTATCATCGCTTAGATAGATAACATGACTTTTTTTAATTCTAATGCAGTGGATCCCCATATAACAATAAGTTATTGTCCATTCTTCTCTCTCTTACTTAATATATTTCTTCTTTTATTACTTTTCAATTCTTATGCTTATCTTATTAAATTATTTTTTTCCCTAATTTTTTTATTGTACAATTATTATGCTTATCTTATTAAATTATTTCCCCAATTTTTTTTGGGTAGCAGCTGCATCATATCTCAGTATTGTGATTTAAAATTGCTTTCTTCATATAATCTCCCAATAACAACACAACACCATGCCATAGAGTTAATTGCTTACATTATTGGATACATCTATTTATTTGATCATTAACTCTATGAGCAGTTGTTACAAATTTAAGATAATGACAATATGCATGCTAGTACAATGATCCGGGAAAATGATTCAAATCTATTCATTATTGCATCCAGAATGCATGTGAAAAACAATTTGAATCTGATTCATGCAATCTAAAAATGAATTATTATAACATTTATCCGAACATTAAATCTGCAACACCATGCCGTAGAGATAATTGCCCACATCTATTTATTTGACCATTAACTTGAAGAGCAGTTGCTACAAATTTAAGAGAATGGCAATAAGCTACACTAAAACCAAATAAAGTAACTAAGTAGAATAGTGATAAAAAATCAATGCTCGGCATCACTATTCATAACTAGTGAAAAGTAATAAAAAAGGGAATATATTAAGTAAGAGTGATGGGCAATCATTTATTATTATATGAGGACCCACTGCATTAATTTGTTAGTTTTTAGAATTAAAAAAGTCATGTCATCTTTAATCTTAATCCTTGATTATCTCTAATCTAATGATCATAATATTATGTCTAAACTAGTGTATAAAAGCATATCTCTTGAACTTACCCCATATATATTTTTCTCAACTAAGGCTCAAAATCCCTGCATCACACGTGGCTCTCGTTTGCTAAGACAAATCATATCTTATTTAATTTAACACAATAATAAAACTAATGATGAGTTTAAACAAAAATTGAAATAGGTTGAAATTGAAATGAGCTAGAATCAAAATGAATCAGAATATATTATTTATTTAAACTGTAGGAGTCGAAATCAAAATAAACTGCATTCCATTGATGTATTTACTTTATCTTAAAATCGGAATAGATAATTTTAAATTACTAAAATACCCTATCTCTAATATTATTTGTGTCAACTATAATATTAAAAATAAATATAATAAAAATAATCATAAAACTGAAAATAATAACAATAAAGATACTAATAATAATTATTAAAATGATAAAATTAATAAATTTTAATAATAATAGTAAAAACAACAAGAAGACAGTAATAAGAATAATAATAATAATTATTATTATTATAATTAATAATTATATAATGATCATGTCAATAATAATGATGATGATGATAATAATAATAATTATTAAAACCGCGGCACTGATGAGGTTGAAAGCAGCGATGAAGACAAACAGTAGCCAATGACAATGAGTGAAACCCGCAGCTGCTATGCAAACGGTGATGACGTATTGGCCAACTGGCGATTGAGGCCTTGGCAGGGACAACGATGGAGCTTTGGTAGCCGATGATGGATCTTTGGCAGCCAACAGGAGACCAGAGACGACGATGCCGCTCCACAGGCGACCAACAATGACAATGGAGGAGAAGCATGGCAGACGACAATGGAGCTTTGGCAGCCGACAATGGTGCTTTGGTAGTGAGCACAATTTCGAGATATTAAAAGTCAAACGGGGGCAAAATCAGTACTCCTAGCCATGGGTGACTAATTCGCAACCCCCTTGGGAATCACACTCCCATTCTTAAACCCATTTTTATGGGAAATAGATCCAGTGCTGAGCTTTTCTTGTTCTGAACACCGGACCAACAGTCAATAACTACTCCAATTAATTGCTGACCATTGATCCGGTGCTCAACACAAGAAAAGTTCAGTACCTAATCCTGATCGATTTTTATATGGGTCCCATATAATTGATTCCAATTTCCAACCACAAAATGCGAAGTAAATGTTGTCAATGATTCTAATTTCGAATTTTGATTCCCCAATTTGAAAAGAAAATATACCATAATATTTTATGGATTGGGCTATTTAAACCCACCAAATTCCTCTCTACAACCATTTTAAAAAATAAATTCCTTATTAAAAATTTAAAATTTGAAAATCTCACAATTACCTTTAACTACTCTCTTTCTCTCTCTACCTTATAATTGCATATTCTCTTTACTCTTATATTCTGCAAACTAAATATTTAATTTCACTCTCTTTTGAATTCATTTTATTATCTTTCTTAGTATATCATGATTTCTATTTCAAATTTCTATATATAAGAATTTTTTTCTTGATATTCATTAGTTTTTAAGTTTGATAAAAATTAATTTCTTGATATTCATTAATTTTCATGACTGATAAAAATTTGTTAATATTCATTTTTAAATGGTGGGTTTTATTCCGCTTAGTTAGTAATATCAATTATTTACATCTAAAATAATATATATGAATGAATTGATGAGAATTTGTTAAACTGAGAAGAGGAAGAGAAGGAAATGTTAATGATGTAATTTTTTTAAAATTATTTGGATAATATTATTCTTAACGAAAAAGAGGATGTAGAGAGGAAATTGAAGAGTTCAAATAGCCCCACCATATTTTATAATTAAAAATGTATTGATATTACAATCATATCTATATTGACCCGACTTTAATCATATCTATAATGGTACAGCTCAGAATTGTTCCTTTATTAATATTATAGAAGTTTAATTTGCTCTACCCATATTAAGTCATATTTTATCTTAATCCCACCAAATGTAATTTTATGTAAATGATATTTTATTATGTTAAATTATATTTTATAATTTGTTATTGTATATAAATTTCAAGAATAAGGAGGAACTGGAGCTGAAAGCGGGAGATAAAGGAATGCAGCAGATTTATAATAATAATAAATAAATAAATAAAATATATACTATATATATTAAGTACTATGTAATAATAATATAAATATAATAATAGTGTAATATAATATAATAATATAATATTATATTATAATAAAAATAAAAATAATATTTCTTTTGCCTATAAAACGGCATCAGAATATGGAAAAAAGGACGTGAAGGTGTGGAGGGCCAAAGACGAAAGTGTAGAGGAAAGAAAAGAAAGAAAGAAGAAAGAAAAAGTTAAGAGAAAAGAGGAAAGAGAGGGAAGAAAGAAAATGAAGAAAATTGTGGGGTTGGGGGGGTGGTGGGGGCAAATTCGTGAGAGTGAAGAATGGGAGGGGGAATTGAGAGGGAAAGGAAACGAATTGGAGGAAAGAGAGGAAGGAAAAAAAAAGGAAGAAATGAAGAGAAAGAAAAGAAAGATAGGGAGAGAGAAAGAAAAGCTCTGAAATTTCTTCTTCCTTTTATTTTCCATTTTCTTTGTTCTCCAATTTTCTTGTAATATATTTCAGAAGTTTATCAAATAAAATGTGTGTTTTTCTTTTTAAAATGAGTGGCTAATTTACTAAGCTAAGGTGAAAGGTAAAACTCAAGGATTCAAACTATGGAATTAATTTCTCTGTCAAGTGAGTCTAAAATTTGTTTTATTTATTACATGTTTATTATTTGTTTTTTTATTTATCAATTATTTTTATGTCATATTAATTTATAGGCCTAGATCTCCTTAGATTTATATGAGATTTTGACATTATGCTGACACTCCAATATTGGTGTGGCACATCATGTACTTTATTCCCATATTTATCCATAAAAATGACTAGTTAATAATTAAATGACATAATATTTAATTAGTGAATAAAATGCAAAATATAAATATGAGAGAAACTTATGAACATAATTTGAATACCAAGAGTGGATCTTGTAACATTAGCACTATTTAAATTATTAATTTCTTTTTCTATAATTAATTTTTATTTAATAATTGTTTATTGAATTTAAAATTTCATGTGGATTGACCCGGACTCACCAGGTTATATTACAACTAACTAGATACTTTTATACTTGGAGTAAATCAAACACTTTTAAATCGTGTCAAGAGAGAGATATATATGGCATCTTCCAACGAGGGTTTGGATATTTGGACCACTATTTCATTCATAGCGTAGTGTCCTGATGGGCTCTTGCTCCAATTCTTTTTTGATTTTACGATAGTAAATATGCTAATTTGGCTTGTCATAATTATGCTCATTTATTAGGGTGAGACTATTTAAACTCTGAAAATTATTCTCAATATTCTAAGTATTGAAAGTTACTAAATTTGCTGTTTAACTTTTTGAATTATATTTCGGGGAAAGACTACCCACACCCCAAGGTTTGCTTAAATGATCACACACATCCCTTTAGTTTCATAAATGGTCACATAGACCCATTTTTTACTATTATACCATTGATTACAACAACTAAATAATTGAATTTAAATAAACTACTATAATACATATAACTTATTTTATTAATGTAATATTTTGTTTGTTTCATATGATATTTATTTATTATTTATTATTTTTTATCTTATTATTATATTTATATTTATTTGGGTCATACTAATCAAAGGGTATAATAATCATTTATGAAACTAAGGGGGTATGTGTGACCATTTAAGCAAATTATGGGGGTGTAGGTGGCTTTTTCCCTTATATTTATAACAAATATTGAAAGTTTAACACTAAAGGATAAAATTGTCCAAAAAAATAAGGAGTTTCCTTTCTCGGTATAATTTTTTAACACACCAAACATTAAGAGAAAAAAAATTGCTTTACTCTACTCTCCTCTCATTTCTTCTACTTTTCACTCTTCTCATTTACTTGCCTTTTTTTAAATATCAAACACCACCTAAAGGAATGTTGCACTTCAGAGAAGCCTATAAAGAGATTGAAGGTAATCCTTGCCATAAACATCATAAATGAAAAAGGAGCTTTTGGAAGCATTAATTGGAGCTGCACTATAAGCATGTAAAAATCTCATAAAATTATTAATGGAATGATAATCCCTCTTATAAAAATAAAGACCATGACACATGGCCATAATCACTGTTTGTATGAGATATGAAGTAATCACGATGTGCAGTAACATGAAATGAAGCAATCGAATCAATTATCCAATCACTAGTATGGCAAGTGAGATTTATAGAACTCTCATCACAAATAAATTTCACCATCAACTATGGCTGCAATGTTCTTTTTGTCATTTTTCTGACTATCACCTTTTGGTTTCTCCTGTTCTCTTTTCCACACTCTACACTCTCTTTTTATGTGACCTATTTTCTAATAGTGAAAGCACTTGACATTTTTCCTCTAAGACTTAGATCGTCCTTTAGAGTTTTCATTTTTCTACTGACGAAAATTTCTGCTTTGGCTTTTCCCTTGCCTCGCCTTTCTTATTTTTGTGAAACAACTGCATCTGACTCAAAAGGAATTGCTTCAATATTCTTTCTTCTAGATTCTTCCTTTCCGCAACCTATCTATAACTATATCCAAACTTAAATTCCCCATTCAGCGTTAAATTATTCACTGATTAACTTCCCATTCGGCGTTGAATTATTCACTGACACCATTAACGTCTCCAAACTATCAAGTAAATAACTTTGCAATAATAATGCTTGTAACTTATCATCTAAAACAATCTTCATCTTAGTTAACTGGTCAACTAAACACTGAAACTCACTAGTATGTTTAGTTATACTGCGCCCTTTCTTGTATTTTAAGTTAACAAAGCTGTTTAATTAGATTGCCTTTTTTTTTTGTTGTCGACTGCTAATAAATTTTTTTCAATTCCTTCCAAAGAACAGTAGCCTTGGTTTCCTTCGCTATATGGTGGTATGCACTTTGATCAATCCAGAACCTAATAGTACGCATAACCTTCTGATTCAATTGAGCCTATTTCTTAGCATCCATGTTGGCGAGTTTATCAGCTTCATCTTCAATAGGTTCACTTAAGTCTTTCATGTAGAGCAAATCTTTCATTCTAGACTTCCAAATACTATAATTCCATGACTTCAATTTAATCATGCACGTTGAAGACGACTTTATCTCAACCACACAAGTAATAAAAACACACAATTTGAAGCTCTGATACCAGTGTTGGGTGGTTTTTGGCCTTTCTCAATCCCAAAAGCTAGCTCAATGGTAGAGGCTTTCCCTCACACTTGTAAAGTCCCCACTAGCCCCTTCAATAATCGATTTGGGATAACCCTAACAACTTATGATGTATATCTAATTATTGCTAGTGCTCTTTAGGATCTTTTTACATTGATGCTTTTGATAGTTTGTATACATGTTTCTCACAGATGATATGCTATGTTGCTATGTTTATTTGGATGTTGGATGTAATCTTATGGTTGTTTTATGATGATTAGATGTTATAGTTGTTTAGCTCATCTACACCTTTCCTTTTCATGTCTTTGCATTTGACATGAAAATTTAAAGTTCTTGCAACTTCACTTGTGGTTGACATAAGCATTTTTTACTTTGGTTAGAAGTTAGTTTATAGACAGTTAGGGATGACTGTCTGTTAAATCTTGTTGTCTTATCTTGAACATGACTTGTTAAAATCAATACATAGTTGTTTATGATGTTTTTTTTTCTATTTTATCATCCTTAAATAAAATGTTAAGCATCTTGACTATTGTTTGTTGATGCATGACATTGCATTGATGTTAAGCACTACTTTTACTACTATGAATAAAAGCTCTTGCCAATGTGATTGTTGGTTTGTGCAGAGGAATCTTCCATCATGGGCCACAACTGGATCTAGCTCTTCTTCCATCATCAGCCACAACTGGATCTAGTTGGATTGTAAATTTGTTTGATGTTTGTAATTGTAAAGAAATTTATCTTATTCTGTGTTTTTTTTAACTTGCTATGAAGTATAAACAATTTTTAAACCTTGACGCCTAAAGTCTTAGATGTTTTGAAAATCCAACATAGGGCATTGTAGTAATAATCAACTAACAGTCAGGGGGTGTCACATACACCATTTAGACAACTCAATTCAGTACTACAACATAACATTTCAAAGCATATACACCGTTTAGACATCTCAGTAGTCAATACTACAACTATTTCTTTTTTTTTTTTCTTTTAACCAAAACTAAAAAGTGTGGAGTTGGATCAAGAAATACAAATAGTCTTATTGCACCTTGTTCAGCTTTGTGTACCGACAGTGAAAAAAATAAAAATAAATATTAGAATAGTCATATTGTTGGTTTATGCAGAGAAATCTTCCATCATGGGCCACAACTGGATCCAATTCTTCACAAACGGTCTTCTTTCAGTACGAGCTCCGTAAATTTACAATGAAAAAAATTAAAATTAACAATTAAAGTAAATAAAAATAGTGATTAAAAAATAATAATACTTTACTTACTGGAAGGCATGATCTTTTTTGCGAGCATCTTGCAAAATAATCCATGTAGCAAGTCTATCCAAGAGATGGTCCTTCTTCTTTATGTTGGTTCTTGGGTGATGAATCCAGTTATCCCTCTTCACTTTTCGGTAAGCCTGTATCTTCATAGCCCATACTGTTTACCCAAACTATTCGTTGAAAGAAAAGTATAGCCCATAGAAGTGGTCATCTTTCTCCGTCTCACAAACAAACGATATAATTTGTCTAAAACTTCTTTTCTTAGGATTACGTATCTCGTCCCAGTCTTGTTCATCCATAGTTATACCAACAATTAGACCTCCTACATTATTTGTTTCAATTAATTCCAATCACCTCTCTGGGAAATATTTGCACTCAAATGTATCAACCATTTGTTCCCCCTTGTTATCTTTCTTTGGGTCATATAAAGCACAATTGATATAGTCACCAACATCCACACACGAAACTTTTTTCCCATCAAGCCAAAGGTTACAGTGGTAATGGAAATCCTCAAGATGATGAAAATGAATCAGCTTTTCAATCTTGAATTTGGCTAACCTGCAAACAATAAACCATATAATTTGAATCTTAAGATAAGTAAGCTTACCCATACAAGGCCAGTTCATCCCACCCACTTTTATCGCTTTCACAAGCAAGAAAATGAGTGTTGTGGAAGCTTTGAGGAACCCGACCACAAGGAGAGCAATGATGACGAACTCTGGCTGGTAAAAATCTGTACATTTTATCATTTTGCTTAGTCAAAATAACAAAAATTTAGTTTAACTAAAGAATTACTAAGCTTCTAACACAGAATTAGGAATTAATAAATACAATGTGTCACAAAGGCACAAACAGACATAACACACATAATTAAGCTTAACTACATTTCTTGCCTCAGCTACCATATAGACAGAACTTTATGCTAAATCTTCACAACTAACATAAAATTACAATATAAACAACAGCTATATATTAGCTCGATGTGCAATGGTGGTTAGCAACACCAACTCTGCATAAACTTCCTAAGAAATGTTTTCCAAGATTCTTCAGAAAATGAAACATCCTAGATTTGAGACAAAAAAATTTCTATCAGTGACCACATTTGATTATTATCATAAAAAAATTGAAGACCTATTGAGTATTGACAATAGTTTATGTTAGTTCGGTTGAACCCGAACTGAGCCAAAATCCAATATAAATTTCATCCCGAACCGAACGCCTAAAACTTTAGTTTCATTTGAAGAGTGAAACTAAACTATTGAATGTTAGTTTCATTTGAACTTTACTTATTTAATTAGTTTAAACAGAAGAACACAAAAAAATTTCAAAGCAAAAGTAGCATTTTGCTACACTAGCAGAGACTACAATGTCAACCGACAACATTCAAAATCACAACACAAGCAAAAAAGTTTACAACCGTGGTTGTCAAATTCGCAGCCTCAATTAATACCAAAATCCACATGTTGCTACTATTCTTGATAAATCAAAAGATCACAATAAAGTAGGGAGAATCCCAATCTAGCTAATTTTTGGTAAGCTTATATAATTTTAACTTGTTTGTTTCTATGGTTTAGAAGGGTTGGGGAAATAGATTGAATCCAGTTTTCCTTCAAAACTGCTTCATCATACCAACAATGGCATCGAAAAATACTAATAAAAAACTTTTAAAGACAAAAATACACATATAGTGTTTCTACTAACCTGTTTAGCCACCTATTTTCCTCCAATTGTTCTGTCAGGGTTTGTTAACATTAGTTTTATAAAGCAATCATAGTTAACACATACAACAACATAGATAAACATTGAACATTACACAGTAGCTTAAATTAAAATTTTGGCTTAAATATTGACATATGTATGCAAAACAAGTTGCAATTCTTCTCTTTTCTTTTTCTTTTTCATCAAAACTTCTTATTTGACATAATATTCCAATTACTGTCCTAATAGAATAATTAAGTTGCACTATCAGTTTATAATTAGTCGGGGTGGGTGTTTCCCGGTTCGAGGCCAGAGCCGAACCAACCGAAATCGATCAGTTTTCCAAATCGAACACAGAGTGAATTTAGAAACCAAACCGAACTGAACTTCGATTTGGTTCCAAAGTTTGGTTCGGACTTTTACATTTTATGGATTTCACTTTTACATTTTGGTTCAACAGGGATGAGCATTTCGATTTTCAATTCGATTTTTTGGTTTTCAGTTTGGTTTGCAAACCGTTCAGGTTTAACAATTCAACCCAAATGGGGTTGGAAAATTATTTTGGTTCGGTTCGTGTTCATAATTCAGTTCGGGTTCAGGTTATTAATTTTGGGTTGCATTACGGTTTGGGTTGCAGTACGAGTTACCATTGAACCATCTCATTCTTCAAAGTACCAACATTCAATGTGTTACAAATCCAGCATTAAGTGTTTACAGTTAAATATTACTCGCTCTTTAACGCACAATTGCAAAGTAGCAGAATTATTAAACAATCCACTGCTCTTAATTATCATCCAAAAAAAAATTATTTTCATGAACTAGAGTGACAAAAGTGTCCACATAATTAACAAATTAAACCATTTTCACCCATTTCTAATCAAATTTAAATTTTGATTATAGACATTATCTCTCCGAGTCTCAATCAAATTGCCCACAACTAAAATACTCATCAATTAACTCTAATTACTAAAAAAATTATAAAAATTGACCTCTAATAAATATTAAGCTGAAAATCTAATTAACTAAAAAAAGTAAAAAACAAAATACCAAATTGCTAGAGTGCTAGTGGTGCTCTCAGGATCACTCGACTTCGAGACTTGGGGCGATTAAAAACAAAAATACGAAACTGCAGGAGTCATGGTGGTGCTCTCAGGATTACTTGACTTCGAGACATGAGGCAAAACTAAACACTATTCTTGTGATAACTGCGACGACGATTTGAGAGAGAGAGAGAGAGAGAGAGACAAAGTCGTGAGCTAAAGTCGTTGGCTGCAATGGTGAGCTATGATGACATGGAATGGCATGGAGGAATCATCGAACCGAGAGGGATGACTGGATGAGAGAGGATGTGGGTTTGTTTGGTTTTATGAAACTAGGAATTTAGGTATCGAAGTCGTGGGCTGTGATGGTGAGACGTGGTGCGACATGGAGGAACCGCCAACGAGAGAGATGACCGGGTGAGAGAGGATGTGGCTGTTAGGGTTTGAATTTGGGGTTAGGGATCGGCTGATCGGGTTTGGGGCTTTGTTTTGTGGAATTGTTTTGTCTTTGTGTTACTGAGTGTTGACTGTTGTGATAATGCTTATTTTGCTGCTTTTTTGTATGCAAAACCTATCGGTATGGAAGATGTAATCCATTCGGGTTTTAGGATTAACACAAATAGAACCGAAAATCGAATAAAAATTTGAGTTCGGTTCGGTTCGGGCCTTCACTGCTTAACTCAAAAGAAAAATAATAAAAGTTCCAATATGAAATATTTGAGTGATAACAAGGGGATATTTAAGTAACTTTAACTACAAGGAATTAAAGTGATAATGGGGTATTTAAGGGCCTGTTCAGTACTGTTTTCAGGTGCTTGTTTTCATTTTTGTTTTAGAAATGCAAATGCAATCCATGTTCGGCAGACTAAACTCAAAAAACAAATTATAAAACAAATAATCTGGATTCTACTTTATAGTTATAAAACTGAGGACGTGTTTAACACGTTCTCAATGAATCACAATCCATATTCCAAAATAAATTACAAATTAAAACGAGATACTCTTCATCTTAAACCACAACTCACGGCAATGTCTTTATCCCGGATCTACAGCTCTCTCTCCGTGATACTCTTCTTCTTTAACCGCAATTGACCGTCACTACTCTCTCTCTCCGTCAGAGTTCTTCAAGCAAAATCGGTTGTTGGTGGATCGACTGCTGCTGCTGCGGCATCTCAGCTCCGTCTCGATTGGTGGTGGTGGTGGTGCTGCAGCTATTTGGGTAAATTGTAAGATTATTAAAATTTTGATTAGTCGGCATCGTTTGATTGAAATGGCCTAGGGGTTTGAGGAGCTAATGACATTGCCTAACATTTGCGGGGTCACGGATGGGAGTCATATTAAGATTAGTAATGGGAAATTGAAGCATGTTTCATCGAATTCGAATTAATATATGTGTAAATGTGGGTATAATTTGGTCTTGCTTCAGGTTGTAGCTGATCATAGGAAGGCTTTTTGGGACATTTGTGTGAAGGCGTCGAGTGGGGTTGATGATAGTGCTCATTTTAGGGACAATTTGTTGTATAACAGTTTGATTTCACGTGATATTGTGTGGTATAAGGCGATTAATGTGCATAGTAGGAGATTGATGTTATCTTTTATTGTCGTTTTAATGACAATCGTTTTTAATGACAGAATTATTTGATGGGATGTTGATGAAAGGGAGGAATGTGGTCATGAACGCGATAGGGTTGTTGAAAGCGAGGTGGAAGAATTGAAAGATTTGAAAGTAGGGATTAATCATGGCGCCTCAGATCATTGTTGCTTCTTGTGTTTTGCATAACTTATGCCAGATTGCTAAGGAGCGAGAGCCGGAGCTTTGGAAGTAGCCCGATGAGAATGGAGCCCTTGCAAGTGTTCATGAGAGCAAGAAGCAGTTTTATTATTTTGGGGAGGGCTTGAGGCAGGCATTGGCTGTTGGTCAGCATCAAAGGCTTTCAACAAGATAGTGGATGAGGGCTTAGAATTGAGGATGGAAACATTCTTGAAATTTTATTTGATGATATGCCCTTTTTGCAAAGTCTAACCTTCCCTCGAATAATTATTACAAAAGCTTATCATGTAACTAACTGCTTCAACGATGTTGTATCCTGATTTAGTAAGCTTTATAAGTAGATTTTGTGGACAAGTTCATAAATATTGTGTAGTAAATCTATCATGCAATTGATCTATCAAAATCTCAAGATGAGTTTAGTTCATTCCCCCTGTGTTATTATTTGGTGATGTTTTTTCTTTTTTTTTTTTATTGAAAGGTTCATAAATAATGTTTAATATTAACATTATTTGGTGATGTTTTCTTACCATTCATTTGAGAGTAAATTATTTTGTATAAATAATGTGTTGCAATATATATTTTAATTATAGTATAAAAACAATGCCAATGTAAAATTTCTTTTTTATTAATGTTAATATTAAATTATTTATGGTATGTTTGTGTATGTATTAGTTAAGCAATTACTTTTTAACTATAAGTATGACTTAAATATTTAGTAAAAATTATTTTTGAAAATAGTACTACCGAACACATATTCAAATGTTTTTATCTTTTTCAAGTGTGTCTACCGAACACATATTAATGTTTTCAGTTTTAAAATACAAGATACAAAAAATGATACCAGACGCATACTTAAATTTAAAATTCAGCAACTGCAAAATACTATTTTCATTCTCAATTTTATTTTTAGAAAATACCAATTAGAAAAAAATACCGAATAGGCCCTAAGTAACTTCAGTCACACAATACTATATATATATATATATATATATATATATATTTTTTTTTTTTTTTTGCTGCTACTTTCAAATGTTTGTTTTTCTTCTCATCCATTGACACGACTCAAAAGTGTTATACTCCCAAGTATAAGAGTATCTAGTTATAATATAACATAATGAGTCCGGGGTCGATTCATAGGGAAAAAATTTACTTTGTTTATCTTAATTTATCTAAAAATTTAAAATAAAATTAAAATATATGTAACTTAATTTAAGTGAAAATAAACTATGAAATTAATTTAGTTAGGGTTATGGATCCACTCTTAGTATCTTTTTTTATCATATTTCTTTATTGCCCAAAAGATTAATTATACAAATTATTATTATTTTCCCATTAATTTTATTATGGATTAAGTACTTAGTGTGTCAAAATCTAACTTGTCTACAATAAGGTAAAATACCGTTTTACCATATTTTATACTAAGATATTAAGAATTTATTGTGCCAAACTCACTTATTTGTTTAAACAAATCAAAATTTCAAAATATAAAATATGGATAATATTAATTAGAAAATAATTTAATTTATAAAATTAAAAATAGAACTTGATTAAATCATATTTTCCTACTAACAGTTTCACTGTACCCTAACTATTATTATTTAGCTAGACATAATTAAAATAAAAACAATATTTGAAATTAAATTAAACATAATTAAAATAAATAAAAACAACTAAATTGAAATTAATTTACTAAATATTACAAATAGAGATGAGATGAAAAGGAATTTGGGGAGAAAGAAGTGAAAAAAGATGCAGAGATGTGCTTCCCCCACTCAATTTATACTAATCCATAATAAATCCACACCACGCATATAAACAAAGCTAATTGAATCATGGCGTTACAACCAAACATTAATATCCCACTATCCAAACACAATCCTAACCCAATCCTCTCAAGCATATCCACTCACAATTACCACACCTAACATGGTAAAAACTTATAATTTTTACAATTACCACACTTAACACAGTAAAAATTTATAATTTTACAACAAAAGTTGTGGATCCTCATTGACAATGACCTAACTTTTTGAACCTCTGAAATCTAATTTGACATCCGTTTATCTGTTTGGAGCCTCAAATTGCGTGAAATTATTTTTTTTACCTAATAAACACACAAAAATACATAATATCAAATATTTAAAATCATAATTAGAAATTCATAATACATTACATAATTACAAATGTAAATAATAATATAAGCACAAAATTACATTTTTATCCCTTAGTAAACATACAATTTTTAATCCTAATAATCCATTTTCAAAGAATCAAACTAAACAAAACCTCAAAAAATCTCTGTATCCGAATTTTGAAAGCAACCCCTACCAACATGAAGGGTGTTAATGATTTAACGTTTACAGACCAATATTCTAGCAATATACAATTATACATCCATTTCACTTACGGTAGCCACAACCACTATATTTGCTCACTATATTTGCTCACTATATTTAAGTCCAATAACCAATATATATACACCAGCACAAACTTAACCCCTTATAAGATTCAATTCAAACAGAAATAAAACAAACACACATGCCACAACATAAATTAAAAAAAAAAAAAAAAACACCTGCAACAGTGAAGAATGAAGATGACGGGCTGGCAGTAGGCAGTTAGGACCAGCGAGAGGGAGACCGTGAGGTGTGAGTGATGAGACTCGAGAGTGAGACGACGAGCGGCGGTTAACCATGACGCATGAAAACTGAAGATAACAGTTGACAAGCTAACAAGCGGCGTCCGTGAGAGGCTAAACTCGTGACGGCGTCACCATATTTAAGGGGCTGCGTCACCACTGACCGTAAGGGGAGGGAGAGACTAAGAGAGATAGGTAGGGCTAGGGAGATCACACGGAGAGAGATAGAGCTTGAGATTTAGGCTTAGTAGGGTTATGAAATTAGGATTTAATTTGAAAAATTATTTTAAAATTTGGGCTTTTATATTTTAAATTAAAATTTTTTTTATTAAATTGGACCGTATTGGTCGGTTTGTCGGTTCGGTTCGGTTTAAAACCGAACCGAATACAAACTAATCAGTTCGTAAGTTTTGAAACCATATTTGATTTTTTTTCTCAAAAATGAACCGAACCGAACCAAACCGAATTTTTCGGTTCGGAAAAAATCGAACCATTTGCCCACCCTATGGTTGAATATAGAATCAGAATTTTGGTTTGACAATAAAATAAAAACCATAAAATTTTAGTAAGCAGCATCAAAATTGCGTAAAATATGAAGGGACAAATATAAAAAATTTAACAATAAAAGTTGTAAATAAATTAAGCCAATTATCTTAAACTACATATTCGAACCTTCAAATTAATCAGGTTGACATGGACATCATCCATTTAATAATCATGTCAAATTTAACCACTTAAATTCATTTCTTTATGTCGTATTCGTGTCACTTATTTAATACTTTTGATACTTAGCTTACTCACTTTTCTGCCGGCTGCCGGATGATGTAGCACTACCATGCTAACAACTTAATGCCACATTTTACAATACTATATTTTACAATGCTAAAATTCAGTCACTTTACATCTGATAGAAACAGAATCAATTGAACTATCAAAAGGCAAATTGGGAGTAGTAGTACTACTAACCCGAGTTGTATTTATTTGTGGTGGGATTTTTTAAAAGTTATTTATTTTATTTATTTGGAGTCATATTTTCATAAGATAAGCATTTGACAAATGTAGAAAAAATAGAAGATTGATATTGTTTACTTGTCAATACATAAATAAACAAAGGGTGGGGTTATTTACACTCTAAATTATACTTTGAACACTCTATTTCTTTGCACACTTATTCAATAATTTTAATATTTTAATTTTACTCTGCACACTCTTGTAAATACCAAAAATAGTCCTCAATTAAATTATATGCACTAAATATTTTATTTTCTCTCTATAGCCATAAAATTATTTACTGCACCTTTTCTTCTTCTTCTCCTTCTCTTCTTTTCCGTCTTCTTAATATTTATTTACCCTCCACATTCCTAAAATTATTCAACATCTCATTACAGGTGAAGGTAATCAAATATTGCATAGTGATTTAGATTTTGTAGCGTTAATTTTTTTTCCCAACACAAAGAGTAACAAAACAAATGCTAATTATGAATGGACTAATTAGGACATTAGAGCTTAATTTGGTGCAACTTTTCATACGAAAAAACTCGGATTGTTTGCTTGCCTAATACCAGAAGTCGTTGATATGTAGATGAGCTGTTTGAGTATGATTCTTTACTCACCCAGTCTCAATGTGCTGCCATCAAAACAACTTTAACAATTAATTGCCAAGAAATTTCATCTAGAATTATTATAACTATTATTATTTCGAAGAATCAAAAGGGTCACACATACCTTGTTGTAGTTAAACACTTCCAAAATATTGATTTGCTCGTTATTCAACATAGTATTGGTTAAGATTCTAAACAAAAATTAGGGCTATGGGAAGATAATTATAAGTTGAATGGATGTGGAAGATGAGTGTTTAAAATAATTATATTATATTGACTCATAAAAGATTGTCCTTAATATACTAATTCACATCATGGATATTTTTATAATAAATAATCTTATTAAAATTAGAGTGTTCAAAGTAATTTTTAGAGTACAAATAGCTCCACCCATAAACAAATAAAAGAAACTTGTAGTTAGATAGTCAACGAAAACAAACATGATGTCAAAATTTTTATTTTTTTTCTTTTTTTTTCATTAACGCAAAAATTTTTAAAAATTCAGTCTTATAAGTTATCACAATAGTAATCTCTTTTTAGGATTAAATTTTGATTATTAAACAAGAAATTAACACAATAAAGTGCAACACCAATAATACGAAAAATTAAAAATTAAAAACAATATATTGTATAACATCTTATATAATATTATGCTATTATTGTAATAATGCACTCAATATTAAATAATATACATTGTAATGTGATACAGTGTGCCAAAACACAACCTTAGTGAAAAAAAGGATATTAGACAAAAATGGTATCTCTCCATACAATTTCATTTACCTCCCATTATATTAACAATAATGTTGAGAATCTCAATATTTAAGTTTCAACTTAAGTCTCAATATTACGGGTCACTCACTTATTAGATATATATTTCAAAACTTATAAAATTACTTAATCATTATTCAATAAATAAATATCACATCAGTTGATTAAAACTTAAATATAACAACTTAAATATTGGGCACTTTCCTTTAATAAGCACGGTCTCTCATTCCGACTAAAGTCCATTTCTCCTTATGCCAACATAAAGATGCAATGTACCTACACATAAAACAATAATTAGTATTAAAACAAAAGACGGAAATGACTTAACATTTATCGAGATAAAAGGTTTGAGAAGCTGAGTTGAGCTATTAGCACCCCTTCAATTTCCTTTTAAAATCCCTTTTCGTTGCTTACAACTTTACCCTTAATTAAAATTATATTCAAGACATGCAAGTGAGAAAAGAGTACATGACAAACTCTATTCACCCCACCTAAGTGCGTTTTCAGTTTCAAATTTATTTAAGAATTTCATAATCTTCTTTTAAATTTTTATGGCTCCTATTAGTTTTGTTTTGTTTTCTTGATAGATTTTAACAAGCGCTATGAAAATGGTGCCTACTACTAGTTGAACAACTCTGATTTTGAAAAAAAAAATTACACCTATAAAATTTACATAAAATCAATTAGAGCTAATGCAGTAAACCCCATTATAAAGCAACTAGGAAAACTGAAGAAAAACCCTAATATATTAAGGTTATTTTCAGCATTGAAAGGGGTGTTATAAGAGATTATATAATTTTAAAATATTTTAATGAGGTATATTAAGAAAAAGGATGTTAAGAGGAATTTTGAGGAGTGCCAATAAACCCACTCCAAGGAGTTACCTCACGATAGCATTTAAATCAGCCAAAATGACCATCAGCAAATCAAATTTCCCAGACTTGATTATTTCTACATATTCACCTGGTACAAACAAATTATATAAGAGCATTGTTATCTAATGAATTCACTAATAGGAAAATACTAAAAATCACTCAAGTTTTCAATATTATTATTATTTTTTCTTCATTGGAGAAACATACCTGTAGCTAGATCATATCCAAGGTCCAGATTATCCTGCTTCAATATTTTTTCAACAGCAACTGAACCGTCAAATCCAGTAGCATAAGCAATGGCATGCACGGGAATCTGAAGGGGTTAAATTAATATTAACAACATTAAAGACATAATTTTTTATTTAATTTTTTTTATTGAGAAGTACATTATTATAGTTTCTCATCAAGTAGAAGCTGGCTGCAGTATAATTTACACAACCCAGTATTAAAAAATTATTGCAGCCAATCCAAGAAGCACAAGGAAAGTCCAAGCATGCGTCATCACTCAAGCCAGAACAACATCTCACATTATTTTGATCATAATTTGAGCACATAAATCCAAAGAAAAATCTGGCAAATGAAGATAATATGAAAGCTATATATTATAAATGGAGCATTTCATGTCTAACCTAATCTATTTTTTCCACAAATGTTAACCCATTTCTTTGTTCTTTGTTAAATTTATAGGATTTATCACTATTGGACCTATTCGTATCTTTAGAAAATTGAAAAGCAGTTCTCGTACACAACTAGGTTTGGAGAAACAAACAATTAAGAGAAAGTTTTGTGGGGGGGAACCTTAAGAGCATTTTGGAAAAGCTGAACACCAATCTCTTCCCACCAGAGGTTGTAGCTTGTAACTTGTCTAACCCTTTGACGCTTGTAGAAGGGCAACCCCACCATCTGAAATTACAACAGAGCATGAAATAAGCAATTTCACCATTACAACAAAGAGAGAGTCTTGGTGTTCCCTTATTCATTCACTATTTTCACGCGTATGAATATTATCAAGCTTAATTAGTTGACATATAGATGTGGCAATAAGTAAATAGAAAACAAGCACATACCCCAAAACCTTTCCCTCCAACTGGTTACTTACCAGGTACAATTCCACCTTCCATTGCAACCTTGACAGCATTAAGGGCATTAATAATTCTCTTCTTTTTGTACAATCTTTCTTGCATGGCTCCACCAACCTTTAAATCATAAACAGTCTCATCGAAACATGATTTTAAGGTGGGCAATCCATGTGGTTAAGATTACCATAACTGAAAAATGTATATGCAACCAAACAAACGAACCTCAAAAACTGCAACACTGCGAGAAAGGTTCGCAAGCCTCTCTTTTAGCATGTTTACTTCTTGATCTGAAGTGCTTAATTTAATTTCGGACATTAACTGTCATAACAGAAATAACAGGAACATGTCAATAAGCACAATGGAGAGCCTGATCATTGTTGAAACACCTCAAAGAGCCAAAACAAAATAACCTGTTCGCATCTTTCTTCAACATCTGCCTGGTCACCAAAGCCACCAAGGATAACGGTCTTATGATTCTCATTGTAAAAATTGAATGATACTTGAACCTATAACGATAGAGAGGGCTAAGACAAATTGTTCGAGCAGAAACTTCCCTTGATGTGATCTAGGGCCAAGATTGGTAAAACAAAGATGCATCTATATACCAGATATTATTAATCTCACCTCTATACATGAGCCAAGCATTTGTGGTGTAATGCTAATAGACCTCTCTGTTACTACCTAAAAATAAAAAGACAGATAAACATTAATGTGTAGCATATCATTATGCAAATGGTGTTGGAAAATTTACCAATAAACCTACCTGGCCGCCTGTGAGAATGGCAAGATCTTCCACGATCGCCTTTCTGTTTTCTTGAAATGTAGGAACTTGAACAACACAAACCTTCATCCAATTCAAAGCCCTACCATTATTTATTTATACATACAACACATCATTCTGTAAAAGTAAACTAATAATCATTTTGTAAACGTAAACTAATAATTGAGTGATATATGATATGTCTTATATTCTTTTGTAATCTAGTTTGATATTAAATTTTCCTTGAAAATATGCCAGTTCAATATAGATTTCAGGAAGAACCATGTAAATTTTTTTGTCCAAACTTACTTTTATTTTTTTCTCTTTTGCCAAGAAATTACCTGGGTTTTAAAACAAGTCCTGTCTAGCATAAGCGATGCTGCCACTTCCTTGTCAACTTCCTCCGTAACAATCAGTAAAGGTTGTCTCTAAAGAAAGAAATTTCATCAGTTAAATTTGTAAACAACATAAACTTTCGTATTTTGCTTAACAGCCCTCTTACAGCCATCTCCAGCAGTCCAATTGCTTGCTTAAATAAATTCTTGTTCAAAACTTTATTCTCCTGGATTAAAATCAATGGATGTTTCAGAACCTGATAAAACGAAACCAAGAGTTCTATTAGCACCAAGAATGATACAACATTATATTTCTAGGTAAAAGTTACGAAAATAAAGCACACTGATTCAGTCGTTATAACGATATGCTTACACATGTTTTACTTGGCTTAATGTCATAAGAGTAAGGGGATAAACAGTCATGTCTCTATCTCGTTCTGCAACAAGTTTGAAGAAAAAAAATTGTTCCCTGTAGGAAGGCTCAAAAACTTTTGTAGAAAGAAAAAAGAATAAATATCATTCAGTACATTGATCGAATAGGAAGAAGCAAAAGTATATGTTTGAACATGCTTTCATATATAACAAATCCTACAACGTTGACCGCAATTACAAAAAAAAAATAATAATAAAATAAGGGGAGAAATAATTTCTTTAGTACCCTTGTATTAAAGGGACATGTCATGTTCCCAATTTAGTCACAAATAGCCTTATCGTTAATAAGAAAGTAATAAATCCAACTTTGAAGGAAAAAACGGTAGAAACACCACCTTGTTTAAAAAAAGGCATCCCTATCCTTTTCTCTCTCTAGTTGATCATGTTAATTTTCTTCATATTTCCTGTTACCCTCACTCTTTCTCCCCATTAATTTTTTTTTGAAGTGTTTCTCCCCATTAATTTGATTCCAATAAAATGAAAATAAGTCAACTATAAATGCTATAAAATCATAAAAGAAAAGTTTAACTAGATTAGCCAAATTTGGGGCCATTATAATTTTAGCCAATTTTCATTCTCCCTTCTTTCTAAAATCAAAATACCAATTTGGGGGGGTGGGGGGAAGCCTATAAATCTATAATTCTATTTTTCCCAGATTTCCTAGCACCTCACTCATTTTTAAAAACCCCAAAAAGAAATCAGTTGTAAGCAAACAAAAACAATGACTTTGATGAGAGATTCTAGAGTACCTCTGCCGTACTACACTCATTTAATAAATGTATGACATGTGAGTATTTGTTTTGAAAAAATCATCATGTAATTGGTAATTATATTTAATTCATGTACACATGTCATACATGCATTAAGTGGATGTAGTACACAGAGGTATTCTAAAATCTCTCCTTTTGGAATTAGAGGTATTCTAAATGTTTGAATCTAAATGATATGTTCTTTTATTTTTTTGAGATTTTTTCTTTTCAACAAACAAATAAGAAAAAGCAGTATTTTGCATTTATGTGTGCATATAATTAAGAATCTGGTGTGTGCCTAATTTATTTATGTGTGAATTGGCTAGGTGTTGCGTGGGTTGTAATGGAAGTTATTATTTGTATTTTAATTATTATCTTGTTAGTAGTTTCATTCAGTTTTTGTAAGTTAACGTTGTTGTATTTAAATTAGAAAAGTGAACAAAGAAGGGGAGAAGTTTTTCACTGAACTTATGCTTCTTTTCTTGAGAGAACGGTTCTCTCGAATAACCGTGCTTTTTTCTACTTCCTTATTGCTTCATAAAACAAATCAAATATGGACACTCACTTTGTTTTGGTAATGAGCTTATTAAGCAATAATGTGCACAGTGCGTACAACAAAATGTATTTAAGCATTGGATAAACCACATGCATTAGCTCGTCTAGAACAATCGAGCGTGTAGCATGCTCAACGTATAGTCGTGCACCATGTGCATGTTAAAGCTACTAATTTTCTTTATCTAACCTGAATTCAACTTTTTCACATTATGTGAAGCACTAAATCTCATAATAAGTCCCGAATCAAGCCTCGATCTCTCTTGTGTAACATCCCAAACCCAATGAGCAGAAAAAATAAACATTGGACTTGTTTTGGTTTGGATCTTTGAGGATGGCGTTAATGGGCTTTTTTTCTCTTTTTTAGAATAGAGTAAGAATGGAAAATGTGAAAAACATAGTATGATGGGCATTTATAACCCATATATTTCTGGCTATAAATCAAAGGAGACGGGAAGTTCATTAAATTGTAAATGTGACCACCAAATTTTGTCATCTATAAATTTCTCAAGAATATGACAGCACACGACACCAAATGAATCTCAAACCAAGAGGAAACAAAACAAATGGGAACCATGTAAAGAAAAGGCTTGAAAATATCGATAACTTATATCAATTAATTCTAAAATTCTAGCATATATGCAACTTACAGAGATCATATAAAAATCCTTTTTTCCAAGTTTCCCCATAGCCTTGGCTCCGAGGCCACCAACCTTTCCATCCCCGTTTGCAGCTATTCCCGCAATCTCCATAAGAAAAAAAAAATGCATCACCAATATTTCAAATTAAATCAATTCACTATCGTTTGTACTTATACAGGCCAAACTCCTCAAACAAAGCAAAAATCAGAGAGCAACCTGAGAAATTTCTTCAAATGAGCTAGAGCTGACAATTCGGGCTCCTTGCTTCAAATGTTGCTTAACTACCTGAAATGCCATTTCAATCCCTGTTTGTAGCTCATCAACATCCACTCCTGCTTGCAATTCCTTTTCCACTTTAAGTCTCAAGGGATCACATATAAAACCCACATAGTTGGTGCCTGCAGAAAAATATTCAAGCTTCAAATAATAAGTAACCACATCATCTATAAGAGATTCAACCAATATAGTTGCATGCATTCAAAATGGTAAATTTTCGTCTAGTCGCTACAGATTGACCCAATTCGCTAGATAGTCCTTGTAAATTTCTTAAAAATTACCCAAAACACTCCTGTCGCTACTTTTACTGTTGTTGGATCTGACTTTTCAGTGTTGAGAAGTATTTACAATTAATGAGAAATTCTTGAATATATAGGAGACACCATATCATCCTTACAAACAACCAGATGATGTTCTACCATGTGAGCATTTGTTTTTCATTATTATGCAAGTGGTATTTATATTAAAATCAATTGCACATGCCATACAATGATAAATTAGTTGTATTACCTCATTAGTTAGCTGTATAACCTCAGATGTACCAAAGACTTTCCCTTGTTTAATATAACTTAAATTCAAACAAATCTTACATGCAACAAGTGAATAATAGATATATGAATTTTTAACAATAATATATATACGATAAAGACATTTTAAGCAATTTTTAAAAGTATAATGACTACCTGGGTAATTGGCAATTAAGAACTGCTAAATCAACCTAAACAATAGGTCTTTTAGTTACAAAGTATAAGCCACTAACCAACTTCAGCCTCAAAAAACCTAAGGTCTTCAATCCGTTGTACAAAGCTTGCGCCACTATCAAGATGCTACAACACCAGCAACCAACAATATTAGATGACAAACAGAAAACTATATAAAATATTGTTAATGGAATTGAAGAAAATAACATCAAAACCACATATATAAAAAATTCAACCCCCAAATAATAAATTATAAGGATAACCAAAAAAAAGAAAAAAGAAATACAAGGTCGTAAACAGACATGTATCATTTTGTTCAACTCCACATACTTCATTAAAAGGTCGTTTGCCTTGGATCTGGCCAATCCTTTATCACTTTCTAACATATATATATAATACACAAATAAGGAATCATTTTGCAAACACAACTTTTTATTATTTTTACATCTTCCTTAAAATTTAAGTAATATATTAATATTATTTTTAAAACTTTACTTCTAAGAATTCTGGACTTTGTTTCAACCTCTTCAATTTAAGCTCCACTTCCTAAGAAAATTGGCTTTTCAAAATTTTCTTTTCTGTCCTTTAATTTAGATACTACATAATCTCGAATTAGGAACTAATATTCTTTGTCAAAGGTATTTTTATTTAAAAATGAACAATTACATCCATCATAACTAATACGATGGATGACTAACATAAAAAAAATGACATACTTTTTGTAAATTCTGTCAAAAAAATTTAAAAACAACAATCATTATATAAATTTTTAAAATGAACAATATACTTGATTTCATTATTAATGTGGTATAAACAGACAGGATTTTGACGGCAAAACACTTCACCAAATTAAGCACATGTGCAATCAATGCAAATATTGATAAACAATCATTATAGATAAAGATACAAACGTGTAATTTATTAATTCTAAAAACATCAAATCAAAAACCATCTACACTACTCTATAACAAGTTTTAAAAACACTTATTTGAAATAGAAGTGTTCAAAATCCAATCCAATCTGCTCAATCCATCAAATCTCCAAAAATCCAATCTGTCGATTGGTGGATTGAATTGGATTGAAAATTTAAAATCAGCCGTCGGTGGATTGGATATGGATTTACTTTTGTAAATCTGCAAAAAAAAACCACGAATCGGCAAATATATATATATATATATATATATATATATATATATATATATATTAACTTTATTAAAAAAATAGAACTTGTAAATGTGGCATTACTACTTACTAATAAATAAATAAGTTAAAATATAGTTACATTAACACCATATTATATCCTATCCAATAATAATATAAAATAAAAAATAATTAAATAATTGAATAACTAAATAAACAAATAAGCTTCCTAAACAATAAAAATTCGAAAGCAAAACAAGAAACCCTAACCTCAACAAAACACTTTTAGCACATAAAACCAACCCTCTACTCTACCGCACACAGCCATCACTGTTTCATCTCACCACTTCAGTTAATTAAACTTAATTTTCTTGTATTGATTTAAACAAATGAGTTTTTTTTTTCTTTTTGGTGTGTTATGTTTTGAAACTTTGAATGTATTATACTAGCTTTATTTAAACAATTAATTTATTCAAATCTTATTCAACTTTGAATTTGAACAGTACTAAAATTATTTTTATATTTGATTTTTTAATTAATTAGTTCGTTGATTGGACAGAATTAAAAATTTTTAATCCACAAACCAATCCGCAAAATAGTGGATTGGATATGAATCTGGTCAAATCCGCATATATATGAATTGGATTTGGTTTGAATTTAGATTAGATTTCACCAATACATGGATTGGATTGAATTGAAAATTTGTAATCTGCAAAATCGAGAATTGGATATGAATTAATGTCCAATCCGCGAACACCATTAATTTGAAAAACAACAATAAAAACCCCCCAAAAGAAAATAATTCAATTTAATTTCAAATGTCCCTTTAAATTTTACAATTTTTTATCCGACCAAAATAAAACAATCAATATGACCACCAGATTTTTTTTAAAAAATTTAAATTTTTTTAAAAAAATAGAGATGGGTGAGCAAACTAAACAAATTTTGGGCAGCAGTATAACCACCATAGATAGCAAGGTTGTCCTTAATCAATTGAAATCTTTTCTTTTTCTTTTCTTTATCTTTTTTTTTTTAATGTTTCTTTCTGAAAAAAGAGACCTTAACGGGAACACATATCACTCACTTCAGACCAACGGTTCCGAACAAAATGAAAATCAATGTCATTGGCAGATCTGATCCAATTATGTCGACCACGAACCTGATGAAAAAAAAAATTCTAATAAATTTCAGATAAACAAATCATTACGCTTTATATTACAAATTAAATATCAGAAAAATAAAACAGAGATTATATATATATACATATATACACACGTATACATAAATGTTTTAATCGGTATTAAAAGATTAATATATATATATATATATATATATTTTTTTTTTTTTTTCTCACCGGCTGAGCACTGGTTTTAGCTTTAGCGGACCTACAATTGACATAAAAACAACCCAAAAACAAATAAGAAAGAAACTCAGGAATGGAGGAAGAAAAAAAAAAGATTTGTAATATATAGAAATTGATCCAGAAAGCGCATACCTGACAATTTTGGAGGCGAGGCTAGAGGCTAACTGCATCATGGTTATGCGGGAAATTATTTAGCAAAGACTAAAAAGAATTTGAGCGCCAAGAGTCTTATTAAACGGAGACTTGGAAGGAGAGGATTGAAATTATTTAGCAAAGACTAAAAAGAATTTGAGCGCCAAGAGTCTTATTAAACGGAGACTTAGAAGAAAGAGGATTGAAATTATTTAGCAAAGACTAAAAAGAATTTGAGCGCCAAGAGTCTTATTAAACGGACACTTGGAAGAAAGAGGATTTTATTTTTATTTTACAAACGGCGATCGACTTGGCAAGAGACCTGAACTCCAAGTCTTCGTCTATGATGGCTATGTTGGATAAAAATCGTATTTTTATTATTGATCTCATATAATATATAAGAATTAAGTAATCTAGAAACTCGTACCTTGTTTATATGAGAAGATGGATAATAGAAAGCTGTAGATCCACCACCAAACGATCTTCCAGGCTATGACTCAAGATTGATCAACACTGGACGTGTGGGCGTCTGTTTCACCACTCCCAATTGCAACTGGCATTCCTTTTTTTTTTTATTTAAAGATCTCTCTCTTATTATGTTTTTGAGAAAAATCCTTATTTATAATAGCTTATGAAAAAACCCTAGCATGTATTATATCTCATTAATTTAAAATATTAAAATATTTTAAATTAAACATTTATCTCTCCACTTACGTAAAAGTGGAGAGAATGTGTAACGGAACTACCTTGTAAAATATCACAAGACCCCATTCACACTTGTATATAACACATTAGGCCTTAACAAATACTATAATTAAGATTTTTACCTTATATGCCAGTTTTCTCGCTTTTGGGTCCAGTAATGGTGTTGTCAATTAAATGAGCTAACCCGGGGATCATTTGGGAACATACAATAGTGGCTACAATAATTAAGCTTGTAATTAAACAAAAATAATTATTTAATTCCAATTCTACTCCACTATAAGATTGGAACTGATCTCCATAATTGTATGCTCGAATAATAATTCGCCCAAGCCACATTGATTTCTTTACTGTACAATCCTTTGTACCACATCGTTAATTAAATTGATATCTCAACTGTCCAATCAATTTAATTACATCTTGTTCCTTGATACTTACTGGTTTTCTCTAATGATCATTTTCAACATACTTATATATATATGTTGATACACTCTGGCCAGAGAATTCTATGATCAAGTACTGAAACCCATCAAGAGATGTGTCGTATAAATTCTATATTGTCAATCTATAAATTCAATACTTGTAATCGCTCCCACCAAGATACCGGGTAATCTTGACTACAAGTGTATGTCGTGCCCATTGGTAACTCAAATGAAATAACAATTACAATCAAGAAATTATAATTGACTCAAGATTAAGATCACATTAAATCAATGCCTATGAGATTTAATAAGTCTGACAGTTATTACAAAGTTAATTAAATCTCATATGTGATCCAGTTCAATGCAGTCACACTACATCAATAAATTCATATATGATTAAGACAAATCACTCAATGAACTTATTACAGTCTATACCTAAATAAAGCGTCCAACTTTATTTATCAACTGCGAACTTAATTTATTTAATCATAAGATAACTTGTATTTATGTCTTCTGTGAATCCACATGGTGATCACATAAATACATATAATATGATTAAATGGACTTTACTCAAAATATTAATGCAATAGAGATACTTGAATAAAATACCTCATTCATTTTATTAATCAGAAAAATATTTATAACAATAAATAAACAAATATGCTTTAAAGAGCATATTTTTCCAATAATCTCCCACTAGCTCTCAAAGCATATTGGGCATCTCACACATGCCCATGGACTCTAAGTACAAGTCAAAAAGTTTCCCAGGTATGGCCTTAGTAAAAGGGTCTGCCAAGTTTTGCTGTGACGCAATCTGAGTAACTTTTACATCACCTCTCTGCACTATATCCCTTATAAGATGATACTTCCTTTCAAATATGTTTTTGTTTCTTGTGATTCCTTGGTTCTTTTGATTGAGCTACTGCACCACTATTATCACAAAATAATTTAAGTGGTGCAGTTGCACCAGGTACCACCTCAAGATCTTGAAGGAACTTACGGAGCCATACAGCTTCTTTTGCAGCTTCAGATGCAGCCACATATTCATTTTTCTTCATTTGTGGAGTCTGCGATACAAGATTGTTTCACACTCCTCCAACTAATAGCTCCACTTCCTAATGTAAACACATAGCCTGAAGTAGACTTTCTAGAATCCTTATCTGATATGAAGTCAGAATCAGTATAACCCACTGGAATAAGTTCATCACCAGAATACACAAGCATATAATGCTTAGTTCTTTTCAGATACTTCATTATATGCTTGACAGCAGTCCAGTGTTCAGGTCCAGGATTAGATTGATATCTACTAACCATTCCAACTGCAAAACAGATGTCTGGTCTAGTGCAAAGCATGGCATACATGAGACTCCCCACAGATTCCGCATAGGGAACTCGTCTCATTTTCTCTATCTCATCAGATGTTTTAGGTGATTGATCCTTAGAGAATGCAATTCCATGTCTGAATGGTAACAAGCCAGTCTTGGAATTTTCCATGCTAAATCTAGCCAATATCTTATCGATATAGACCGCTTGAGATAAGGCTATAGTTTTATTCTTCCGGTCTCGTAGTAACTTGATACCAAGAATATAACTAGCCTCTCCCAGGTCTTTCATATCAAATTGTTTTGCTAGCCAACTCTTTATTGTAGTCAATACTCCTATATCATTTCCAATAAGGAGAATATCATCTACATAAAGAATTAGAAAGGCTACAGTTTTTCCCTGAATTTTCTTATATACACATGGTTCATCAATATTCTGAATGAATCCAAATGATTTTATCGCTTGATCAAATCTAATGTTCCATGACCGGGATGCTTGCTTCAATCCATAGATGGATCTCTGCAACTTGCATACCATGTGTTCTTGGCCTTTTTGTATGAATCCATCTGGTTGCTGCATATAGATGTCTTCTTCAAGATGCCCATTTAGAAAGGCAGTCTTAACATCCATTTGCCAAATTTCATAATCCAGCACTGCAGCAATGGAGAGCAGAATTCTGATGGACTTAAGCATAGCAACCGGAGAAAAGGTTTCCTCATAGTCGATTCCCTCTTTCTGAGTGAACCCTTTGGCTACTAATCTTGCTTTAAACGTTTCCACCCTTCCGTCTACTCCTCTTTTCCTCTTGTAGATCCACTTACACCCAATAGGTTTTACCCCATTTGGTGCCTCTACAAGTTCCCAGACTTTATTGGAATACATAGATTCCATTTCTTGATTCATAGCCTTTTTCCAAAATTCAACATCTTTATCTATTAAAGCTTCATTGTAACTAATGGGATTTTGTACATGTTCATCTGAGATAGCCGTATAGGTTTCTCCCAACAACATGTATCTTGCTGGTAACCTAGTTACCCTCCCACTACGACGAGGTTCTAAAAGTGATGGTTGTTCAAGGCTAATCCTTTGCTGATCAAATTGTTGCTCTTCATCCTGTTCTAAAACAGGTGTTGAAAGCTGAGTATCAATTTGATCACTTGACAGTTCTTCAAGTACTACATTACTCTTAGGTTTGAAGTTATTCATATAGTCTTCCTCGAGGGAAGTAAAGTGTGTGCTCACAATTACTTTCCTATCTTGAGGACTATAAAATAAACCTCCCTTTGTTCCTTTGGGATACCCCACAAACATGCAAACCTCATAACGTGAATCCATTTTGTCTCTTGCTTTGGTTTCAAAGACATGTCTTTGGTGATCCCCAAATATGAACATGTCGTAAACTTGGTTTGCGACCTGACCATAATTCTATTGGGGTTTTAGGCACTGAATTAGATGGAACTAAGTTTAAAAGGTAAACTGCAGTCTCTAGTGCTAGTCCCCAAAAAGAGATAGGTAATGATGAATAACTGAGCATAGATCTCACCATATCCAAAAGAGTTCTATTTCTCTTTTCAGCTACCCCATTTTGTTGTGGTGTTCTTGGGGCAGTCAACTGAGATATAATCCTATTTTCAACCAGATACTCTTTGAAATCTCCGGAGAGATATTCACCACCTCGATCAGATCGAAGTTTCTTTATGTTCTTATCTAATTGCTTTTCTGTCTCAGCCTTATACTCTTTAAATTTCTTAAGAGCTTCAGACTTGTGACGCATTAGATAAACATAACCATATCTAGAGTAATCATCTGTGAAAGTGATGAAGTACTCATAGGCCCCTCGAGCTTGTACATTAATTGGTCCACATACATCTGTATGTACCAATTCAAGTGGTACTGTAGCACGCACTCCTTTGGCCAAGAATGGCCTTTTTGTCATTTTTCCTTCTAAACAAGATTCACAGAGTGGCAATGATTCATTTTCTAATGGACCCAAGAGCCCATCTTTGATCATTCTCTGTATCCTATTTTGGTTTATATGACCCAAACGTAAATGCCAGAGGTAGCACTGGTTGGAAGAAAACTTTCTTTTCTTAGATAAATGTGTATGCTCATCATTATTAATCACTGTGTCATGCATAGAAAGGATCATAGGCCTTAAATGATATAAATTGTCTTCCAATGTACCAGAACAAATAAGTCTATTATTATAAAAAATTGAAACAGAGGATCCAAAATTTACAGTGTACCCTTGTCTTGACAAACAAGCTACTGAAATTAAATTCCTCCTAATGTCTGGAACATAAAGACAATTATTCAAAGCCAAAGTCTCATTATTAAAAGATAATAAAATAGATCCAGTCTTCATTCGCCGACACTAACTCGTCTGTCCCTAAGTGCACCTAACGCTCCCTTCACTTAGTTTCCTGGTTTCCTGAAACCAAAAAAGTGAATTACAAATATGATTAGTTGCTCCTGAATCCAACACCCATGTGTCAACTGGATTCTGAACTAAACAAGTCTCAATAACAAAAAGATTTCCTATACCTGATTTTGCAATCTTAGGGCAATCTTTTTTCCAATGACCCTTCTGTCCACACTTGAAGCACTTGCCTTTAGGCTTGCCATCTTGTTTCGTAGACAATTTCATTTTCTCAGGTTTCTTCTTCTTACCTTTGCCTTTTGGCTTAGGCCTAGATGAAGAATTTTTTTCAGTAATATTTATGCTTCCCAGAGATCTCTCAGCATGATAGATCTCTTCAGCAGAATGGAGTTCGTTCATCAATTCTGTTAAGGTCATGTTTCTTTTGTTCATGTTATAATTGACCTTAAACTCTTTGAATGTATCTGGCAGAGATTCTAGCACCATATCAATTTTTGAGTTATCATCGATTTGTGCGCCCTGAATCTCAGCCTCATTCAAATAGTCCATCATTTTGAGGACATGATCACGAACTCTTGTGCCCTTCCCCATTTTGCTATTCATAATACCCTTCAATGCTGCCTGTCTCGCAGAGCGAGTACTCTGCCCAAACATCTCTTGGAGACTATCCATTATTTCAGTGGCTGTCTCCAAATTCTGATGTTTGGTCTGCATAATATTAGAAATTGAGGCTAAAATGTAGCATTTAGCCATTTCATTAGCCTTTTGCCATTTCTCATAAAGCCTCCTCTCATTTCTATGAGCATTGTCTAGTGGTTCTGGGGGGCATGCATGGGTTAAGACATATTTATAATTTTCAATGATCGGGACAATATATAGATTTCTTTTCCAATCTATATAGTTCTCGCCAGTGAGTTTGTTTTGATTCAGGATAATAGTAAGTGGGCTTAAGGAAGACATTTCTGAAAAATAAAACATCCATGCATAAATATTTTGATATAACATTCACAATAAATAATAAAAATGCAAAAAACCATAAATGCATTTTATTTTATTGTAACGATAATCTAGTACCGCTTTGACAAGCTATCCGTTGGGGAAGTCATGTCTACACTTACCAGATCCAATTATCCATTAGATTATTTACTTTCATGTCAAAACATGATAAATAACTATCGTTATCTTTTTAGGCCTAAATTTGTTAACAGAGCTTCGATGGGAAGATTAATAACAAATTTTAGTTGAGTGTGTAACCATTGTTTCAATCTAGTATTCTCTATATCATGCAGCCACCGTTAGGGTGATCAACAGATTGAAAAATATTTCGATCTTATCTTTAAAAAAGTTCATCAAATAAAATATCTAATATATATACCCTCCGTAGGGAGCAACACCGTATCATGAAGTCGAGGTATATATATAATTTTATTATTGAACTAACAATAGAGCCCGTGGGAAAAATTATCTTGAATTTTCCCTCTCCCACTCAATATTTTAAAATTGGTTTTTCGTTTTAAAATCATACATATATTGTTACTAGCATGCTTCCTATAATATTATCTAAGTGATATCTCATATTATCAAGCATTTAAATATTTCAAACAATATACATAAATTCATGTTAAATGAATGACATATATCATTATGCATAGAGTGGCACTTCCTATTCTATATGACATGTTTTCATGGCGTGTTAACATCCAAAACATAACATATAGAAAAATAATAAAATAATCTCAATTCATGATTTTCCTAAAATGAAAAACACATTAATCCTAAGCCTAATCTTCATTGGGCTTTTTGTCAATGTCCATCTTCCATTGGCCTATCTTTGTTAATGGACTTGGCTATTATGGACTTTAAATTTATTATTGGTCCAATTCTAATTTTTAAAGAAAATAAAATTTTAAGTAAAAATTTTGGACCAAAAATAAACTTAATGTGTTAAACTATATCCATGCATTTTAATCCATTAAGCCCAAATTTTACTGGACCTAAAACTAGGATTTACCAAGCCCAAAACAAATCTTGGACTTAAATGTAAAATAGTAAAACAATATGCCCAAACGAGAAAGTTACAGAACTATAGGGACTAAAGTGATAAAAACCACAAAAAACCCTAAATCTGTATTTTTCCCTCCCAGCCGCCATCACCAAAAAATAGCTACTGTAGATCGTCTTCTCCGATGCATCCTGCTGTTCCGCCGAAAAACGCTCTTCATCCGACGCCGGCCACGACCAAAGCAACTTGCTTGCTCGCCGCGCACGCACGTCTTGTTGGCCGATCGTAGCTGCGCACGGCGTGCGCTACTCTCTTTGTCTTGTGTTTGCATACACTTCGCTACGCGCGCTGCTGTAGCGTGCTGGATTCTTGCTCCTGTTTCTGTCCGGTGAATTTCTTTAGATTCTTAATTTTTACGGCCCCATATGCATACACATTTTTCAAAACAAATGGGCCACTCCAACATGACTTTAATTTCCATGGAAACAAATGTAGTTGGGAATTACAAAGCAACACTTTTTGACCAATTGTTTTACGAAAAATTCTTTTACCATGAAAAACTTTGGTTCTTGCCTTAATAATTCTTGAATTCCCATATGCGCCATACCTTAGTTCTTCTAGTCCATTCAATTGCAATTTACGCACATTACCAGTATCATCAAGATTTGAATTAAAAACTTTAATCGCGCAAACTGGTTTATGCTCAGGTTTTGGTTCTGTCATTTCAACCATCCCTTCATGTTGTCATGTGTCTCCAAGGTTCACTTGGTTACTATCATCTTCAAAATCCTGCATAGAATCAAGGATAGAGGATGTGTTAGCAGCATTACATTCTAATTCATTACTTGATTCAAACAAATCAGTAAAACAATTTTCCATAGAATTTATAAGCTTTTCATCCATGATGTGTTCTTTGACGATTGAATCAATCAATTCAATTTCCTCATCATCATTATCATCATCTTCTATGTCATGAGGTCGTTTACACATGTTGAACACATTGAGTTGTAACGTCATGTTACCGAAGGATAAATTCATCACTCTATTCCTGTAATTAATCAAAGCATTAGCAGTGGCTAAAAATGGTCGACGTAATATGACAGGAATTTGCTTACATTCATCAGCAATTGGTTCAGTTTCCAAAACAATAAAATCAACAGGATATATGAATTTTTCAACTTGAATCAATACATCTTCCATTATCCATTTTGGTACCTTAACCGATCTATCAGCAAGTAAAAGAGTGATAGAGGTAGGTTTATACTCACCAAGATTGAGATGTTGGTACACTGAATATGGAAGCAAATTGACAATAGCACCAAGATCAAGGCATGCTCAATTTTATGATCCCCAATAATACAAGAAATAGTTGGACAACCAGGATCTTTGTATTTCAAGGCATTATTAGTTAAAAGAATGAAACTTACCTGTTCTGCTAGAAAAGCTTTCTTTTGTACCTTATGTTTCCTTTTTACAGTGCACAAGTCTTTCAAAAATTTAGCATAGGATGGTACCTGTTTAATGATATCTAGTGATATACTTATATTTTATATATTTTTAAATATATTTTAGCTTAATTTTATTATTAGTTTTTATTTTATTATATTAATTATTGTCTTAATTTTATATTTTTATTTATATAGGTAATATCTAAATAAAGAGAGCTAAAAGAAGAATTAAATTGAAATATTCAGGAAGAAATCTACGTGAGAGAATTAGAAGGGGAAAGAAATAAAGAAACAATTAAGAAAGATTTAATCATCATGCATGCAATCACGTGGGGAGCATTAGAGAATTATTTGACAAGTAAATATGGCAAGCTCGGCACATATTATGATTGATTGAGGAAGCAAATATTTTGGCATGGTTTTAAGCGGCAATTCACGTGCATGGCTAAATAGAAAGCAAATTAATTGCTTAAATGTGGAATCAGCCAATATGCATGCATGGCTTACAAAACCGAAGCCAACAAATTGCATGTGCATAGCATTCACGTGGAGATTGAATTTAATTCAATTTGGTGGCTTTAGCTTAAGTGGAGGGCACATGCATGGCATTTTCTATTTTGGAAAGAAGTCTAATGGAACCCGTGAGCATGAGTTAAGAATTGGAAGCAAATTAAACTTGGTGGATTTTCCTTACAAAGGCCGGTTTTTGCATGCAATTTAAATCTAAAAGGGATTCGGTTATGGGTAATATATAAGGAGAGGTTGCGCGTAAGTTAGACAGAGAAGGGAGAGGAGAGAACGGAATTGAAGAAGATAAGAGCCGCACGAACAGAAAAAGAAAAAGAGAAGGGGACAAATTGCAGAAGAGAAAAGAAGCAGCAGCCAATAGTTTTTCTTCAATAGTATCTTCTTCAATAGTTTTTCTTTCTAAATTTCTTTTCTCTTGTTTTAATTATGATGATATTTTATTTTATTATAGATGTTATTTTCTTCTTTATTATGAACTAAATATTTTTATTTAGGTTTGTAATGGAACCTAGTATGAACCTTAATTAATTGATGTTTAAGTTCTTCAAGATTGACTTTTATTGGTTATTTATTATATTTTATGCTTAATCTATTTGATTGCTTGATCACCAATTAAATAGCATATGTATAGTTGCATAGATAGCGGAAGAGTCATGCATCTATAGACCTAAATATGATAACATGTGTTAATCTGAGATAGGAATATACTTAGATTGCATATGCACTTGTTAAGGAACTTGAACTTAATGAATTGCTTATAATTGATTCTCATAGGAATATAGTGGGTTAATTTTGAGTAATATATCTACTTGACCATCGGAAGAGGCTTATAGAGACTTTAGTGTTCTAAGTGATAATTGAATTAGGTTAATTAGAAGAACTGAACTAAGATTAATAAGAGGATTACTAGGGGAAATTACAAGCCTAGATTTCATCATCTATTGATTATCTTATTGATTATTTTGCATTTAATTTACTGTTATAATCTTAGTTAAGACTTTTTATTCAATTGTTTAGATTAGACTTAGAAGATATAAATTGATAGACAGTAATAGGATAATATTAGTCCCTGTGGGTTCGACACTTGTTGAGTGTTAGAAAGTGTGTATTTATATAGGATAAAATCATCATGTCACACTTCAAGTCTCACTAACATCCCTACTTTTATGTATTTAAGTCCCTTGCACTTTAATTGTTTGTGTGTTATTATAATTTAAGTATTTTATGTATTTCAAGGAAATTCTGGCCATTTCACAATTAACGAGACATCGGATAGTAAAACGAACAATATTTTTGAACTCAGGATAGTTGAAAACCTTAGGAGGAGCATAAAAAGAAAAATGTCACTGTTCACGTATACGGTACTGTTCACCTATACGTCACTGTTCATGTACGATACTATTCACACATACGTAAGATGACATGGCATTGACCGATGACGTGTGATTGACTGGTGACATGGCAGCATTTGATTGGACGAATGATGTGGCATTGACTGATGATGTAACGCTAACCGATGACGTGGCAGTGTATTATTGGACCGAAAAAATGAGCTTACGATAGAAGCAATGCACTTGATCAAGATTAGTTGACTTTGATGTTGACCGATGACGTGGCAGCAAATCATTGGATGTGAAAATTGTCTTAAGTTACATGCGACACACTGAATCACAGTCGCTGATGATGTCTTCAAAGCAATCAGAGCTTGCCACATGGCGCAATCTGATCGTCCGAATTGATTTCATCCAATGGCCATGATTTACTCATTATATCTATATAAAGAGGGCTCCCCCCCCCCCTAATTTGACACCCCTGAATCTATTTTTTGAGTCCATTTTCTGTAATTCCCTCTCCATCTTGTATTTTTCTCGTATTTTAATAAAATACCCATTTTACCCTAGTTCAATAATGAGTAGCTAATTTTCTTTCAAGCTTGGGTTGAAGGTGAAGTCTCAACATGTTCCATGGGCTAATTTGGTAAATTTACTTTCTTCTCCCCTTTAATTTATGTAGCTGTTTTGACTTTTCGTCGACAGATAGTAATAATCTTGTCTAGATTTTGTACCGGTGCTACCGTCTCCCTAGTGCAAGATTATTATTGTCTGGTACTATAAGTGCTTGATACCATATTTATTAGAGTGTGGCTCATGAGGAGTGGAAACCCCCCTCATGGTTTAATTGGCAATAATAAGGAATATTAAGCTCATGGTGCATGTTGATGCAAATCTAGATACCCAAGCATTTTATTCACATAGTTTAATCTCCAATTTAATTCCGCCATTTTAATTTAAATTTTATAATATTTCAAATCATCTCCACAACAAATCCAAGTTACCCAATTAGAAAATTAACCCTACACCAAATTAAAATCCACCTCCTCGTGGGATCGACACTCGTCACCATTAATCTATATTACAATAGATTCGTGCGCTTGCGAGTTCAATAAAATTTGCACAACAACACTCTCACTCATCAATTTATTACTTGTTCGATACGTACACTTAAGTGATTAGATTTTTAGACAACATCTAGCATAAGAATGTTTACTTTCACCTGTTTGAAGACTTCATAAATCTCCGGGCTGTGGTTTGATTTCTTTAGCTTGATCAATGCTTGAGGGAATGAGGGTACATGAGGAGAATTGGTTATTTCTTCATGGACCAATGGTTCATCGGACACTTCCTTACTCTCTGAAATTGGCTCTTTACTGATTTCACGAGGATCAAGAATGTGTTTTTCTATAACTTTACCGCCACGAAAGGTTATAACGGATTTGACTTCGCTTATCTTTTGGTTTCCAGTATTGCCCATTTAAGGATGTTGTTGACTCTTGGGGTTTGGTTCTGGTTGAGAAGGAAACTCACCTTTTTCATGAATGGTGAGGGCATATGTAAGTTTGGAAATGGTATCTGTCAAATTGGTCAAGGTTTGCATGGTTTAGTTATTGATTGCCTCTTGTTTTTCAATGAATGAATGTAATGTATCTTCAAGAGTTTTTCTTAGCGGTGGGACATAAGGTGGGTAACACTAGGTGTTTTGAAAGTTCTGACGTTGAGGTGGTTGTGAAGGTTGTGCATTGTTGTCATTTCTCCAACTGAAATTTGGGTGATTTCTCCAACCAAAGTTGTATGTCTATGAATATGGATTGGGATTCTGCTTTTTGAAATTGTCAACGACATTTGCTTGTTCATGCAAACTTTTTTTCCGAGCTGGCAAGGTTGGACAATCTTGCATAAAATGGTCAGTGGAATTGCAAACATGACATGATGCATCTTGAATGGATTTAACATGATCATTCTTTTTTTACTCTAATGCTTTGACTTTTCTAGCTAAAGATGCAAATTTAGCTTGAAGGTCATGATCTTCCTTAAGGTTGTACATGCCTCCACTAGATGGAGATGGCTGAGATTTATTTGATGACTCATAAGAACCAGTGTTGTGCATTCTCTACTATATAGTCAAAGTAATCTAATGCAGCTTCATGACTTTTATCCCAAAATTCACCATTACACATCATTTCAACAACATATCTACTTTGGGATGTTAGTCTCTCGTAGAAGTATGACACTAACCTCCATGCTTCAAAACCATGGTGTGGGCTTATGTTAAGTAATTCTTTATACCTATCCCAACTTTGGTAAAGGGTTTCTCCTGGCTTTTGAGTGAAAGTGGTGATTTGCCACCCGTGACAATCACTTGTCATTCTTCTTCTTTTCTTTTATTTATTTATTTATTATTTTTTTATTAATTACATCTCAATAATGTATTCCAAATGGCTCCAACAATTTGTCTTCTTGTTTTCTGCTTTCGGGTCCGATTAAACTTTTATTTTGAAATTTACCTACAATAACAAAATATAATAATTAAAATAAAATTAACATAATAAAATATAATTTACATAAAATTACATTTGGGGAGCATTAAGATAAAATATGAGTTATGAGCACATTAATTAATACTATAAGTGATAAAAATGATAATTTAAACCTTTATAAAATATATACTTTGTAGTGTTAATCAGCCATAATCACCGTTTGTATAGGATATGAAGTAATCACATTGTGCAGTAACATGAAATGAAGCAACTAAATCAATTATCCAATCACTTGTCTGGTGTTGTCTAAAAATTTAATCACGCAAGTGTACGTATCGAACAAGTAATAAAGTGATGAATTAGAGTGTCGAACCCACATGGACTAATATTATCCTATCACTATCTATCAATTTATATTTCCCAAGTCTAATCCAACCAATTAAATTAAAAAGTATTTAACTAAAATTATGAAAGTAAATTAAATGCAAAATAAATAAATAAAAAGGTAACCAATGGATGATGAAACCTAGGCTTGTAATTTTCCCTAGTAATCCCCTTATTAATTTTAGTCTAGTTCTTCTAATTAACCTAATTCAATTATCACTCAGAACACTAAAATCTCTACAAGCCTCTTTCGATGGTCAAGTAGATATATTACTTAAAATCAATTCACTATATTTCTATGAGGATTAATTAGAAGCAATTCATTAAGTTCAAGTTCCTTAACAAGTGCACATGCAATCTAAGTATATTCCTATCTCAAATTAACACGTGTTATCATATCTAGGTTTATAGATGCATGACCCTTCCAATATCTCTGAGAAATATTTGCACTTAAATGCATCAACCATTCGTTCCCCCATGTTATCTTTCTTTGGGTCATTTAGAGTGCAACCGATATAGTCACCAACAACCACACACGAAACGTTTTTCCCATCAGGCCAAAGGTTGCAGTGGTAATGGAAATCCTCAAGATGACGAAAATGAATCAGCTTTTCAAACTTGAATTGGGCTAACCTGCAAACAATAATATGAATATTAAAATAGGCAAGCTTACCCATACAAGGCAAGTTTGACCCCACCCACTTTTATGGCTTTTCACAAGCAAGAAAACAGGTTTTTTGGAAGCTTTGAGGAACCCGAATACAAGGAGAGCTGTGAGGAGGAACTCTGGCAGGTAAAAATATGTACATTTTGTCATTTTGCTCGGTCAAAATAAACAAAATTTAGTTTAACTAAAGAAATGGTAAGCTTCTAATACACAATTAGGAATTAATAAATACAGTGTGTCACAAATTCACAATAGACATAACACAGATAATTAAGCTTAGCTGCATTTCTTGTCCAAACTACCATATAGACAAAACTTTATGCTAAATCTTCTCAACTTAACATAAAATTACAATATAAACAACAGCTATATGTTACCTTGATGTGGAATGGTGGTTGGTGACGCCAGCTCTGCATAAACTTCCCAAGAAACGTTTTCCAAGATTCTTCAAAGAACGAAACATCCTAGATTTGAGACAAAAATAAAAAAAAGAAAGACAAAACTATTAATTTAAAATTATAAATTGAGTATACTTTGATTAGGTATACATATTGGTATATATTAGAAAATAAGCTTTCTTATATAGTCAATACTGCAACTGTTTCTTTTTTTTCTTTTAACCAAAACTAAAAAGTTTGGATCTGGATCAAGAATTACAAATAGTCATATTGCACCTGGATCAGATTTGTGTACCTGCAGTGAAAAAAATAAAAATAAAAATTAGAAATAGTCATATGTTGGTTTGTGCAGAGGAATCTTCCATCATGGGCCACAACTGGATCCAATTCTTCACAAACGGTCTTCTTTCAGTACGAGCTCCGTAAATTTACAATTAAAAAAATAAAAATTAACAATTAAAGTAAATAAGAATAGTGATTAAAAAATAATAATACTTTACTTACCAACAGGTGGGATCTTTTTTGCGAGAACTTCGCAAAATAATCCATACAGCAAGTCTATCCAAGAGATGGTCCTTCTTTATGTTGGTTCCTGAGTGACAACTCCAATTATCCCTCGTCACTTTTCGGTAAGCCTGTATCTTCATAGCTCGTACTGTTTACCCAAACTCTTCGCTGAAAGAAAAGTATAGCCCATAGAAGCGGTCATCTTTCTCCATCTCACAAACAAATGATGTAATATGTCTAAAACATCCTTTCTTAGAATTACGAATCTCGTCCCAGTCTTACTCATCCAGAGTCATACCAACAACTAGACCTCCTAAATTATTTGTTTCAATTATTTCCAATAACCACTCTGAGAAATTATTTGCGCTCAAATGTATCAACCAGTCGGTCCCCCTTGTTATCTTTCTTTGGGTCATTTAGAGCGCAACCGATATAGTCACCAACAACCACACACGAGACGTTTTTCCCATCAGGCCAAAGGTTGCAGTGGTAATGGAAATCCTCAAGATGACGAAAATGAATCAGCTTTTCAAACTTGAATTGGGCAAACCTGCAAACAATAAACCATATAATTTGAATATTAAAATAGGCAAGCTTACCCATACAAGGCAAGTTCGCCCCCACCCACTTTTATCACTTTCACAAGCAAGAAAATGGGATTTTTGGAAGCTTTAAGGAACTTGACTACAAGGAGAACTGTGAGGAGGAACTCTGGCAAGTAAAAATATGTACATTTGGTCATTTTGCTCGGTCAAAATAAACAAAATTTAGTTTAACTAATGAAATGGTAAGCTTCTAACACACAATTAGGAATTAATAAATATAATGTGTCACAAATTCACAACAGACATACCACAGATAATTAAGCTTAGCTGCATTTCTTGTCCAAACCACCATATAGACAAAACTTTATGCTAAATCTTCTCAACTTAACATAAAATTACAATATAAACAACAGCTATATGTTACCTTGATGTGGAATGGTGGTTGGTGACGCCAGCTCTGCATAAACATCCCAAGAAACATTTCCAAGATTCTTCAAAGAACGAAACACCCTAGATTTAAGACAAAAAGAAAAAAAAAAAGAAAGACAAAAGTATTAATTTAAACATTATAAATTGAGTATACTTTGATTAGGTATACGTATTAGTATATATTAGAAAATAAGCTTTCTTATATAGTCAATACTGCAACTATTTCTTTTTTTTTTCTTTTAACCAAAACTAAAAAGTTTGGATTTGGATCAAGAATTACAAATAGTCATATTACACCTTGATTAGATTTGTGTACCTGCAGTGAAAAAAATAAAAATAAAAATTAGAAATAGTCATATGTTGGTTTGTGCAGAGGAATCTTCCATCATGGGCCACAACTGGATCCAATTCTTCACAAACGGTCTTCTTTCAGTACGAGCTCCGTAAATTTACAATGAAAAAAATAAAAATAAAAATAAAAATTAACAATTAAAGTAAATAAGAACAGTGATTAAAAAATAATAATACTTTACTTACCAACAGGTGGGATCTTTTTTGCGAGAACCTCGCAAAATAATCCATGCAATAAGTCTATCCAAGAGATGGTCCTTCTTTATGTTGGTTCCTGAGTGACGACTCCAGTTATCTCTCTTCACTTTTCGGTAAGCATGTATCTTCATAGCCCGTACTGTTTACCCAAACTCTTCGTTGAAAGAAAAGTATAGCCTATAGAAGCAGTCATCTTTCTCCATCTCACAAACAAAGGATGTAATATGTCTAAAACGTTACGAATCTCGTCCCAGTCTTACTCATCCAGAGTCATACCAACAATTAGACCTCCTACATTATTTTTTTTAATTATTTCCAATAACCTCTCTGAGAAATATTTGCGCTCAAATGTATCAACCAGCCGTTCCCCCTTGTTATCTTTCTTTGGGTCATTTAAAGCGTAACCGATATAGTCACCAACAACCACACACGAAACGTTTTTACCATCAGGCCAAAGGTTGCAGTGGTAATGAAAATCCTCATGATGACGAAAATAAATTAGCTTTTCAAACTTGAATTGGGCTAACCTGCAAACAATAAACCATATAATTTGAATATTAAGATAGGCAAGCTTACCCGTACAAATCAAGTTCGTTCCACCCACTTTTATCGCTTTCACAAGCAAGAAACCAGGTTTTTTGGAAGCTTTGAGGAACCCGACTACAAGGAAAGATGTGATGATTAACTCTGGCAGGTAAAAATATGTACAGTTTGTCATTTTGCTTGGTCAAAATAACAAAAATTTAGTTTAACTAAAGAATTGGTAAGCTTCTAACACACAATTAGGAATTAATAAATACAGTGTGTCACAAATGCACAACAGACATAACATACATAATTAAGCTTAGCTGCATTTATTGTCCAAACTACCATATAGACAACACTTTATGCTAAATCTTCTCAACTTAACATAAAATTACAATATGAACAACAGCTATATGTTACCTCGATGTGGAATGGTGGTTGGTGACGCCAGCTCTGCATAAACTTCCCAAGAAACTATTTCCAAGATTCTTCAAAGAATGAAACATCCTAGATTTGAGACAAAAAAAAAAAGAAAGACAAAATTATTAATTTAAACAATATAAATTGAGTGTACTTTGATTAAGTATACGTATTAGTATACATTAGAAAATAAGCTTTCTTATATCTCCATATTATTATTCATTTTCTTGTGAAAGAAAATGACATTTGATTTGAAATTTAAATAACCAGAAAGACAAAAGGAACAATGAGTCATTTTAGCCAATGAGTTTACCAATAGCCAATCGCAATACGGTTTTTCTGGTGGCAAATGCTTGCTCTGTCGAGGGAAAATATTACAATACAAATACCTCAATTTTTAAATTTGTAGTTGCTTAACCTGCAACGTTATCAATATAAATATTATAAATTAAATATACGTTATTAAGTATACGTATTAGTGTTCAATAAAAAATGAGCTTTCTCGTGTCTCCAAATTATTATTCATTTCTTTTGTGGAAGCAAATGACATTTGGTTTGACATTAAAATAGCCAAAAAGACAAAAAGAACAATTAGCTATATTAACTAAATAATGTTCCATCATTGAGTCTATGTATCTGTAGTTAAAGTAAATTTTTGTTATTTTGACTAAGCAAAATGACAAATTGTACATAAACAGACATAACACACATAATTAAGCTTAGCTACATTTCTTGATCAAACTATTATATAGACAGAACTTTATGCTAAATCTTCACAACTTAACATAAAATTACAATATAAACAACATCTATATATTACTTTAATAAAAATAAGTTGCTTATCAATCTTCCCAAAATGAAAATATAAAAATGCTTATCAAATAGAGATATTAGATGAATAAATATCTTTTTGGGTCACAAAATTAATTAACCATATTTCTCAACACAAAGAAACAAGCAAATGGCTTGGAAATATACTAGATCTGCAACATAAATATAAGAGAGAGTAAAATGGAAGGAGATTAAAATAATATGGAATATTAAAAATATAAGTTGGATTAATTTTGGGATACTGGGAGGTTTGTAAAGTAAAAATCTAATACTAAGATTTTGAGAATGTGTAAACAAGTGTTAAGATTTTTTATACTAATTATAGAAAATTACTTTCATTATTTTAGGTGAAAACTACTCTAATTTTGCTTGGATTGCAAATTGCAAGAATCAAGAGTTGAGAGAGTGAAACACAGCAATTTAATAAGCGGAGTAGAGAGAGTGAAAGGAGAGAGAGGATAATTATAATTATAATTAAAATAATAAAGATAAAGTGGGAGTTCCGTGGCTTAGGAGCCATATTGGTGTGAGGTTAATTAGCAAAAAAACTTAAAAGGGGAGATTGTATTTGAAGAAAGGAGAGGTTGTGGATGTAATGGGGCCAACCACGTGTGATATATCAATGGATGAGATGAGAGTGGGGAGTTGATTCAAGGAGTCGATCAGGATCTTCTTGAGACTGCGTTGCCCAGTAGCAGGGTCCGAATCTTGTTTTGTATGGGAAGCATAAGGGTGTGTATGGGGATTTAGTTGTTCGGGATTTGGATTGAGAGACTGGTGTTCATACCCGTGAGACGTTAAGCTCGAGCAGATTGCGGAGTATATTGGGGACCCTAGCTATCTTGGATACTATCTTGCAGCAGTAAGGTGCAAGATCTCTTTGGTGACATTTCAATCTATGGGTATTGTTAGCTACATCTCTTGTGCTTCTTAATATTGTTAAGAAATTTAGTTTCTCATGTTAAGTGAAGTTTTACTGTAATTTTATTTGATACATTTTGTTTGGATGTCTCCTGAGCATTTGTTGTTGTCTAATTCTTTTCTGGGAACTCTAATCTTTGTTAAGTTGATATTTAATCTATGATTCCTTCACCTTGTGAAGTTAAAGGTGTTTATTACTACAAGAAATGTGCCGGAAATTATTCGATTGCTAATCTAAAACAGTGGTTGGCTTTGAGGTGCAATTGATGTCCCCAAAATAGAACAAGGATTCCCCAATTCAATGAATGCGTGTAAATACAGCGGTACAGCCAATGCATGTATATGATAGTGCTGTATGATAAGTATTCAATATCTAGCATAATATTTCATTTGTATGTTTGTTAGAATGAGGTTTTATTTTGATATTAATTGATGTCAGTCTATTTGATGTAGGAAAATGACGCAAAGAGACTCTTATAGAAATAGGGAAGAAGAATAGAAATTAGAGATTAGAGAATTACAAAGGAGAAATAGTTTGAGAAGATAAAAGATGAATTATTGGGGTGAAACCGCCCATTCATCATATTATATGTGTATTCCGTTTCTCTCCGAAACATGACAAAAGACTTTATATGTAGTAACCCTTACTCTTAGAGATGTCGGTTAGACCTCGATAACTACTTGAGGAAATAGGAAACAAGAATCTACTCCCGAAGTAACTCAATCCATCTCAAATCAGAGAAACCTATATAGAAGCGCCATTATGGAAGCCAAATTGAAAGGGACGCCTGGAAAGCAACCATTGTGCACTGTCTTCTAACATTGCAGATCGGTAGAAAACAGAGGGAGAGGAGAGAGATTTTGTAGGTGAAAAGTGGCACTGAACTAAGCTTGAAAATCTCAAAGATTTTGTGCGAGTATTTGGGCAGTGGAAGAAGCAATGGTCCATATTCTCAGACAAATTCATCCTATAAATAATAATTTCCTTTGGACATATCATCAATGTTGATTTTTCTGCATGCAATAGACCTAGCTTTCATTTTACAGGGCTTGGAACTTTTGCCTTACTAATGATTTAAAAGGTTTGAAAGAAGGGAGAATTTAGTCATTTATTACTCTAATTGTTGTTGAAATACTTTAACTGAAATTTCCTGAATTTTGTAGGTTCCAAATTATTTTATCTTCTTCCATTCATTTAGAGGGAGACTTCTACAGCCATTGTAAGAATTTTGTGCACCCATTAATCATTATCTTCTCCATCATTAAGGTTTTTCACAAATTTAAAGTCCTAATTCCACTATGAAGAAGAAATATCCGTTGTATTGGCTATAGAACAATCATTAGAAGCCAATAACTTGTAGATTAGATCCTTGAGAACATGTAGCAAAATTAGCTTCTCCACTTCATTTATCTTCAAAGTATCTTATTTTTGCTTCATTGCCTTCCATCAACTTCATATACAGTCTGCTGCCTTAAGACATAGATCTACCTGGGCAACAGACAATCCACTGGTCACCTGATTAGGATGATAGGATCCCTCCCATTTGTAATATCTGCATTTGACAAACCAATAATCTAATTTGATCAGCTATAAATAACATTATAAACTATAACGAACACTCCTAGATCACTTTAGAATAATTACATTATGTACAGTGACTAAATTTGAATAGATGAAGACTCAAGCAAGGGCCATAAACTGATTGGGCATGAGGGAGAGGAATACATGCAGTTGGGTCTATCCAAAATCAGGATAAATTTCTCCGTTGATCCAGAATAATCATGACCCAAATTTTACCAAACAAAAATAAACCTATATAGATAAAGAATAAACATATTTGGTTCAAATTCTAATAGGCGTAAAGCACATTGGAAAACTTTGATGCATGCTAGCAATTTTATAAGTTTAGTAACTAATATTCAGTCAGCATAAATGTGTGCGCATGAATGTATCAAGACTCAAGATACACTACAAAGGCTTTCTTAAAAAAAAAAGGATCTTTCTTTAGAATAAGCCATATTATCATTATCCACTTTACATTTTAGCTAAAATGCATGGTGCAGGGGAAGTTAAAAAGTCACAAGCTGTGCAAGCCAGTTTTCCTTATCAACAAATCTACAAGAAAGCATGTTAATAACACAGACGAAATTATAAGATATTATTCATGTTTGAACAATTTAGATATGCTAAACGTATATTTCAATAACATGTGGAACAATTTATGGAACTTTGCAGTAGGCTAAAGAGTGATATATACGTGATCTATTAAGGTTGTACATTGTGAATTAAGCTTCGAAAGTGAAGTAAAATAAGAATCATGAAACACTTATCTTCCATGTGATAACAGCAGGATAGGATTCTCACACCTAGATTTAACTTGACTACGACGAATGGTCAAAAGTCATGCATATATAAGTCTAAAGATGCCATCTTGTAAACTCATTCTTCATTATTTCTTAACTATCTTGTAAGACTCTTCTATTACATATATATGTATGCCACTCACCGTCTCACTTTATTTTTTTATTCTTTTTCACCAAAAAGTAAAAGCGTGGGCAAAACTCAAAAATATTTTTTAATATCTTATCTTTCTTAAGAATTGAACTCATGTCACCAGCTAAATAAAACTGATTAAAAACTACTCCACCACAGCATTGGGGGCCACTAACAGTCGCATCGCTTTAAAATATCTGTGCCTTTATTTCAGGATGCATAGTCAATTTTGACTCTACATCTATAGTAATAATTGAACCTACCGAAACAATCCCAAGAAATGGGAAGAGGGGAAACACATGCTCATGACCATTGTACACAGGGAATTTAGAGTCCGTTTGAAATTATATTTTGGAGGCTTAAAAATAATTTTAAGAATTTAAAAATTAATTTTAATATTTGATAAAAAAAATTTAAAATTACTTGTCAAAATCAATCCCTCCTACAGCTGATTTTAAAAAGTAGAGCAAGAGTAGTTTTTAAATTCTGATTTTAAGAATCAATTTTATTTTTTAATACAATTTTATATATATCTTTACAATTATTACATAAACCCAAAACTATCCTTATTCAAATTGAAAACCAAATCAATATTCCAATAAATTTTGAATATAAAAAAATAAAAGAAATAAAATCAATATAGTATAAATTTTATTTTTAATTAAATTATTATAATACACAATTAAAAATATTTTATGTATATGTCTTCATATGTGTAAGTAAATTTCATTCTACATTATGTCTATTTTAGTCATTAGCTTTTTTACAGCAGTTTAACAATAAGATTTACCAAACACTTAACTGATTCTCTTCACGGCTGATTATTTCTACAGCACAACTAACAGCAATTATTTTAAAAGTTACAGCATTATCAAACTGACCCTTAGTCCATTCCTGAAACGGAAGTTGGGTTTGAAGTTGTATATATATATATTTATATATATTATATATATATATATATATATAATTAAACTATTTTAAATTTAAAACCAAATTAGTTTAATACTGTCTAAGAGCTTTTATTAATAGTAATTAAAATATATCTGACAAATTAATTATTTTAAAATAATTTTGTTTAATATTCAAAAAACTTATAATAAATATAAATATTATCTTATATACTACATTATTTTGAAATTATATTTTTATTTATTATAAACCTTTAAATATATATTTTTTGGGTTGATGTGAGTTATAGATGAAATAATTTAATAAAACTCATCGATCAAATAGTAGGGTTTGTGCGACCGGTTTATATATTCATATTAACTTTCCGACGATACAATGAAAGTTTCTTGATGTAATCAATATCTTTAACCGGTGAAAATTAACTACGACTTAAGTAAATTAACATAAATAATTTATTAAAATTTTAATTTTGTTGACATTTAAGAATATTAAAATAAAAAAATGAATAGAATCTATATTCTATACACACTGCAATCAGTCGTCACATCGAGACCATCTCGTGCTTTAGACTTTGTCTAGTTTGGTAATGTTGTAACTTTTAAAATAATTGCTGTTTTATGCTGTAGAAATAATTAACTGTGAAGAGAATTAATTAAACATTAGTAAAATTTATTTTTAAAATTGTTGTGAGTTTTAAAGTTGTTATATATGTTTAGTAAATTTTACTGTTAAACTACTGTAAGAATGTAAATGACTGAATTTAACATAATATTTGAATAAAATTTATTTACACATTTATAAGCTTGTATATAAAGTATTTTTTTATTATGTATATATAATAATTAATAAGTATTTAGGGACAACAGGGAGTCAACAAAAAGATGCCATGTGTCATTGAGAATTAAAAAAATAAAAAGTAATAATATACGAATATTAGGGGAACCGGCCTACCCCCGAATATGCCAGAGACCAGTGTGATGCTAACAAGGAATGCAGTGAGGGTAATACCATCCTAGTTGTAAGGACAACCAAAGTGCCCTTCAATGGCATCTAGCTAGGCTTTTTGCATTAGTCAATTATTAGATTAAAAAAAAACATGTCTCTCTAATTTCAAGCCGAAAATCCATGTCTCCATTAATGTTTGTTGATTATCCTATCATTAGATATTCGTTCGGCAATTCCTTTTATGCCAGCTCGATCGGAACTTGCATAACAAGCTTTTTCAGAATTTCAGTTAATCCCGTTAAGGAGATAGTCGATCTGAAATAGAAGTTGAGGTTGCTTTTCACTGCTTTATATCTAAGACAGTGTCAAGTTGCTACTCTCCAGCAGCTTTATGCTGCTTCTTCTATTTAAGAAGCCATACCGGATGGTCAGCCTCATGAGATTGAGACTTCCACGCATCATTCCTGAGTATCATAGAAAGATAATACATCGTGAGGATGAAAGGGCTGACAGACTTGTTCAACTTTATTTATATTGGTTCGGTTTGAGCGAATTTATTCAATTAGCCGTTTTTAAGACGACATTTTCAACTGACTCTTCGGTTAGAAGAAACGAGAGAGGAGAAGAATGGAAAGGAGAGGAGGAAGAGAAAAAAAGAAAAAAGAAAGTCAATCTTAATTTCATTATTTGATTTGAAATAAAATCATTTATTCTTCCCTTATTTTTTTTTTTTCCATTTCCTCCTCTCATCTCCTTTCATTTCTTTAAACCTAACAGTAACATACCATAGACATCATCGAGGGGAGAACATTATGGCCATTATCATGGGAATGACACTCGATCGGAATGACCATATGACTTTTTTTTTTTAAATCACTGTTCTTTTTTAATTTAATTGCTGATTATCCTATTCGTTCCTGCTGCTCCCAACTTCCGTTTCTTTCCCACTTCTTTTATCTACTCACCTGTGTCTTGAATTTACTAATTAGCAGGTGTTGTTTTGAGACCTGGTTTTGAAATTCCTCTTGGGGAACCAACAGAGAGAATTCTTCCTACTTTAGAAAACTTCATAATGCCGTTAAGCTCTCTTCGGCATCTGATCTGCCTTTGGCACCAACTGTTAGTGTTGATGATCTTGCACCATGGCAGTAATGAATGCGGTGACCGATGATGATTTCTTAACGTTTTCACATATCTGGTCCAAAATTCCGATAAAAATCAGATCAAAATGAAAAGATGGGCCATACCGCCATAGATATTTTATAATCTCAATCTCAGTTTTTAGGGAATGGTTCTATTACCTTTTAAATTTTTTTATTTCTAATATTTTATTTAATATAAAAAGGAGCTATTTTACTAATGCACACAACATCATAATTAAGAAGGAGCCTAAAACATTGATACATTTATGAAGCATAGTGTACCAAAACCTATGGCATCCTTCTTTGAAATGGTAAATAATTTTTTGACAGGCAACATAGAGACACAAATAAAAGTCACCAACATAATAGCTAGCAAAGCAATAAGAAGACATGGACAACAATCATAAGAGTATCAATTCATCCTTGGGAATGGGACTACACAATCTATGCAACAACTAGATGAGTACCTAAACTTATATCTAAACCACAAAAAGATTGCCTTCGACAGCTGACCTGAAAGGCCTAATGGGTCAGTACGCGAGAGATCTCTTCGGATGGAGCTTGTTGATAGACACTTGGGAAAGACCTCATAGTGCAGGCAGCATGGGTCTGAATTACTCTTTGTTGATAACCACTCTTTGAGAGCCTTGGGAAGCTTTACAAGCATCCTGAGCCGAAGCTTCAGCAAGACCTAGTAACATTCTTAGAATCTCAGTGGTGTCATCCAAGTAATACTTGGCTTTGCTGGGTTTCTGGCCAACAGTGCAAGCAAATACTTCTGCAACTGGTGACAGCGAGGGACCAGCACGGGCACTCTTAATCACTTCAAACATGTCTTCATCCGACCGATCATCCCCAATACAGAGAACAAAATCTGGAAGCATTCCCTTTTGATGCATTGTCTCAAGCAGATGTTCTGCCACAAGACCTTTGTTGACACCCTATTCAGTTGTTTGAGAACACAAGTAGGTTATTAAGACATACGCATAAAGTCACTAACCTTACCCTCTAAGAACAGATTATCATAATCTGGCCAATAACACTAAATTATCAATTTATCAACTTTTGCAGCTTAAGAAAGATTCTTAAAAATCTAAGTTCCCCATCATGAAGTCTAAAATCTACCCGTTATAATGAATCAGACTCACATAAATTCTCCACATCTTAAAAGCATTACTGATAAATGAAGCATTGCAGCATATAAAAAAACTGGAACATAAAACATGTCCAGCCCAAGAATGGTCTTTCTTCAATGGTGTGATAAAATGGGTCATCACTTGGTCATAATCCTGATTTACTTATGAAACTACATATTTGCTAAGTCTGACTAAATGTTTCTCTGTAAAACTACCTAAGTTTCCGTCTTCATGCCCTCACTTTCCAGGGAATTTTCATTTTAGATTTTAGAAATACTGGATGTCACATGTTCATGTATAATGCAACTCAATTAAATATTATGTAGTCCTTCATAACATAAGATTTCATATAGTAATTGCATTAATTAGCGACTTCAAATTTTCACACAGGCATGTGCAAACACTTACCGCATCAGTCATCAGCCAGCAAATTATGCAGGATAAAAAAGGGGAAAGATTTGTTTTCTTGCTTTTCTAGAATATAATTGCATAATCTTTTAAAAGAGAGAGAGAGAGAGAGAGAGAACAGAGATACTTAGGTGTATATTGGGCGATGGGAAAAGCAGCTCTTTTACATTTTACCGACATTTAACACTCAATATTCCCCTTAGTTTCCGAAATTACCAGAAACAATGTAACATAACATACTAAAGCCTGTAGGAAAACTGAACCAATGTAAAGTGTAATCATAAAATAAATGTTGGTGATCTTCATTACTGAAACTAAATGCGAGCTTGGTATAATCGAAATATGCCATTAAGAATTGTTCAATTAGACATGGTTGTACGAAATATGTGATTATCTACCTGAATCTCTGACCTTTAGCGTGGATACAGGGGTTATACTAATAGTTAAATTAGATATATCACAAACAAAAGACACCAAATGAAGCCAAAGAAAAACATGTCATTGATGTCAACAACCCATGATCTTTATATATGATACCATGGCTTAATATATAGAGATAATTGAAGGAGAGAACCACTGACCTGGGGTTTAACTTCTACAATGTTCGGGCCACTCTTCACGGAAACTGGCTCATTGGCAAGAACACTTTCCAGGTGATCCAGGAGCTCCTTAGCCTGGCATGAGCCAAAATCTGGATCTGCATACTGGAAATTCCAAACAAGGGCACTCTCTTTGGTCTCAATTGTAGAACCATCTGTTGTTTCAGTGTACAACTTCATTACCGGCTCAGCAATCTGCTTCCAACTAAAATCGGGCACAGACACACAAGTTTCCCAGTCTGCACTGTGATTTGGCCTGAAAAAGAGAAACAGTCAAATGAGATGGCACAGTGAAGATAATCCTCTTTTCCTTCACAAATTTGCTAGAGTAGAGCTATAACTGGCAGATAGTCACAGACGGATTAATTTATGTTGCAAAACTTTCAGCTGACCAAAAAAAAAAACTCGGTTTTCCAGTTAGCTTAAAGAGGAAAATAGAATAAAAGTTCACACAAACCACATAGAAAGAACCTATACATTGTTATGTAATTTTTATATATAGAACTTATTTTTGTCGAATAAACTTTAAGGTTTAAACCAAGTCTTAATCCGGGCTCCTCAAAGTTGATAATAACAATTCGAGATTAAAAAGTCTATCAGTGATTCAATTGAAATGCGCTTGAGATCTTTGTTTAAGTAGTTCTTCAGTAGCTGTTTCATTTTCTGGACTTATATCTTCTCTCATTTCTATTTTCGTTTTCTCATGCAACACAAGTCATAGATGAATGACCCACACCTTGGCCTTTTTTAAAAACAGCTGATCCTATATATATGTGCATACAAATAATTTGCAACTGGGGAACTGGTATAAATCTTAAACAAGAAATCTCTCTTAGCTTATACTGTTGGAAAAGATTCTTTTCTTGGGAATTCCTGCACATAGTATCTATGGACGAAAATTTGTTTACCGAATACGAAAAAAAAAAGGGGCCTACAAGTAGAGCTATAAAAGAAAGCTTCATACCTGACAAAATAACCATGCTCAGCGGCAATCCCAAGCTTTTCACAGGAAGAAAACCATTCAGTTAGAGTATCTCTGTCTTTCCCACTAACTAGGAAAACAACATTCTTGGGGTCTCTGCACAAGTTGTCCAAAATGGCCACAGCCTCTGCATTAGGACTTGTACTAATTGAACCTGGTACCATCATAGTCCCATCATAATCCAAAAGCATTGCCCTGTTTTTGGTCCTCTTGTATGCTGAAACAATATGATCAATTGAAAGCTTCCGGAAATTTGGATCCAAAGCAACTACCCGAAATCCTAAACCAAAACCAATTCCCCAGCATCTTCTCCTCACATGGTCCCTGCAAGACCTTTCAAGATCCTGCAAAAAGCTACGAGCCCAGTAAGCAACGTCATGTGTACTCACATACCTATAGTGCTTTTCATGTCGCATCTGTTTCTCAGCATCAGAAACTCTTAGGGCAGAGTCCATAGCTTCGGCCACCGCATCGATGTTCCACGGGTTTACTCGAATGGCCCCACTTAATGATGGGGAGCATCCAATAAATTCAGAAACCACCAGCATGCTGTTCTTTGCAGTTGATGGGTCCAGCCCTAAGGTCATATCAAGCTTCTCATTTCCTTGTCGGCATATTATGTATTCATAGGGTATAAGATTCATCCCATCCCGTACTGCTGTAACAAGACAACATTCTGCAATAACATAATAAGCAATTCGTTCATAAAACTGAAGGGGGGTATCAATCAAAACCACTGGCTGATATCCTGGCCTTCCAAATGTTTTATTAATCCTTCTCACTGTCGCATGAGTTTCAGATTGGACCTCTTGTACATCCCTTCCTCTACCTCTAGCAGGATTTGCTATTTGAACGAGAACAATTTTACCCCTCTTCGAAGGATTTTGTGAGAGCAGTTGTTCCATAGCCAATAGTTTCAAGCTGATTCCTTTGAAGATATCCATGTCATCAACCCCAAGCATGACAATCTGACCCTTAAACTGATCTTGCAGCTCTGCAACTTTAGCTTCAGTCTCAGGAAGATTCAGAACGGATTGGAGCTGGCCTATGTGAATTCCAACTGGTAAAATCTTAATGCTTACAGTGCGACCAAAATACTCAAGCCCTATGTAGCCTCGCTTAGACTGATAAGAGACACCAAGCATTCTACTACAGCATGAGAGGAAATGCCTGGCATAGTCAAAAGTATGAAATCCAATAAGGTCTGCATTCAGAAGAGCCCTTAGAAGCTCGTCCCTTATAGGAAGGGTCCGATAAATTTCAGATGATGGGAATGGACTATGAAGGAAAAATCCGAGCTTCACCCTATTAAATCTCTTTCTCAAAAATGTTGGCAAAACCATCAAATGGTAGTCATGAACCCACACAAAATCATCATCGGGGCTAATAACTTCCATCACCTTGTCTGCAAAAATCTTGTTCACAGAAACATAAGCTTGCCAGAGGGACCGGTCAAACCGGCCGCCAAGATCCGGTGATAGAGGAAGCATGTAGTGAAATAAGGGCCACAGGTGCTGTTTGCAGAATCCATGGTAGAATTTGCTAAAAAGCTCTGGAGGGATAAATGCTGGGACACATTTGAAAGTTTCAAGCAAAGTTTGAGACACTTCATCTTGCTCACTTAAGTCAATCTGTTCTTTTATACAACCAACATAGATTACTTCTACATCTTCACCAAGGCCATCTTTCAGCTGTAAAAGCAGAGAATCCTCATCCCAGCTAAATGTCCATTCTCCACTGTCATCTGAACTTCGATGCGCCCGAACTGGCAGCTGGTTCCCAACAATTATCATCCGTTCCTGAGAAACAGATGAGGGAGCATCAGAGCCAACACTATTGCTGTTCTCATCATCGATCTCAGACAACACACCAGCAACAGTGGCTACTCGAGGAAGCCTCTTCTTCTCACGACTGAAATTTGGGAAATTTCCAGAAGCAAGATCTAAGAGGTTAGAATAAGACCTCGAGACCATCTTCAGGTCAAACAAAGAACTTTTGATCTATTGAGATTAGCAAGAGGACAAAGTCGATTCCCCTTTTATCAGATCAACATAATCTACAAAATGCCCCATGATAAAACACAATTAGAACTGAATCCCAACTGTTAAGTATATCATATAACCAACAGAAAATTGTGTATACTAAGCGAAGCCTAAAAGATTCTACTTGCAGTACATGATTTTGGAAGCCCAAATTGGTAAAAAAATCATCACAAAAACCAGCTGTTCCCCAGTAAACAAAAAAGTATAAGAATAGCTCACTCCTTATGACCTTCTCTCCATAACCCAGAACGGAGTCACTATGAGTGATAATCACTCCATCATTTATTTGAAAAGACAAGAACTGATGCAAACTTTAGCAGACTATTTGGAAGTACCCAAAAGCAAAATCTGATTAAATAAAATCCAAAACTGCAACTAGTTAAAATGGCCTAGCAATACACAGCAAGCTTGATCAAAAGTAGCCAAGCAAAGCATATCAAATTTAGTAATCAAAAAGTAGAATCTTCAGCAAGAAAATGATTTACAGACAGCAAATCAGCTGACGCAAGAAAAAAGTAGCATGCAGCATTTAAAGAGGACGGAAAGAAGGAAAAAAAAAACACAAGAAAGTTAAATATCATAGCATTAGCAGTGAATAGGAAGAAGAATGAAGAAGGAAAAGAACTTACTTTGAAGGCTGAACACAAACCAAAGATGAAAGATTCTCCTCCTTTTCCCTATCTAAGTGTAACAAAACTTTTGCTTTGCTTTTTCAGCTTGGACAAATTATTAATATAATTATTTTGTGATATTTTTTATTTTATTTTTTCATATAACGTGAAGGGGATCATATCTTGCTTTATATAAAGAACTTGATTCTTTCTAATAGAAGTGACTGCGAATGCGTTGAGTTGAGTACTTGAGTGTTAAGAGTATTGAGTGATGACATGAGTAACCACAAACGACAGTAGATTCCAACATCCTTTAACCATAGTTCATGTTTAGTTAACTACTTCTTCAGTATTAACTTTGTTTTAAGTCTTTTAACTTGAGTTGTGTCCACCTAACATCAACTTGTGTTCATGCTTGATGATGTAAAAGTTTTGTTTGTTTGGCTGCCTGCTGCAACTGCAAGTAGCGCGTGGACGACACGTCCTAATCATTGGGTTTCTTTTTGTTGAATGAATCACCATTACAAAATGCTCCTCTAAGTTCTAATTTCAAGATTTGGGTTCTGTTGTTTGTTTACTGAGCAACAATTTGAACATGAGTTTTTTACAACTTCATATGAAACATCATGAGTTGTCATAATTCATGACCTTGAGTCAATTTAAGACCATACTTTTCTAACTTCATGAATGATGTACATTGCAATGTTATCAAACTACTCTTTAATATCTAGCAATACTATATTGACATAATATTTTTTATGGTGATATCACATTCAAATTAATATCGAGCATGTGACAGCAAATTAGTTGGACCATCTTCTTAAGGACACGTGTAATTTTACATTTTTATAATATTTAATGTCTAGTAATATTTTTCTATTTTGATTAATTTTAGAAAAAATTGTTAATAAAATATCATATGGCTTCCAGTATGATGCAACGCAAACTCACTAAGATTTTTGAACACTCGTAAACAGATATGCATTACTCTCACTTGGTCTTCTTGAATTAGGAAGACCGTCGTTCACTCGCCTAACTCCCATGTCAGTTAAGCTACATGACACGACTTAAAAGTATTTTATTCTCAAATATACGAGTGCCTAGTTATAATATAACTCGGTGAGTCCGGGGTCGATCCATAGAAAAAAGATTTAATTTGTTTATTGTTATTTACCTAAAAAAAATAAATTAAATTAAAATATATGAAACTTAATTTGAATGAAACTATGGAATTAAATTAGTTAGGATTATGGATCCACTCTTAATAGTAAATATAACTTAATAATTTTTTTTTATATTTTTTTATTGCCCAAAAGATTAATTGTATAAATTATCATTATTTTTTCATTAATTTAATTATGGATTAAGTACTTAGTGTGCCAAAATTTAACTTATCTACAATAAGTCAAAATACCATTTTACCATATTTTATACTAAGATATTAAGAATTTATTGTGTTAAACTCCTTTATTTGTCTACAACAAATCAAAATTTTAAAATATAAAATATGAATAATTTTAATTAGAAAATAATTTAATTTATATAATTAAAAGTAGAATTTGATTAAATCATATTTTCTTACTAAGAGTTTCACTTTACCCTAACTATTATTATTTAGCTAGACATAATTGAAAAAAAATATTTGAAATTAAATTAAATATAATTAAAATAAATAAAAACAACTAAATTTGAAATAAAACTAAATTGAAATTAATTTACTAAATATTACAAAGAGAGATGAGATGAAGAAGAAATTGGGGAGAAAGAAGTGATAAAATGTGTAGAGATGTGTTCCCCCCCCCCCCCCTCCTCAATTTATACTAATCCATAATTAATCCACACCACACACTTAATTAAATCATAATTAATCACAACCTTACATTTGTCCCACTAATAAACATAAATGACTCACTAATCCAAACACAATCCTAACCCAATCCTCTCAAGTATATCCACTCACAAGTACCACACCTAATATAGTAAAAACTTATAATTTTACAATTACCACAAGTAAAATGATTAAAAAAATATTATTTTATAATAAAAGTCTTGACATCCATTTAATTGTTTGGAGCTTCGAATTGTGTGAAATTATTATTTTTACTTAATAAACACAAAAAAATACATAATATCAAATATTTAAAATCATAATTAAAAATTCATAATATATTACATAATTACAAATGTAAATAATAATATAAGCACAAAATACTATTTTTATTCCTTAGTAAACATACGACCTTCAACACTAATCACAACACTGCAAGCGGTAGGTTGAAATTAAAGCCATCACTAATTTAGAAAATATCATAACTGTATTAGTTGGATTGAGAGTTGAGACTATTTATTAGTCATATCATGACAACGTTATTAAATTAACTACTTTAAGAATAATTAACATTATACTTGTAAATGGTAATATTATTTTGATGGATTGCATAACACCTTTATTGTTTCTTTTGTAAATAATACGAGATTATACACAAATATAAATGATCAATGAACACAAACTTGTTGAAGTCAATTGTTGTTACTTTTTGTTTATTTTATTACTATTAGAGAAACCATTTTCACTATTTTAAGTGGGACAAAACTTTATGGGAATCAATCAACTTAAATATCATAACCAAATTTCACTATATCACCAAGAAACTATTGATGCATAGAGTCAACTACAATTTAAAAGAATGAAATAGAAAAGAAAAAGTCTTAATATGTATAGAAATATAGAATAGAAGTCATCAATTATACAATGGTGACATGATTGTAAGGCAGACAACAACCAAAAAACGAATATTTAATTTTTTTTATTATTGATGTGGAACTGGACTGGAAAGTGACCTTAATTAAAAGAGAGAGAAAATAAAGGCAGGTAAAGTTCACGCGCCATGTGATGAAGTAGCCGTCAAACTGAAAATCTAACTAACGATCCGTATTTATTTGGGGCTATTTGGCCAGTGTGCGTTGTCAGCTGAGCTCCACAACTTCTCCCATTGCTGCGTGTGTAAGCAAATCTACTACAATCAGGACCACCATAAGCTACTGTGCAGCTTTTTATTATTGGTTATAATTGTATAAATACTAAATTCTTTAGTATAGGAATTTGTTATTATTTTTTTTGTGAAAATATTACATGTTATTTATTATAACATTTACTAAATTTTTGTAATCTGAAACACAATATTAATAGAATTTAATAATTTAAGCTAAAAGATTATACCTTATAATAAAACGAGCGAAGAATTCTCAAAAGGGTTTTAAAAGAAAAAGAATAGAAGAAAAAATTTGTACGAAAATTATATATCTAGATTTTTAATAGATTTCAAATTGTAATATATATTTATAGATTGTAACAATACAAATAAGAAATAGCTACGCTCTATTGTTTATTCCTATCAACAAATTATCAATAATCAATCAAGCAAGCAATTTAATTTTAAACAACATTTAATCTAAATTAATGAAAAAAACCAAGGCAATAGAACAATACCTAAGCCAAAGATTGTTGGAAATTGAAACTGTACTCCCAATAGGTAGTTGAAAATCAAGACTACAGCTCTCGCGAAATCACCACCAGAAGTGAAAAAGCTCACTAGAATTCAAGAAATGCCAGAAGTAAAGGAACTCGACGTGGGCATAGTTGGGGCGATGGGAGGTGTTGTTGGGTGAAAGAATAAGTAGGAAATATTTTGTTTGTTTAATTTTTCTTTTTAATTTTCGGGGTATTTTAGTCCAAAAGACTTTTAAATAGTTGATCTTATTAAAAAAAAAATGGAAGTGTGATCCTTTTTTAATATTGAAATTTAGAAAGTAACCAAATGAGTAAATTTTCCTTATTTTGACGAATTATATCAAAATTTTACCTATTTATGAATATTTAGATATATGCAGCAGGTTAATTGGTTAAAATAGTGGCCCTTAGCCACTTTGGACTGTTCTTCGGTTTAGGTTCATATACCAGTCCAAAAGACCATTTGTCAACAAATTAATTCAGACAAACTTTGTTGGTACGTTCTTTTACTTTTTTTACATTTAGGAATATTGACTACAGGGTGGGGTTCATTTATGGCTTCAAGATGACACAACTCCACCCAAATTCAATAATAGAGCTATGGCCTTCAGTTCTCTTCCTATTATGATGGATATTTTCCAAAATGAATGTGTATGTTTTAAAAATTTAATAAAAATTATTGAATCTTTTTATACAATATCTCAATAATTAATGGAATCGTCAGAATCTAAATAAATTTTCTAATAGAATTCGGATTCAGATGGTTAGAGTTAAGAAATATAGTTGGAGTAATTACTTATCTCTTGCCGTCCATTTATTGCTTCTAATCTCTTTTCATCAATACACACATATAAGCCATTTCCATCTTATATAGATAGTTGAGTGATGTGGTTCCCTTCCCACTTAATGGCTTGAATATTTTACCCCCCCCCCCTCTCTTCCTCTTTTAACATTGAGCTTGAATATGTTAAAAGCGGAAAATTTTATGATACCATGACTAAAATTATGGTATCAATGTCATGATAAATGATAAACATAAATTTTGTAAATTACACATAAAATTAGTAAATAAAAAATAAAATAAATTAATTAATATAAAAGTGATAATTAGTGTTTTAAAATTACAAACAAAACAAACACTTATAAAAATAACATAAAACTTGTAAATCAACATTAAACTTTAATTTAAAAAATAGTTTATTTATTTAATTTATTTAAGCAAAGAATAAAATTACTCATCAATTGAAAACAAAAAAATTTGTCTTGAAAACAATTGGAATAAATTTTATTAAATTAGTTTAACCATAAATTTATAAACTTGTTTTTCATTGTTTTATCATAGTTGTATTTGTTTTGTATAAAAGTTAATCAAGAAATTTTTTTTTTCTTGATGTGGATCAAACCAAAACAAAATAAAAAGATAGTCTTATATCAGTTGACATATATGAAATATCCATAAAATTGGATTTAATTTTTAGTTATATACATATTTCATGTAGTTTCAAACTTTACTTCTTACTTATAATAAATGATCATTTGGGGTTGGCTATCGAGGAGGTTTACAATAATGCAAAATCATTATCTTACAAATAATTTTGAAAAATATGAAAAAAAATTCAAATTTTTGATTTTAAGAATAAGTTTTATCTTTAATAAAATTTCACATATATCATCACATGTATTATGTAAACCCAAAATTATCATTATTCAATTTAGAAATAAAAAAGTAAATATAAAAAGTAGTCATTATTATAATGAGTTTTTATTTTATATTTATAAATTTTTATTTTTTTTCAATAGCTCTTATAATATTTACTAGTTTTACATTTCATTTACAAGTCTTCTATTTTATTTACATAATTTATATTTTATTTTAAACGTAATGTTGATTTACAAGTTTTATATTACATCTATAAGTTTCTATTTTATTTACCAATAATACATCATTTTATCATTCATATGTTAATTTACCTATTTTACCTTCTATTTACAAGTCTTATATTTTTTTTACGTAATTTATGTTTTATATTACACTTAATGTTGATTTACAGGTTTTATATTATATTAATAAATTTTTGTTTTATTTACCAATGATATATCAATTTATCACTCCTATGTTAATTCACTTATTTTACCTTTCATTTACAATCTTATGTTCTATTTACATGATTTATGTTTTATTTTACACTTAAAATTGATTTATAATTTTTTTATATATATAAATTTTTGTTTTATTTACAAATAATAGATCAATTTACCACTCTTATGTTGATTTACCTGTTGTACTTTCCATTTATTAGTGTTAATTTCATTTAAAAAATTTATGCTTTATTTTACACTTAATATTGATTTACAAGTTTTATGTTACATCTACAAGTTTTTGTTTTATTTATCAATAATACACCAATTTACCATTCCTATATTAATTTACTTGTTTTATCTTGTATTTACATGTCTTATGTTCTATTTATATAATTTATGTTTTGTTTTACACTTAATATTGTTTTACAACTTTTATATTAATTTCTATATCTTATGATTTATTTACACAATTTATGTTAAATTACGGTAATGATGCCGTGATTTTAATTACGGCATTATAGAATGACCCGTTAAAAGAATAATAATATGTTGTTTGTTCTTAAGGGTTTGATCGACTAGTTTCAAGTAATTTAATTCAGTTAACCATCAAATTCAAATCCAAAGTAAATTTTATTAGCGGTTATCATTTAAAGCATTTATCATTATTATTGTTTCGTTGTTATAGGCTTTTATATGCTTTAAAGCTTGTAATAAACTTTAATCATTTATGGAAAAGCAAAATTATTTTAAACATTTAAATTATATAACATGATGGATTATGTTATCAGCCTTAGGTTGGGATAACACAAGGAAGCAATAATGAAAATGAGTTTATTTTAATCATGACTTCCAGCTCTTCTAGTTTCCGGAATCGTTTGCATAATTTTGTCACTATTCTAATGTGCATGCTTTTTCTTCTTCTTTTTGTTTTAAAGAGTCTTTTTATTGTTATATTATATTCTATCGATATTACAATCAAAGTCCACCGAAGTAGATTTATACAATTATAACAGTTTGGGATCTATCGAATTTAATTAAAAAATCTACTCTAAATAAGAGTGAGAATTTCCATTTCTATTTCTATTAATTAAGAGTATTTTACCACTATAGACACCGAATGTGTTTGCTTTAAACATAGCAATATGATTGTGATGTGATTATAATATTATAATAACATTTGTTTGTTGGAAGAAAACAGTGATGTGAGGCTGATTAAGCATGCACGATGATAATGATAATTCTAGTCTTTGAAATAGTTTTCCTTTACTATAAATGAATCAGTTTTTTTTCCATGAAAGTTTGGTTTTGTGACCAAGATTCTTTTTCTCTACTGCACTTAACATTTCATTCGTTAAGAAAGCTTCCCAAAACTTAAAACCACATTGTGAAAAGCAATAGATAGTAGGATTAGTGTTAATTTTATTATGCTATACAAACACTGTTACCAGGTATTTTGTTTATTGCAAGAATTAAAACTTAAAATTATCCTAAGCTCTTCTTAAGATTCAATTTAATTGATGGAGGCTTACATTGGATTATGTTTCTTCAACAATTTAGGGGGCATATTGATGAGCTCAAAAGAATTTGAATGATGCTTGGGGGTCCCAATATTTGAGTTCTAATTTAAGTCCTAATGTTATATATGTCACACATTTTTTGAATGATGAATATAAAATTAATTATTTCTCTATTATATCATGTAATAGATGAATGTCACATTAATTGGTACTCAAATTATAATTCAAATATTGAGATCCCAAAAATTACTTAAAGAATTTCAAATTAACCGGATATATTGATGAGCTCAAAAGAATCTAGAAAGATTATAGGCTGTGTTTACTAAATCGGAATGGCAATCGAAATAGAGGAATGAGAATAAAAAATTTGTTTACTTACAAAAATGAAGATGGGAATGGGAATGAATTTGGTGGGCCCCAAGAAATTTGGGATTCATTACTAGAGTTCTAATTTCCTGAGGGGGGGGGGGGGGGGAGGGTGGGAATCAGAGCTCTATTCCTTGAAACGATGATTTTGCCCTCCAACAAAATCCTTAATTCCAGTTCTGTCCTCGATTCAAATAAAAAAAAAAAACCAGCAACCGCCGATGGTCGTCAATCTGCTGCCACCAGAAGCCATGACCGTTGCAGATCCGTGCGTCATCGTCGATCTGCTGCCTAACCGAAGCCACCACCGTTGCAGAGCCAACCGTCTCACGCGATCCTATTGCTCCTCACATTCGCTGCTATCTCGCCGTTGCTGCAACTTTTCGACCTTCACTGTCACCGATTGCCGCTTGCCGGTCATCATCATTATTGATATCAATATAATAATGATTATTATTATTGTTGTTGTTGTTGTTGTTATGATTTAATAATTATTATTGTTATTAGAATAATAATATTATTATTGTTATGATTATTCTTGTTGTTGTTGTTATTATTATTATATTATTGTTATTTTTATTATTTATTGTTATTTTTTATTTATTATTATTATTATTTATTGTTATTTATTATTATTATTATTTATTGTTATTTATTATTATTATTATTATTATCAAGAACAATAATTAAGAAAGGGTAATTTAGTAAATTATAATATTTTATTTTGATTTCAAGATGAAGTAAATACATTAATGAATATGAATCTTATTCCGATTCCGATTCCTACAACTCAAACAAATAATGTATTCTGATTCCAATTCCTGATTTCGATTCCAGCTCATTTCGATTCCATCTCATTCTGATTTCATCCCATTCTAATTGTAACCCATTGTGATTGTTGATTAGTAAACACACCAATAAATTCTTGCCATGTTTGATAATGACTTCCAATTAAGTATCCTTCCTGTTTATGCTTACTCATCATTCTAGGTCAACACCTACCGGCATCTTTATAATACTAAGAAATAAGAATAGTCCTTATTATTAGTTTTTTTTCACTTGGTATATCAACCCTTACTTTTGGGATGTGTAACAATTAATGGAACAGAGTAATATGGCTATGTAATAATTAATGTAATATAGCAGTAATATGGGGTACTGTATAGGGTAAAAACAGAATTTAAAACAAATAAAACTACTATCACCTTTAAAATTTAATGATTGCCGCCGTGGTCTCACCTCCAGCTAATCTGTCGTCATTGTTGCCTATCTGCCGCAATTGCTGTCATCAACGCTGATTTTGCTCAAGGTTCCCGCTAGTTATTTTCCAAAAATATTGAGAAAATGAAACATGTCTTTCTCTCTTGATCTAAGACAACAAAATTGGATTTGGATCCATTAATTTATGCAGTAATTTTTTTTTTTTTTTTGTGGACAATAAAGGATAATTATTACTATGTAGACTAAGGACCTTTTTGGGATTGTTTTGGGAGGCTCAAAAGTGATTATAAAAAATTAAAAGTTAATTTTGGTGTTTGGTAAATTTTTTTAGAAATTACTTTTGGTAAAATCACCTCATTCTACAACAGATTTTAAAAAACAAGAAAAAGGTAATTTTTCAAAATCTGATTTTGAGAATTACTTTTAAATTTAATACAATTCCATATTATCCTCATATATATTATAAAAATTTAAAATTATCCTTATTTATTAGAAAATAAAATCATTTACTTTAAAGAGATTATTATTATTATTACCAATTATATATATTGAGATAACAAAATAAAAAATAAAATTAATAATGTAAAATATTTATTTTAATTATCAATTATTTTGTGTAAATAATAAAAAATATTTTATATACTTGTTTATAAATGTTTAAATAAATTTTACTCAATATTATATCCAATTAAATTATTTACATTCTTATAGTAGCTTAATTGTAAGATTCACTAAACACATATGATTGTTTTTAAAACTTACAGCACTTTTAAAAATAAATTTTACCAAACGTTTATCTAATTTTCTTTACAGCTGATTATTTCTTCAGCACATCTAACATCAATTATTTTAAAAGTTACAACATTAACAAACTGAGCCTTAGTTATTTAAGATGAGATCTAAAAGAATAATAACTAATTACAATATGAAGTTTTTATTTTTATTTATAATTGATTCATATATAGACAACACGACGGTTTATTCCTGGCACGCCAAACCAATCATATTTTTTTTTTTTGGACTAACTAGGAGTAGTTTGTTGTTGGGCTTGTGTATAATATTAAAAATACTACAGTAAACTTAAAATTTGTAATATGATTAAATTACAGAGTTATCATATTTTCACAGTTAAATATGCATATGATTCGTATTGAATAAGAAGGTTGAATAAGACCAACTCTCCTGAAAGGTCGTTCTATAAACTTAAGCCTACGGTGATCCTTATTTCTTGGGTGACCCTCCAAAGTGACTTAACATCTCATCTAGCATCCTTTCAAACCTATCCAAAAAGTGAATATTACAAATTTTGGCCAGAAGAAACGCCCGTCAAGAATTGCATCTTCATCCTCACCAAGCTCTGTTACTGCGGAATTCACATTTTTTTTTGTTTTTTTGCATTATGAATGAAGGCAATCATGCCTTGTCACCCCTCCAACATACAAGATTATAAGTCACCCCTCCAACATAATTCAATTTTACATTTTCGTATTAAAGTTTAAGCGTAATTTACATAAAATGCTCAGAGACAGAAACATACTTATGTGTATGTATATAACAACTTCATTTATTTTTTAATTTGTCCAAACACATCATATGAAACTCACTTCGCTAAGTTCATATACAAATCACATCATCTGTACAGAACTATTTGAATTCTCTGTACTGTTGAAGGATAATCTATCATTTTCTTCTTGATCTGAAATTGAGGCAGGTGGTTGCGATGGCACATCATTGCTGCTACATTCGACTGACAACTGCTTTCTGCACAACTCTCTGTTCCCTACAAAAGAGTCACTCTCATATGTAGACAATTGGCTACCTTGAGGAATAGGTGCCCAGCCATTATCTTATAAAACCTTAATATGTGAAAGAAATGGAAGACCTTGCACTTCCTATGCAATCTCTCCATCAAGTTTGTTCTAAGACAGGTCTAATGATTCAAGCGCTTTCAAATTCCCAAATGCAGGAGGAATGTTAACTGTGAGACTATTGTGAGAAAGGTTCAGGATCCCTGAAGAATCTCTCCCTGAAACTGACTTCTTGAAAGATATGTTCATTCACAATTATTACCTTCCTGGCAAAAGACCTGTGAATTCATTGGGTGAGAGGTCTAGAATTCAGAATTTAGGAAAGTGAAATGTAGTTTCACAATCATACTGGGGACTGTAGAATCTATTAGCTCTCAAGATCAGAACTTTTAGCTGCTGAATAATTGTCCACCAACGATGAAATGGGTCATTTATCATGTTACGTCCAAATTGATAACTTCCAGTTGACTACAATTAGCCAAGGATCTTGGTATAGGCCCTTCCAAGTTATTGCCACCAAGATCTAGACCCCTAAATAAACTTGCATCTGCAAATATATCAGGAACGCTACCTTGAAGGTTATTGTCCCTAAGTGCAGCATAACAAGGCTAATGTTAAGTTTTCCAAGACATGGTGGAATAATTCCCACTCAAATTGTTGGCAGTCAAGGAAAGGTATTCAAGTGACCTCAAGTTGCAAATAGATGAAGGATTTTTTCCAGATAATTTGTTGATAGAAACAAAGAAACCTTGTGTTGTAGGTGGTGGAACCGGGAATGATCGTTGGATTGTGTTGTTTTAAAGATAAAGAAACTGAATATTCTTCCAAGGACAATCCTCTATGTATGTTAAGATCCAGGTAAATTAATTTTATTGTTTCTCTTTTCTATATAGTCCCAATTTCATTTTTTCCCTTACCTCTATTTCCATAACCCACAGAAAACACTCACATCCATTGCAAAGGGATTGCTGTTGGAGTCACAACCAGAACCAGGAATCATGAAAACAGTTGATGCAGGAGCTGCGCCACATCATATATAGCCACTGTAGGCCTTGTGGCTATAGGAGGAAGAGAAAAAAATCAGAAAATATGGTAGCAGAAGAAAATAGAACAACAAAGAAAATAATTAACAGTGAGATGAGACCCGATAAACTTCTTATGCACCTATCAAAAAGATTTATAATGTAATATTTTTTAAAAAAGATGCAGGACATAAACACAATGGGATAATAACATCTGGATCCGTACAGTTTTCCAGAAATCTTCTGTAAGGACATCTGTTTTAGATTTTGTATCAAACAAGTTCATTCTCCTAAGAATTATAATTTTTCCATTTCTCTTTAGACAAATCATTTTCACCCAAAATCAACTCAAACACCCATTAACAAATTGTAAAATCAATTTCCGCAAAGTACTTTGAATGAATAACATCAAATGAATCAATAATTTATCTCTTAATTTTACTACTTTTCAATATAACAAGTACTAGTTTATTCAATTGTTCTTTTTAAGTTAAAATTGTAAATAACAAAGAAAAAAATTAGAGAATAAGTTTTTTAGAATTGCCTGTAAAAGAATTTGTAAGCATTTTTAATACTTCTAAGAGTTTCACAGAAGCATTTTCCAAGAAAAATTACTTTCAAAAGTAATGATAGCATTCATCATGTAATATCCTCAACAGTAATACAAAATAAAATAAATAAAAGAAAAAAAATCAATATATCATGAAAAAGGAAGAACGAACGAGAATCTTTACCATAAATGCCGACATCATAGCTAAACTCGGGACTCATGAGAAGAAAAGGTAAACTTAGGAATCCATGTGAAAAGAAAGCAAAGAAAGCATCATGGTAGGGACCTACGTAAAGAAAAGGTTAACAGTGTCCTTGGTATTTCACCAAAACTCAGGGAACCAAATTTAATATTCCTAAAGAAATTGGGGTTCTACACGTAGCTTTCTACCCCAAAAAGAAGCAATAAACAGAAACATATCTATATTGTAAAATAAGAGTATTTAAAAATCTCAGCACATAAAAAACCTGACTAAAAGATGGATGTTCAAGAGGGCAAGTCTTGAGAGTACCCACATTACAAAAAATGCTCGACAGAAACAAACAAATCATACATAAGAGTATAGCGACACTTTTCTTTTTATAAATATGTTGAAACATGCCCTATGAAACAATTCTGTAAGTTCATTTATTCATATATTATGTACAGGATTATTTTGAATTTTCTGTATTGAATTGAGCGATATTCTACATACCTTCCTTCCAAAGGAAGGAATATTGAAATTGAAAAAATATCTACAGTAAGAAGTACAAGAAAAACGCAGAACATATGTGATGCTCATCATAATAGTTACCTTTCCAAAGGCACAGGGTACGAAGTCATTCACTATTTTCCCAACAATTGGTGAACCATGAACAAGAAATCACCCTATAGCAAGGTTTGGTTAAGTACACATCTCTTGTGACCCACTACTTTGAAGATTATAGTCAGCAAGTGTGCTTAGCAGTAGACTGTCTGGTGTGATTCCATTCCTCAACATACTGTCATACAACTGCATGGCTTCAGTTGGTCTCCCAGCTTTGCAGTAACCACGAATCAGGATTGCATAAGTGACCACATCAGGCAATAAATGATTGTCTAGAGCGCAATGAAAAGCATATGATGCTTCCTCCATAAGTCCTCTTTTGCAAAGACCATCAATGAGGATGCTGTAACTTACAATATTTGGAGAGATATTGTTTTCACGCATCTCTTCATAAACCTCAAAGGCACTTTTCATATTTTGAGATTTGAAATAACCATCAATTAAACAACTATAAGTGACCACATTGGGCTTGGGACCCTTTTCCAACATTTTGGAGAATATCATAACAGCATCATCCATTCTGCCTTCTTTGCAAAAAGCATCAACCAATATCGTAAAAGTAATGCAATTGGGTTTCAACTCTACACGTGTCAGCTTTTCAAATAGCTGAACAGCCTCATCCAACATATTGAATGAGCAATAGCCACAAATTATTGTATTGTACGTTATAATATCAGGTTCTAGACCCCTATCAGTAAGGTGCCTGAAAAGTTTCAAGGCTGCATCTAAATGGCATTCTTTTATAAGCATATTAAGAATAACATTATATATAGCAATATCAGGAACTACTCCATTTCTTTCCATGAATGTAAACATCTGCAACCCAGCACTGAAATTTTTTTGCTTGAAGAGCCCATGAATGAGAGCAGAATATGTAATGGCATCTGGTGTTAAACCCCTCTTCAGCATTTGGAAAAATAACAACATTGCCGCACTCAAGCTCCCTTGACTAGCAATCCCTTTAATAAGCACAGTGTGGGTAATTATATCTGGTTTTACGTTGTACATACCCATTAACATGAACAACTTCACAGTATCTGTTGTACGCTTTAATCTACAGCAACCATCCATCAAGGTGTTGAAAATAAATAAATTGGGAATCAAACCCATCCTTACAGAATGAAAGAAAAATCTAAGAGCATCACCCATCAACCCTTGTTTGCAAAGACCATTTATTAACAAACCGCAAATAACGGCATCAGGTTTAAGGCCCTCCTTTATCATATTATCATACAAAAAGAAACCATCTCTCAATTTTCCTGATTTGCAAAAGCCATCAATCAGACTACTGTAAGTTAGGAGAGATGGCTCCAACCCTCGAATCAGAACCTGACCAAATATCCCACAAGCCTCAACAAACCTACCCTGTTGGCACAATCCCTTTATAAGGATACTATAACTAACCACATTCGGCAAAATTCCTTCATTCAACATTCTACCATACGCCTGCACAGCCCTCCCAAAATCCCCAGTTCCCACATATGCATCCATAACTGAGCTAAAAACAACAACATCCAACTTTACCCCTCTATCCAATGCCATCAACAGTAGTTCATTCCCTTCCTTCAGTCTACCTGCCTTGAAAAGGCCATCAACAAGAATACTATAGATGATCAAATCAGGCACCAAACCCATCTCTGTCAGGAGATTATAAAGTTCAAATGCCTTATCCAATTTCACCTCCTTGCAATATGCATTAATCAATGTGCTAAATGTCACCATGTTCGGTTTTGGACCACCCACTAGCAACACATCAAACAAACTAGAAGCATTTCCAATCTGACCTTTTACACAAAGGCATTTCAAAATTTTATTACAAGTAACAATATTAGGCACAAAACCCCTCAGAATCACCTGTCGATGCATATGAAAAGCATTTTCAACCTCACCCTTCCTTAATAAACCATCCATTACAAACTCATACACACAAAAACCCCTCCCTCTCATAGCTCTACACAGGTTATAATACTTATCAATAAGTACATCAACACGATTCGAATCAACCAAACAGCTTATCAGTCTATGCACCAAATCCGGCGACACATAAATGCCCATTCCACACATATAAGCAAAAATCTCAACAGACTCATCAACCATTCCAATTCTAAGATAATTTTCAATCAAGAAGCTATAATCAGAACCGGAATCCCCTAAACTGTCACAAAACAGGCCAAAAAAGTTGTAATTTCTTCCAAATTGAATAAACATTTTGTCGAAAACATGCGAAGCCAAATTCCTCATATCGTGCTGCAGCAATATGTGAATTAGCTGTGCAATATTGGGTGAGCTGATACAGTTGTGAGTCCATTTGAAAAACTGAATGGCAGGAGTGGGGTTATTGGTTTTGATGAGGTTGGCTAAAACGGCATTAACTTGGTTGGATTGTAAATTTGAGATATGGGTTTTTGGTTTTGAGCAGTAACACTTGCTAATAGAATGCAAAAAATTTAAAAGGTCTTTGAATTTTAGCAGTACCTTTGAAGAAGAGCAAGGCCAAGAAGAGAGCATATCTGAGAATAAATATAATCACCCATTTATTTTCATGAGCCGTTGTTGTGCTTTTCTTAAAACTTCAAACATCTTCCACTTGCAGTCTTCAACTACACATTTAATTCAAATTTCAAAGCCCTTCTCTTCATTCTCCGCAAAAGCTGGCGAGTGATATTTTGTCTGCTTCCCCCCGCGCGTTGTTGGGAAAATTTAATTACAGGATGGTGCGCTGCCGAGTGGGTTTTTAGGGAATAATTCTCCAGAAGCGCCGTCGTTTTAAGAAGTTTTATTTATACTTTTTTCCAATCATATTAGGGAAAATTTCAGATAAGTCCCTAGTGTAATAGTTTTTATTAAAAGTCAACACTTAACCGAAGGTTTATCAAATTAACTAATTAAATTCCTTATTTTCTCAGAGAATTAAACTATTAAAAATTATAGAATTAATGTTTAATTCTAGTTATAAATTTATTTTTCTTATTTTCTTTCCCATGTTTCCTCTCCCCATTCTTTTTCTTTGATCACTCAAACAAATGAGATATAAGTTACATACATGACTTTAATTGCCACTCCTAAAGTTTTTACTTGCTTTTTTAACAGTTTCATTAATTATGAATTTTGTTTGGTTCTACTTGTTTTGGTGGATTTGTATTTATATATAATATAGAATTGGTCTGATTTCTTATATTTTTCAATTTAGGATAAGTTGAAGAAAGGATTGTCCAAAAGATTCAAATCCCTTGTTATTTTTAAAACTATCTAACCTCTCTATAGGATCTAATGATATGTAGTTACAACCAAATTGTACGGTAAGGATTTATTTTAGTTGTATTTTATCAGAATTTTACTAATTAATATAATTGGGAATAAATTTCCGAACTTATATATATATATATAAACAAAAAAGCCTCACCTATTTTTAATTTAGCTAAAAAAAATTTATTAGTAATTATTCAATAAATAAACGATACAAAAATTTTAAAAATATAATAAAATGGTTGCGGTCTGAACTTTCACTCGTGACAAAATTTTCAAATTAGACGTCAGATGATTCCTCGCCAACCAAATCATCCAAACTCAATCCCCTGTTATGTTGATTGAAATTCTCCAGAATCAGAAAACTGAAACGCCACTTTTTATGTTCATCATCAATTGGATTTTGGACTCCCAACACTTCACTCACTGTAGGTACATGCAATGCCTGCGCCACGCGTCCGGTGAATCGATACGCCTTCTACGCCTATTAAATTCAACTTTTATCCTATTAATTAATTAACTAATTAATTAATCAAATTAAATTAAAAAAAGACCAATAAATCAAAATGATAGAATCACTAACCTGCAGTAGTGCTAGACTCACTGGCACACCTGTTGGAATTACAACAACGACAACAGTGAAGCATGAGCCTACTGCTTCTTCATCTTCTTCTTCCAATTCCAAATTGAACAAATTTGATCGTCGAAGCGTATTTGCTTTAACCACCACAGGCACAAAAGCAACATCTCATCCCTTTAACTCCATCAGGTTACTAATTAGTTAATTAGTTTGCTTCTTCATTCATTCATTCGTTCATTCGATTGATTTGCATTTCCAAATATTATTTAAAAATTTTTCATGTGCAGAAAGAGATCGGCATCTAGAATCGGAATGGCGGCGGAGGCGATCGCTTCGTCGGAAGTGGTTTCGGGTGACATGATTTTTGAACCGGTTTTGGAGGAGGGAGTCTTCCGGTTTGATTGTTCGGCGAGTGATCGTCAAGCGGCGTATCCGAGTCTCTCATTTGTGAATGGAAAGGATAGGGACACGCCAATCTCGACTCACGTGCGCCCTTTATATACTCCCACTTATCAACGTGTCCACGGTCAACAGATAGTCAAACTTGAGGTTCACTCTCTGCCTACGTTGCATTTTCTTAATTTCAATAGTAATGCGTTTTTTTTTTTTTTTGGTCACTAGATTTTAATTTGATGGCATTTGCTTCTGATTTTAGTTTCCTGCTGGTACCTCGTTGTATGGAACTGGGGAAGTTAGTGGTCAGCTAGAGCGGACGGGAAAGAGAGTGAGTTCTTGTTTATTTATTTTTTAAATATGATGTGCAGTGAGCCTTTACTTAGTTGTTCAACTACAATGTGGTGATCTTTTTTCCTGTAGATTTTTACATGGAACACGGATGCGTGGGGTTATGGTACTGGAACAACGTCCTTGTATCAGTCGCATCCTTGGGTGCTTGCTGTTCTTCCGAATGGAGAGGCATTGGGGGTTCTGGCTGACACAACACGTCGATGTGAGGTGCGGCTTTCTTGTGAACTTTAACTTATTTACGTATTATTGTTTGGTCTTTTTTCTTGTGAACTTAAATGTTTGAATTATAATGTCGTTTTAACATGACATTGAAAGTCACGATGGTTTGCTCCATCGTGTGCTTGTGTTGTGTTTGGATCTACTTTACTAGTTCATTAATTAAAGGGTAAATATCATTCAATTCGTTGACTCTTGGCCTAAAATCAAGCAGCTTCAAGGTCTTTTTCTCTGTCTTCACACCTGGCCATGGTTGAACTAAAGCGAATATGCTTCACATTTCTCTCAAAACTAGCCTATAGTGATGCTCATATTTACTGCTAATTTCCAAAGCTTACTTTTGTTCTTTCTGCTGTATTTTATTTCTTAGATTGAGTAATTGGTGTTTTTAGCATTCTATTGTTTGTCAGTTGCTGGATGTTAAAATGCGATTGTTGAGTTAAAAGTTAACCTATTATTAACTTTTGTGGCAACCTAATTGATCTTCCTAACAGTCCTCTGTATTTATTCTCTTACAGATTGATCTGAGGAAAGAATCAACAATACAGTTCATTGCTCCATCCTCATATCCTGTTATTACATTTGGTCCTTTCACTTCTCCTACTGCTGTTCTGGTTTCTCTTTCTCATGCAGTTGGTAATCTCCTAGACCGAGCTTTCTCTTCTTCAAGTGCTCCATCTCCTTGTCAAGTTTTTATGATGCCAAGATAACTTCCTCTGTCACACTTTACTCTTTGTGATTTTCATGTTGAAACTGGAAACATAATACATTTAATATGTTCCTTTGTATTTTTTTGGTTTAAAGGGTATCTATTTTTCTTTCAACTCTTCCTTGGCTGATGCATGAGTTGAATTCTGTGTTTCATTGAGGTATTTTAGATATATGTAGTTCTCAGAGCTTCTCTGCTAATACAATAATATGAGTAATCCTAATAAAATAAAAGCAATCCTTCTTTCATCAAGCTTAACAGATGGAATGACTAAAAATGTGTTTCGTATCCTTTAAAAAACAGTTCTCAAACCTACTTATGAAAATGACAATTGATGTTCTTCAAATGGTGTTTTCTTGATCAAAAAATGTTTTGGTAGTGATTGCGATAATTGTTTTCTAAAAATAAAATTGGGAGAACATATTTGGTATTTTTGAAAATGAGATTTTTATTTTATTGTTAATATTATTATATATCATTTGAAGTTAATTCATTTTCATAAATTCCAAAATTCTGTTTATAATTTTGAATTTTTTTTTTTGGTTATACAAACTGGTTTCCGGAAAACACCACAGCAAGTAAAATTATACTTTAACTTTGTTTTTGGAAACATAAAATCTATTTGAAAACCATAACAAACTCCCATTAATATACTTTCATGACCTATATGATCTGTTAAGAACTTGTTTCATTGTTTGAGTCCGTGATTTATCATTGAAGATATAGATACAGACTTCCAGTTGAACAGAGCAATGATGGCAATAATGAAAAGGTCTGGAATTTTGCATATTTGTGCATCTTAATATCTTCACAGGAGCTGCATTGTGTTTCAAGAGCTTCTTGGATCTTTTTATTTTTAATGTATCATCTTCATAATTTTTTTTAATTTATTCTTCTATAAATAAAAGAAACTTCTAATTGTAATATACGTTTTATGGGTTTACAAAAGTGAAAAAGCTGTCCACAAAAACAATACCATATGGCTTGGACTCATACTTTCTAATTGTTGATTTTCTTATTAGGGACCGTGTTTATGCCACCAAAATGGTCCTTAGGCTACCACCAATGCCGCTGGAGCTATGATTCTGATAAGAGAGTTCGTGAGGTTGGTACTTTCTCTTTTTCCCAATGAATTTTTCTTCCTAGTGTGCTTCATTTTTGAAAGAACAACAAAATTTTGAAAAATTGTCATTCCTAAAGTGTGTTAACGATTGTGCTTTCTAGATCATTCTATTGTTAAATTTTATTTTGTGCTTTTCTGATTATAAACCCATCATATATTCAGATTTGCAGGACATTTCGTGAGAAAGGTATACCCTGTGATGTTATATGGATGGATATCGACTACATGGATGGATTTCGTTGTTTCACTTTTGACAAGGCATGTTCTTTCTTAACAATATTTGTGGATGATATGTCTATTGCACCATTAATTTACTTATAAGTTGAAATTGAATCAACATTCATTAAAGCAGTCAAAAGAAAATATCAACCCAGAGAAGGAGTTCCATTACTTTGTTTAGACTTCCAATAATTTATTAAGCAGAGTACTTCCTAGAACTTCTGTTTCATTTCAGTGTGCTCAAGATGCTGTATTATTAATGATATCTGAAACTAATTCCTTCCATGAAGGTTAGTGGATAAAGAAGAAAAATGGTCCTTTCATTAATTTGCTGGCCCAAGATCTGGTAGGACAAACACTTGGTTATGGACAACCTTTTTGAACTTAAGAATATCCACACTATATGTTTTTGTTATAAGGACATGTCCCCTGCCAAACCATTGCTATTACATAGCCGTATGTAGCCATTATGTGATAATGCTATCATCATCGACATGGGCAATGAATTATAATGATTTCTTTTAGGAGCGTTTCCCAGATCCGAAATCTTTAGCAAAGGATCTCCACCTTAATGGTTTCAAAGCAATCTGGATGCTTGATCCAGGAATTAAACATGAAGACGGTTATTTTGTGTATGATAGCGGCTCTAAAATTGATGTCTGGATTCAGAAAGCAGATGGGACGCCTTTTATTGGTATTATTCTTTATTTGATGAAACTGATTCTTTAAAGTTAGTTTTTTGAGGAGTTAAAGTTACCAATGTCTGTATTTCAGGGGAGGTGTGGCCTGGGCCTTGTGTTTTCCCTGATTATACGCAATCAAAAGTTCGTTCCTGGTGGGCCTCTTTAGTAAAGGATTTCGTTTCTAATGGAGTTGATGGTATATGGAATGATATGAATGAGCCAGCTGTCTTTAAGGTTATTCTTGAATTTATTCCTATGCCTGTGCATTCTCTTTTATTGGTATGTGGTCTTACTACTTTCTTCCTTTCAGTCAGTAACGAAGACAATGCCTGAGAGCAACATCCACAGAGGGGATGATGAAATTGGAGGTTGTCAAAGTCACTCGTATTATCACAATGTATAGCTTTTCGACCCTAGTCTGGTAGCTTTCTTCTTACATGTAATCTTTTTTGACATAAGTTTGTATGTGCATAGATCTCTTTGGTTATGCTATTTTGCCCGCAAAGTAGTGCCAACCCCCGTGAATGGTTATTCTCATGATGGCCGTTATTAACATGGGTTGCCAAACTTAGGTTTATGGCATGCTGATGGCAAGATCAACATATGAAGGCATGAAGTTAGATGATAAAGATAAGCGTCCTTTTGTTCTCACCAGAGCTGGATTTACTGGTAGTCAAAGATATGCTGCCACATGGACAGGAGATAATGTTTCAAATTGGGAGCACCTTCATATGAGTATATCCATGGTACTTCAATTGGTAAGTGTTCAGTTGTTCATTTTTCTGTTTTCACAAAGCACTAATGAGCTAAATACTTTATGCCCTAAATAATTTATGCCTTTTCACCCTGCTATAGGTGATGTTTTTGTCTCTACTTTTTGTCTCTCTGAGCAACCTTTTCACTTTCTCTATAAGGAAAACTTAATGCTGTATGAATGATGTATGCGGATAGGAAGTTTGATGTGTGTTCTCGTTCAAGAGTATAAATAGTTATCTTTTGCTTTGTCTTAAACCTGAGAACCGTAGAACCAACCACTAGGCAGCATTTTTATATCAAAGTTGTTTTTATCATAATCTTCTAATTCATTATAGATCTGACTTGGGAAGGGATCTTGAATTTATTTTGTGAATTTGGGTTTGCTTTATTTGTTTTGAGACAATTTAATCCTAAAGATCCTATGCTTTTATTCGGAAAGCTTATCAGTTTACAATTGTATAGAACATATTTGTAATCTTATAGGAGTTCATTTTTCATGGACTTGCTCAATTCTTTGTATATCCCTTCTTTTTAGTATAAGAAATTTTGTTTCCTAAATGAAAATAATCTTCTCATTCTTCCTATTAAAGGTATTCAACTTTTTTTCCTTCCATCTTTCTTTAGACTTTTTATTTTCACCTATTAAATTATACTAGTTCTTCATAACCAAACACCCTTAACTGCCACATTATACCAATTCCGCAGTCCATGTTAATCATGTTCTTCCTTCAGCTAGGGAGTGAAATTTTCATGCTACCTAGAATTCTGGAGCTTTGTGATGGTTTAATTTGGATCCCTAGTGATTTTTTCACCATCTTCAATCTATAGAGTTCTTGGAATAAACCATGAGGTTGTATTTCCCTCTTTCAATCCTGCTTCAAATAATTAAGCCGTGTCTCCCTTTTTTTTTTTTTTCACCAACTTTGCTGGATTAGCCCACAGTTCCCTAATACATCATCTTCATCAATTTTAGTATCATGTCAATGAAGGCTTACGGTAATTGTTTGTGCCTGGCTATAGTCGTTTGGCATTATCTTGCTTCTTTATGACTTTATTGTTTGTTAATCTTAAGTGATAACTCTGTCAGCCAGAAAACATACTACTGCCAGCCTCTGTTTTAACTTTTGAAACAATATGTCCTAAACATATTTGCTTAAGTTTGTATTTGGATTCCATTCTGACATTCTACATTATATTAACACACAGCTGGCTTTGCAGAACTGTTTGTCTTGGTTCCCCATTTTTGAACTGAATTACTTGGAGGCAACATATGTTTTCCTTTTCTTTTTCTTTTTTTTCCCTTTTCTAACATATTCTATGTTCTCATACATGATTTAATTTGTCTTCAGGGACTCAGTGGTCAGCCACTTGCAGGACCTGATATTGGTGGATTTGCTGGAAATGCAACACCAAGACTTTTTGGACGGTGGATGGGTATAGGTGCCATGTTTCCTTTTTGCCGCGGGCACTCTGAAACAGACACTATTGACCATGAGCCTTGGTCTTTTGGGGAAGAGGTTTTGCTCTGCTCTAGCATTGTTATTATAACCTTTTCTTTTTCAAACTTGAATGAGTGGATTCTTTTAAGTAACCATGATGACAGTCTTAAGTATTACAGGTTTTGGAGAATGAAATTGTTTTCCTATTATTGTTGACTGAAAAAACCCAAATATATGTTAAAAGGCTAATTATAACAGATATAGCACTTTATTAAAAACATTCCTTTTATATTTAGAAAACAAATCCACTGCCTCTCTTAAGCACAATAAAAAATTATAAATCATACGAGAACTTGTGGTACGTATGAAAAAAAGTTGAAATGTCGGATTTTATGAAATGTTCTATTTCTGGGCAATGGGGTAGACTGGAGATGGGCAGAAAAAATATTTAAGCAGGATGATGCCAGGTAATTAAATGACAACTGATTTAATCTGCTTTGTTTGCTTATGAAGTACTACCTTAATTCATTTAGAGCTTAGTTGATCTTAATAGAGGGGGTTACCTGTGAATATGCATTCTTTGTCAAAGCACATAAACTAAACATTGATTAGTCAAAATATCTCAGTAATTGTGGTGAGAACCATGTTGTGGTACCTTGCCTAACCTTTTAAGTTATATCTTCTTCGCGTCCTTAAGAAGAATGATGTCAAGGCACAACCAAGAGGTTGTGAGATCGAATTATATGTTGTGAACATTGAGCTAGGGCTGAGGAGATCTATGGTGAAGCTGATAGGTGAAGGAGCCAACAATACTGTAATGCAAGGCACGTGAACTAAACACAACAAAGAACAAAAATACACGTCGTCATTGATGTGCTTTTGCATGTCAACCGAAAAAAATAAATAAATAAATAACACCACGAACCTTAATAACTGCAAAAAGCGTATTTTAATAACAATGAGAGGATTCAAACAATAGACTACTGTGTCAAACTAAAAATGATAGGTAAGAGCCAATAATTGTATTTAATTTCTATAATTTTTTTGAATTAAACAAGTGGGAGTGACTCACTGCTCTTAACATTTACTTGTAATTAAAGTATTGTTTCTGGTGACAATTGGTTGTGTTTTCTTTGAGTTTATTCAATGTCAACTTGACTATCTAAAAGTAACTTGAGTTCTATTTATTAGTGTGAAGAAGTTTGTCGGCTGGCCTTGAAGAGGCGCTATCGCCTTCTACCTCATATCTACACTCTTTTTTATATGGCTCATACAACTGGCACTCTGGTGGCAAGTCCTACCTTTTTTGCTGGTATGTCCTTGTGTGATTGTATGGGCTTGTTCCTTGTGGAGCATTCTGATTTATACAGGCTTTAAAAGAAATGTAAATTGCTTGTGCAGATCCTGAAGATCTCACCTTGAGGACACTTGAAAATTCATTTCTATTGGGGCCGGTTTTAGTCTGTGCAAGGTTCTTATTATCTCCCTTAGAGATGACATACTTGATGACAGTGGAATAATATATGTATATATATGCCTTAGTTTCCCATTTTCCTCTTGGTTTTATGCCTTAATCTCCTTCTCATCTACTTGACCAGTTTACCATTTTCCTCTTGGTTTTATGCCTTAATCTCCTTCTCGTCTACTTGACCATGATTATCGAATTTTATATGTGATTTGATTTTCCTGCTGACAGCATGGTTGTCTTCATTCTAAATATTACATAAATGTAAACCAAACCCTGGCTGACCTTGTATGAATATGACTCGAACTTAGACCTATTTTCCCACCCTAAGAGGTTTACTAATTAAACCAATGTTCGAATTTAATAACTGTGCATTTTTCTTTTTTATTTTCTTGTAACACACAATATTTAGTTTTTTAAAGTTGTTGAAATATTAAGACCTTTCCGTACAAAAGATTGCAGTCTCTCAATATGGTTTTGGAGGAATGCTTTTGAAGATATACGCTGGTCTTTTATGTCTCATTTGTCATATCAAGTTAACTATTCAAAGCAGCAGAATGCCAACTGCACGATTTTATTGACAGATTCTTTATGCAACAATGTTCAATAGCTTCTTTCCCTTTTCTTAATTATCCTTCATTGAGAGAGTTATATACTTATTCATAATCATCCAAATGAAATATTGTTTATTTTCGTCTAGTCATTTCTATTCTTGATTTGATGTCATTGTTCTCATTTCTCTCTATTCAATGTATCTTTCTAGTTTGTTATCAAAGAAAAAGATAATGTATCACCATGATATTTTCTTGTGTACTGGGGAAAGTAAGAAAATCAAATAACAAAAGAATAAATACGAAAATGTAACATTATTATTTACTTTCTTGATTTTGTTTTTGTGTGTTGAACCCCTTTAAATTTCTTAGAATTGTTGGATTCTCTCTGATTTCATTCTTCTCATGGATTGTTAAGAATTGGGTAAAGTTGGAGGACCTTTTATTTTGCTTCTCATCATGCATATACTAACATCCATATTTCTTCTTAATTAGCACATTGCCTGATCAGAGGTCAGACAAGTTGCAGCATGCACTACCCAAGGGAATGTGGCAAAGTTTTGATTTTGAAGATTCACATCCGGTATCTGATCCTGGACATTTATCTGCATCCTTTAAAGGGCTAGTCATGTCTGCTTTCCCCTGTTCTTTTTTTTTTTTAAAATAAATTTTGATGTTTTTTCCCTTTTGCTCTTTTCGTAATATACCAGGATTTGCCATCTTTATATTTGCGAGGTGGATCAATTTTACCTTTAGGTCCTCCCCATCAGCATGTTGGTGAATCTAAGCCATCTGATGACTTAACACTTCTGGTGGCTTTAGATGAGAATGGTAATTTTGATACATTAAATTTTTGTAGAACAACTTTAAATTTGATGCTAATAATTTCCAAAATTGTTTATCATCCAACATAGTTCGAATTCTAAAGCATTCTATTTGCCTGCTGATCTTTATGGTTTGATTTTTTGCCTACAAGATTGAAATCCTATGTGATGATTTAAGCTGCCTACAATGTTTATTACTATAGTTTTGATGCTTTTAAGTTAATTATTTCTTTAAACTGTTTGTCCCCATAGCAAAATATTAATGTAGAAAAACCAGAGAGACAACACCTGAAACATTGATCTTGCCAGCAATCAACCACCTCCATGTCATCACCAACAGCACCAGTGATTTTGCTGGCAATCAACCTGTTCATTTCATTCATCAGTCATCTTCAACCTGCACCATTACTTCCATTGGTTACACACATGGCCTAATTTTGCCAACCTAGAATTGGTTCCTTGCTTTTGCCTGATCCAGGTTCTCTTTCCAGTCTTTTGGGCTTTGAAATCTTGGGCCAGTTTTCGTGGGCCCTTTTTGGTCAGATGCATTGTGGTCTGTAAATATTTTGCCAAGGTTGATTTTGTTGAAATAATTGAGTGACTTACATTTTGATCCATGTCTACAAAATTCTGATCATAAAAGAAAAAAATGACAAAATGTTGTCAACTTGATCATGCCCGGATATTACTCTACTTTTCTTTGTTTTCTTCTTTTCAGTGATCTGTCCTACAACAATGTGCTTTCATGCGAGTTTGTGAAATAACTAAAAGTTTGATAGCCTTTCCAACTTAAATGCAATTCTATTGATCCTGCTTTCCTTTAGCTTCTATATAACTTGCATATTTTCTCTTACAGGCAAAGCAAAAGGTGTTCTCTTTGAAGATGATGGGGATGGATATGGATTCACTGAAGGTCAGTATCTACTGACACACTATGAAGCTGAGCTTCAGATGTCAAAGGTTACCGTTAAAGTTTCCAAATCTGAAGGATTTTGGAAAAGGCCAAAACGTCGTCTTATTGTAAAAATATTACTTGGTGGAGGAGCAGTGGTTGGTCTTCTTTCCCTGAGAAACATTCATTAAACCCGGCATTATGCTTTTGTTACTCATTAAAGATTTTGACTTAGTGAACTTTTGTCAAAACAGATTGATACATGGGGAATGGATGGAGAGGATTTGCAAATTGCAATGCCATCAGAAGCTGAAGTGTCTAATTTGGTATTGGCGAGTAAGGAAAAGTACAAGATTTGTATGGGTAATACTGCTTCCCCAAGCCGTTTGAGGCTCACTTGTTTGGAATTATCCACTAATTACTGTTTGTTGATTTCTTTTTCAATTTTCTCAACTAGATTTGAGATTTTAGTATACTTATCCATCCTCTTCAGTTAAGTAGAAATAAAGATTTTATTGCAATCAATATAGTAAATAAATAGGAAATAATAAGTAATACAAGAATTTCTAACTATATTGCTAAATTGCAGTCCAGTATTTCATTTAAGGATCTTTTAGTGGAGGATACTCTTACCCTAGCCATATTTCGATTTCCGTTTTCTTTTACTTGTCTATTTGCTTTTAACTGGATAATTAATTTAATCGAAGCCTGAACCTGGGTTTCATTGAGGTTGAAGCCACCTTTATTACGCTTCCACATCAAAGTGGGAGAGAAAGAATAGCTAACCAGTTCAGCTAGCGAGGAGCAACTTATTTACTTCTCACTTTCTTTCATTTTATGCCTATTGGCGTTCCAAAAGTACCTTATCAAAGTCTCGGGGACAAGCATCCATCTTGGATTGACATATAGTGCAACTTGTCAGATCTATTGGGCCATATGTCTACAAATTTAAACGTGATGTTCGTGAACATTCTGATGTTCTTATTGCATTACCTTGTTCAGTCACATATCTACTATCGTATTTATTTGATTAGGTGTCTTTCTGGAATTGCATTATTCTAAGCTTTTCCTAGGGATTTCTTATGGATAGTTCCCTGTCTGTTGTTTATTGACAGATGGTTTGAGTTAGGAGGTTAAAACTATAGGAATTCTTAGAGCATCACCAAAAGACTCTTCAAATGAGATTTTACTTATCATTTGAAGAGTCACACAAACAAAAAGAGTTTCAAAAGGCTCTTCAAATGAGATTGTGCTTCTCTCTCTTCAATATTGAAGAGAGAGAAGCACAATCTCATTTGAAGAGCCTTTTGGAGCCTTTAATTTAGTATTATATTTTTTTATCTTATCATTCTTGAAAGGAGAGATTTATTATAATTGTTATTATTTTGGTGGAGGAAAAAATTTGATTAAAATAATAATTTTATTTGATGAGTCTTTTGGGAGGGAACTTATTTTGTCATAACTTTTATTTGCCGCATAAGTAAACAAATAAGTATTTGAATAGGAAAATTAGAAGAGTCTTTTGGTGATGCTCTTACATTTCAGATTTTTTCAATTTATGCTTGTAGAGTAATTTTTATAAATTGGATAGTATTTGCACATCTTAATTACTAGGCCTGAAAACCATTTATTTCTGAAATTCTCTCAAAATGTAATTTTTTAATGTTCATGGCCATGTTGCCTCCAGTGAATATGCTATTAAATGCAGAATTCATTATCTTGTTCCGGATGTGCGATTCTTAGAAGACAAGAAAATAGTTTGAAGAAATCTTCTATAATTTGTTAAGTTCTATAAATTGTGTTGAGGACTTCAAGGTGCTAGGAGTTTATTCCACTAAGCTTTAAAATCCTTATTAGTGGTGGTGTTGGTTCTAATGAGGGTTTTTTTTTTTTTTTATAATTTTTGCAGAAAGTGCTAAGCTAATTTCAGATGCGGAAAAGGCTTCTGAACATAAGGGAGTGGAACTTTCACGGACTCCTATTGAACTGAAAAGTGGTGATTGGGCTCTTAAAGTTGTGCCTTGGATTGGGGGTAGAGTTATTTCCATGGCACACCTTCCTTCAGGTAATTCATTATCATTTTTCCTTTTTGAGTGGGATGACATCAATGGTCTCTCTCCCTCTCTCTTTTGGTTAAAGTTGTACCTGTCGAGTTTATTCTGGCTGTTGTATCTCAAACATATGTCATATACTTCATTGGTCACTGTCTTAAACCTCAAGACAAACTTGACATTTTTTAGCTTTTCCTTGCAGCAACTTTGAGTCCAACAGTCATCTTACCTCCTTGAAGTCCTAAGTTGCCATTTTTTACTCTAATATTTACACCTATCAACACACTGATGTTAGATTATGAAAGTTGAAAAAACAATGATGGGTATCTAGACACGTTTTCTTTACGAGTGCTTTAAATAAACATTCTGCTAAATTTGGAATAATTTAAATATAAAGATGGAAAAGAATACTTAATGTATCTTGAAAATTTGTTAGCTGTTTGCTGCTTAAATGCCTTTATCAGCCTTATGGACAAGGCTGCATGAGATTTTTTTTTTTTTGGAAGATTGTTAGAATGTACTTTCATTTCTAGCATTATCTTCTTGACCATACACATTCTTGTGCAAAAAAGATGCATTGCATGAAGAATGTTTTCAGTCACAAGGGAAAGTGTTACAAGTCAAACACTTGCATGCTTATGCGTGCCCCCACACAGGAATTTTACAATTCAGTGGAGCCTGACCAAATCAGTTAATTATTCATTTGTATTTCTAATGTGTGAAACATTATGTTAACTGCTCATCATTTGACTCCAAATTTATTATGATGACAGGAACACAGTGGCTTCATAGCAGGGTTGAAGTTAATGGGTATGAAGAGTATGGTGGTACTGAATACCGGTCTGCTGGATGTACTGAAGAATACAGCGTCATAGAGTGAGTTTCTGATTAGTACTTTTAAAAACTTCATTTCTCTCTTTGAAGAAGCATAATTTAAATAATCAAGAATCGTAATGATATATTGCTTGATGGAATGGGACCTATAAGATCAAAGAACCAAGCATTTGATTGAATTGTTGACAAATAGCAGTAGGATGTGTTTGTTTTATTTTAGATGGAGTGGTGGAAAATTATGCTCTATCTTTTTTTCCTATGCTAAAATATTATCCACCTGATAATAAATTTGTTGTGGCTGCTTGATGTAATAAAGCTAGAATTTTTCATGCCCAATGTTTTTTTTTTTTCTGTTTGTGTTATGCTTCTATTTATACTTCACCTTTTCTTCTGTTGTAGGAGAAGTCTTCAGCAGGCAGGAGAAGAGGGATCTCTCATGTTGGAGGGTGATATTGGTGGTGGGTTGATTCTGCAGAGGCAGTTAACTATTCCCAAAGATAATCCAAAGATCTTTAAGATTGATTCTAAAATTCTAGCCCGCAAAGTTGGTGCTGGTTCTGGTGGATTTTCAAGGTCTGTTTCATTCTGTGTTATCTTTTGTTTCTTTCTGAAACAACTACTTCTAATAGTGTTAATTCTGTATCATTTGGGACTATCTATGGATTATCGTTTGAGAAATACTAATTCTGTATCACTTAGATAATGCTCCAAGAGTATTACGTGATGTAGGACAGTACTTGAAAAAGAAAGACAAATAGAAAAAATAACAGTAAGTAGAGGGAATAGGAAGAGGATGAAAAGAAAGAAAATGGATTCGGTGGGCAACTCCTGAGTCAATTATTATTAAAATAATAACAACAGCTATGTCATGTGACTTCATTCTCATAAAATGAAACATTTTAAATCAGTGTACATCTTTGCTACGTGCAATTGTAGTTATACTCTCAAGCTTTCATCCGATTTTTTGTGGGAAAACAAGATTAGTATACTTTTGGTTTGGAGGTTTAAGAGTGAGAGTGGCACTCCCTTATTTACCACATGATATTAGTACACAAACTGAAATATTATTGTTACACGAACGGAGGCTAGAAAGCATCTTTCTATATTAATCTTTTAATATGTGTAATTTTATTGTTTCTGGAAATTCAAGTATCGGAATTTTCTCTTTACAATTAAAGAGAAATTGTCTCCTCGACTCCTTTTTAAACATGAAAAGCTCGTTGCTACTTGTGTGCCTGTTATGTTATGGTTTTCTTGTTTCTCTACACAAACTTTGCAACTTTTACATTTTGCTGTAGGCTGGTTTGCCTGAGAGTGCACCCCATGTTCACCCTTCTGCATCCAACAGAGTCTTTTGTCTCATTTACCTCCATTGATGGGTCGAAGAAAGAAATTTGGCCAGAGTCTGGGGAGCTGTTTTATGAAGGAAACCTTCTGCCTAATGGTAGTACTCTATACTTAACAATTTTATTTTAGTTTTATTTCAAAAAGTATACCATTGTCAACTAGATCAAAATATAAAAGGACCATTAAGAAAGTCACTATACCAAAGGCACATGAGGATGAACAGGAAATTTTTGGTTTCCCTTTTATTCTTTATTCATTTCTGCAATTGTTCTTCCAATTGCTTCCTAAGTGAATCATTGTTTAAAATTGTTTTCAGAGGAAAAAAAAGATCTTTTGAAATCAAATGTGATGCTGATAGATATTTTCAAACTCAAGTTGTTACTGTGTTTGCCTCACCATTTAAAAGAATTGACGATAAATTTGTTTCGTATGTGATTTTGATTTCAGGTGAGTGGATGCTTGTGGATAAGTGCCAAGGTCTGGCACTCGTTAATCGATTTAATGTCAATGAAGTTTTCAAGTGTTTCATCCACTGGGGAACGGGCACAGTCAATTTGGAGCTGTGGTCTGAAGAAAGGCCAGTTTCAAAGCAGTCACCTCTTGCGATATCCCACGAGTACGAGGTGATAAAAATTCCATAGGTGCTCGGGCAAAATTCTACAAAATATTCCGAACTGCCATAGAAGTGCTCTGTACTTGAATAAACTAAGACTGAATGTTTGGATGGCATAATGTAAATATTAATCAGCGGAGCCTAATAAAATGTACCTTAATGTTACTTGTTAGTGTTTTGTGCAACTTGATATATTTGGTGACCTGCTAATGCCTGAATATCCTTCCAAGACTTAAAGAAGCATAGATTTGTTTGTTTTAGAGAAAGCAACAATTTTGATGGAATGGTAAGCAGCGTAAGCTTTGTTAGCTCGAGGATGGTGACTTTGGGCCTAATGCATACTGAATTGACCAAAGAAAAAACTATGAATTGAGATGGCATAGGATACAATAAACGCATGAACAATTGGTTATAAAATAAATATTTACAGGTGGCCAAATACATCTGCCAATTTCGAATTTCAATGGCATGGGATATAATAAGCCTCTTTTAACAGTAAAATAACAATTCATATGCTGCTTCATATTCATGTTCAGACACACTCTAACAAATATCAAAGGACCACAAACGTCAGTTACTCCACAAACATTTACAAATCGAACAAATACCATTAGTATACTCAAAAGGAATTTATTGGTTATCAATACTACTACTAGTAGGAACATCCATATTGTATTTGAATTCTGATTCTTTTCATCATTGGATCAGTGATAGCCCAGTGGAGCTGGAGATTCCCTCAATTGACGCCCTTGGAAATGTATGTCCTGCAATTCAAAAGACAAGAATTAAAAGTTACTACCAAACAATGTGTCATGCAAAGAGTTTAGTTCAAAAGAGAATCCCAATCATACCGATGCAAAGTGATTAACATCACGGTGGTGAGCCTCATCTGCTCTCACAACCATCACAACATCCTTGAGAGTCGAGTTCGGAGGCAACCTCCAGTAATCAATGGCAATTGCCGGAGCAGGAACGTTCTCAATGTTACCTTTATCCAACTCCTTGAGGAACTCAGTGTACGAGTGGATTGCTTCTTCCTCAAGGTACCCAACCATCCGATGAGCGAATTTAGGTGAAATGAGATAGCCCAGGAAGTAAGCATTGAAGAACACGCCTTGCACTGCAAACACAAGAGCACGCTCATACCATTTAGGCTTTGCCACCTCCATGAACGTCATCAAGTGCATACGTTCATTCTCTGCTTCTTCCAACAAAGCCTTAATCCAACCACCGCTGTGCTCGAAATGCCTCAATGACTTGCAATGCAACAGCATCCCTCCCACCATCCCGGGGACTGCCGCCACTGTTTCAAGCATCATAGCCCGGCACCCATATCTTCTCTGTTCATTGATAATAAAATACGTTCTTATTAATCTTCACCGATCTCACCAAAATCCAGAAAAGATCGAGGGAGTCAACTGATATTTAGTCAATTTTCTATGATAATTTTTATTTGGCGGCTAAATTTTACAGATGTTGTGTTATATCTCCCCAAAATCCTAAATCTACCACTGGCCTATTAATCATTTCCCCCAAAAAAAAAAAAATTCGGCAAGTGTTTATCAATTTATTTTTCCCAATAATTACAGATATTATGAATAACCCCTTCATGTTTATTGTTTCTATATTTTAGCCCCAACTCCAAACAGAAATCCCTGTCCGGCCACCGGCCAGATCAGTCTAAAACATAACAACAAATACATACCTGAAAGAACAAATCAGTGGGCCATCTGAGTGATTTGACGGTCCAGAAGGCCATTTTGTCCAAAAACGTCGTCGGTGCATGGTGCTTCTTCAAATCGATTGATAAATCCGCTTCGTAAGCCTCCCATGGCTATAATAATATAAAACACCAACACCACAAACACATTAATGATCGCTTAAAGCACACGTAAAATAAAGATCCAAGAAAAGAAATTAAAATAATAATGACTCATGAGCACATACCCTAAAGCAGCTCCACTTCCATTGAGAGCCATCATCTTTATTAACTTTAGGAGCCTCCACGCCCCAGTAACTCACAATCCTCTTCTCATCCTTATTCTCACTGCCACCCGCCGCAGCGGCTCCGGTCGTCTGACCATTCTCTTCCCGTTGTTGTTGTTCTTTCTCACCACCTAAAGCCAATGTGCTCCGGTTCCTTAACCCCAGAACCGGAGCCCTAACCAAGAAGGTCGACAAATGCCTGTTAGTTTGACCGGCCAAGATACCGGCTGCCGCCTCCGTCGAAGCTGCATGTGCGGTTAGGGTGGAAAACAAGCGGACCCCACCACGATACATCATGTTCAAGAATTAAATGATCAAAGAAAAAATGAGAGCTATATATTGATTGGTTGTTAATTTGCTAAGAGAGAGAGAGAGTGTGTTTTTGGTTTTTGGGTTTTGTTTTGGCTGGTTTTGGTGTTTCTTGGGGAGGAAGGCGAAGGGTTTAAGGGAGGGTTTATAAATTTGTTAAGTGATGAAGGTTTTACAAATTGTGTGGACAGGCTGGAACAATAGGTGTGGAGAAGTTTCGGGACGCTACTATTGATAGAAGAGGCGGCGGGCGGTTTGGTAATTTTATAATTTTCTTGGGCAACAAGTACTTTGACGTTTCGTGGGGAATAAGATTCGTTTATCTAAACAATAGCATTCATTTAGTATTTAGTTGGCTACTTGGCTTTTATTTTTTTCATAAGAACGTGTCGTGCCTTCACTCTGAAACGTCTTGGACTCCTTCCTCTCTTTTATTATTTTACTCAATTTTTATGATTTTTAATTAGTTATAAGATTTAATTGTTTTGATTTAGTGATTCTTAATGCTAGATGTGGTAAGTTCTTTTAATGTAATGTAACATATATTTTTAGGATATACAAATAATTATTATTATGTGGAAGTAATTTATTTAAGACGAGATCTAGAAAAAAAAAATACAACTTATTATAATATAAAGTTTTTTTTTTATAATTAACTCAAAATAGGATTAAATTTTTTTTTATAACTAAATAGAAGTTATTCGTATATAGAAAAGTTTCCTTTTACCTACAAAGAGAAGAATAATTTTTATCTCCGGGAACAATAACTAGGTGTTTCCTTGTATGGATTAATATATAATTTGTGAAATTATGAAGTCAAGGACGTCATTTGACTTTGGTTATGGGTCTTGACTCTTGACCCCTTGGCCAATTTTTTTTTTTACTAGACTCTTGATCACAATAAAAAGACTAAAATACCTATATTTACATTATAGTATAGCGCAATACAAGATAATTTTATATAATATATGACACTATAGTGCAGTACAAGATATTATCATGCAATATATATGACAGTATGGTGCAATATATGATTTCGTCGTGTATGATGAGTTAGAAGTTTTAGAATTGAAAGTGAATGAGAGAATAGAAAATTTGTAAGAATTTTTTTTTCATACCTTCTTACAACAAAAGGAGCATTAATGTATTATAGACATTTAACTGACTTTGGGTTTAAATTTTATCATAGAGTCCAAATCTTATGACTAGACCTCTTTAGGAGTCCTCTTAAAAAAATTTATCCAATAATTTCTAATTAATTGTTTGTCATTGCCAAAGAATTTTTTGTCACATCTATTGTTATAAAATTCATTCAATATTCGGGAACATTAAGTCGAATGGCACTCGCATGAATGAAATTTTGTGAACTAGAGAAAGGAGAAATGTAATTAGAACATTTTTGATTAATTTTGTTGAAAGATATGTTGGCGTTGCTATGCAAAATGTAAGGAAGATTTTTCTCAATTATATATATATATATATATATATATATATATATATATGTATACTGAGCTTTAATTTTGAGCATAGTACCGGAAATTAGGAAGAAATGTCAAGTGAAGACTTTTCAAGTCTTGTTGGACACGTTCTATTGGTGGTTCTTGTCGTTGACTCACTTATTGACCTCACAATGATGATGTTGTTGAGGAAAAGGAAAGAAAAATATCTTGTATTATTTGCTTCAAAATTAAAGCCTACGTTTCTGGAATTGATGTTGAACTTTACAAATTGAAAATCAATTGCGGGTCAATTGGTTAAGTTAGTTATTTATGCTTTATTATTTAAAAAAAATTATTTATGCTTTAATTGGTGTAGGACGTATGCATGGGTCCGGCACATTTTCAGTCGGCGTAATTTAGACTGCATACGTTAGAATAAAAAAAATCATATATTGCTTTAAAGTTCTCAAGAGACACTATGAATAATACTTCATTTTCCTTAAAGTTTTATCAAATTCCATTTGTTTTTTAAATTAAAATTGTTTTTCAAGTGTTTTCTTAATCTTTTTAGCTAGAAAACTTAAAACTATTTTTCTTGTTTTTCTTAACCAGAATGTCTAGTTTTTTTTTTTTTTAATAAAACTGTTAATTAAATTTCCTTTCAATCTAAATTAGAAAAGTTCAAATCCCAGAACCCTTGTATCAACACAAGAGATTTTATAAATTGAATTAGCTATTAACCACATAATTTCTTGTAAATTTTAGAATTATATCTCTAATCTCTGGTAACTTTGAGAAATCAAAATAAAAGCTAATCTTTTTTTTCGTTCGTAATAGCTAATCATACTTATCATGTGAGTTGTGGAGTTGAATTTTGATTTTGAATTGGCTTTCCAAATTAATTTTTCTATTTTAGCAAAGGTGGTCAATTCTGGATTGCTACTATAGATACAACTACTAGTATGATACGACTCTCGTGGGTCGGCAACAAACAGTTCGAATTTCTTCTCCTTTACTAATGTTGTGATGTTGATATTTTTCTTCCAAGTTTATTTTAGGATATAAGGAAGGGAAGGCAGATGGAAGGAGTTTCTTTTTTTTTTTTTTAGTAGATTTTTTTAATTAATAGTAATTTCATTTTAACAAACACAACATTCAACAACACAATAGTAGACAACATTAACATTATAAAAGTATGAGCGGGTGTTTTTGAGTAGATTTCTAAAATGCTCACATTTTCAACACAATTGAAAATTTAAAATTTTAAGTAGATTTCTTCTATTTAGTTTAAGGGTAATTAATCTCTTCCCCACTCATATGAACGGGAGTTTTTGTTTATATATACCACCAAGTTGCCTTGTTTTAAAAAATATGCCCCCTCTCTTTTTTGTTCATTTATATGATGAATGGACCCAATAAAAACAAAAATACCCTTACTTACAAAACAAACATATTTCAGCACTAAACCTTTTTTTTTTTTTTTCTAGTTGTATCATATTTCTTCATCTAAACACACGAAAAATTTTCAAAACAAACAAATTCATATCCTTTTCATATCCATGGGGAACATACATTGGATTAATCTAGCTCCAATAAGTTAATTGTATGCTCAAACTTAAACTTTGTTGTTTATGTTACTCTCTTCAAGTAACTAAACTATTAAAGGGTTGTATTTATTAAAATTTATGGTTTATGTGTATTGCTTTTGTTTATTTAAGATATTGTGATGATAATGAGGTTATACTATAGAAATATTAAGTTATTATTGTGATCAAGTTCACATTTTTAGCTACAATTTGTGAAAAAAAAAGAAAATTGCAATTCGTTAAAAAAAAAGGGGTTGATTATCTGACCTCAAGTCGGGTAATGGTTATGTAAATACTTAAGGGTCAATCAGGAGTCGAGTCATTAATTATTTAGGTCAGGTAATTAAGCAGAAATGTGCTTTTGCTTTTTTTAACTTTTTAATATTGTGTTTATTTCTTTGTTTTAGAAATATGGACTTCATTTATGTAGCTATGCGATTCAAAGGAAATATTTGATACAAAAGAAGGTTTAAAATTCTGCCTAAGCAAAGTAGCAATGAAGAGGAGGTGGCATCTCCATGCCACTAGGATGAAAGATAGTCCATGCATGTTTTAAGAATCGAAAGTACAACCCTAGTCACTTATGCTCTCCTAATAATCTTAAAAGGGCCCATCGTCAACTTCCTCAAAATTGATTGCTAACGAGGTCAAGTACAAGTTTGAACGGGCTTCAAATAATTGGGATCTTATCAAGTCACTCTATAAGTTACTTTTAAGGCATGGAGAGTTAGAGAACGTGCTATGCATCTTATCAAGGGTTCACCAGAGAAGTCTTACATGCTTTTACCATTATATTGTCATATGTTGATTAAGAAAAATCCCGGCACCATCACTTATATTGAAACCAATGACAAAAACACCTTTAAATACTTTTTCATTTTCATGTGTATAGTTGCTTGTATGAGAGGGTTTCATAGTTGTATAGTGAACATCCATCGATGGCAACCTTTTTCAAATAAATAAAAGGGAAGTTATTAGTCGTATACCCTTAAGTGTCACTTGTATCAAACTTGCTACAATACTTTTAACATGTATCACTCATATACCCTAAGTTGGTAAAATGTTTTGCCGTCCACCAATCCGTTACCAGCCATTAGAATGTTAACGAAAATGTGACAAAATGACGATTTTGCCCTTGAAACAAAGGAGAAGCTGTGATTAAAAAACGACATATCGTTCTTTTTAAGTGAAATGAGAACGTTTTTATGGACGACATGTCGTTTCATTGTAATATTACCGGATGACATGTCATTTAAATATATTATTATTGGATGACATGTCGTTTGATATCCCAAAAAAAAAAACAGTTAAACAAAAGGAAACAAGCACAACACACACGATCGGATCTCTTCTCCTATTCTTCTCTTTACACACACACAACACAAAAGCAAAGGGGCAGCCGATAGCACAATTACACACGCACGTTAATTTCCCTTAAAGAGTTTCTTAGACATATAAGTTAAGAGTTTCCTCTGCGTCTATTGTGCCGTCTCCTATCATGAGTGCTGTCGCTGTGATGGTGTGCTAACGGCTTCCCCTTTGCTTTTGTTTTGTGTGCGTGTGAAGAGAAGAAAAGATCCGGTCGTGTGTGTTGTGCGTGTTTCCTCTTGTTTAATTTTTTTATTAAACGACATGTCATTTAATAGTACTACAGTTAAACGACATGTCATCTTATAATATTACCGTGAAACGACATGTCGTCCGGTAAAATGTTGTCATATCTAATAAATAAAATGACATGTCGTTTGTTATCACAGCTTCTCCTCTAGTAAAAGACCACACTACTCCTATGACGTCAGCATATTCTAATGGCGGGTAATGAATTGGTGGACGCTTGAAACATTTTGATAACTTAGGGTATATAGTGATAGATGTGAAAAGTATTGTAGTATGTTTGATAAAAGTGTCACTTAAGGGTATCTGACTGATAATTTTCCTAAATAAAATTAATGATTATTAAGCTTGTAAACTACATACAATCCAAAATGACGAATAAAATATAATTTTTTTTAAATACCCGACCTAGTATTGAAATTATCCCACTTTAAATTATGAATATCATGCCTTAATTTTTTTTTAATACTCTCATTGTTACTAGTAAATGCGATTGTATGAGCAGAGTAATGAGGATGGGTAAGAGTGAATATATATGCAGCTAGCTTTCTAATTCCACTTGGAGTCATTGTTTACACACTAGCAGGAATATTCTTGTCTTTTCTTTCTAAACATAACACATAGCCCTAAAAGCATTGTCTTCTTTTAACCTAAGGATGCATCTAGCCCCAACTTTTATGCACTCCCCTTACTACTAGCCTCCACTATATAAGTATCTTATTCATTCATATTAGGGCATGCTCTCATATCATAACATCTCTTATGAAATCATCTCTTAGCCTCTTCTCTTATCTGATGATCTCATATCATCTCTATCTCTTTGCTTCCTCTCTTCTCTCACACACTGGTAGTGTCGTTATGGTACACCAAATTTAAAACCTTACAAATAATATAAATAACTAGTATAGAGTAAGTAAGAATCGATCCCACGAAGACTATGTTAATTTTATTTATTATCAACTCTAAAACAAAGACTTAATATAATAATAATAATAATAATAATAATAATAATAATAATAATAATAATAATAATAAATACCAACTATAAATAAAGGGGGATATTATGAATTTTTAACTAAATAGCACAAAATAAAGAAACTAAAACTACGAAGATAATAATTTTGATAGGAACTCTAATTAAAAGAAAAAGAAATAATGATAATGAAAACTTTGGTCAAAGGATCATTCGCCACTACTAAACATGGTCATAATGTCAATTATATCATCAATTTTCATTGAAACTATCAACTGCAGATAACAATAAGTCTCTATCTTTCCTTACTGAGTCGTTAGTCAAAGCAAGCTCTTCACCTAATCTCTAACCATTAAATAATTTAGAACAAGCTCTCTAAATTTAAAATAACAGAAGCATTAAGCAGAGAAAGATATTAGATTGATCTATGCAATAAACACATAAGCTTGGATTATTTAACCTAGGTTATGTTCTCCAATTGAAATCATTGATTCCAATCTGCTACTAATGATTAAAATATCAAGACAATTACAAATAAAGAATTTTAATCTAGCAATAGAATTTATTCAAGCTCTATCTGATTGGCCACTCAAATAAGACAAGAGTAAAATCATAAACATTGATAACAAAAAAACATAAACAATCTCAATTAAATAAAATTGATGATAGAAATTAAACATTAATCATAGAACATATTTGGGGTTTTGAATTCACCCTCAACCAAATAGAAAATTTAGCCTAACATAATTGAATTGGGAATAAGAGAGTTGATAAAATCAATCATGGGAATTAATCTAAGCAGTTGGCTCTGCTCTACTTTAATTCCTCATGACTTCTTTTCTTCTTTTTCTCTTCATGTGGTGGCTGCACCTTCTCTTGGGTTTGTGGTTGCGTGCGGCTGCTTTCTTCTGCTCAATTTTTGCCGCAAGTCTTATGCTTTTATAATAGCTTCAATTTTGCACCCTAAATCCTTGTATAGAAAGGATTAAAACAAAAGCCACCTTTGCAAGTCCAAAAGCCCAAATTCACGTGCATGCATGTACATTGGCCGAATTTTCTATTCCAATTTTGAAGCAATTAATTTACTTTCCATAATTGCCTTGCACGTGAATGACTTAAGTTTAGGCAAAATCACCAAATTCAATTTGTTTCCTTTGTTATTCTTTAAGCTAGCCAACGCTACTTTAATGCATGCTACTTTAATACATGCACATGCTTGCCATTTTACAGCCATGCCAAAATATTTGCTTCCCATTTAATCTTCTTGCCTTTTTGAATGCCATGCACATGCCAATGACAACTGCTTCTCAAGTGAATAGCCTCCATTATATTTTCCTTATGTGCAGATTTCCTTCTTAAAATAATGCTTTTCACGTGCATGTGTAAACAAATTGATAATAGTTCTTCAATTCTTTCCCTTTCTGATTCTTTGAAACAGATTTTTTTTCTGAATATTTCGATTTAATTCCTCTTTAATTTCAGAATATATCTAAAATAACAAAATATAAAAATTAAGATAAAATTAATATAATAAAATATAATTTAACAAAATAACTAAATTAAAAATTAAATAAAATAATTAGAATATTTAATACTAAAACAAGAGAAAGATGAAGAAATTAATAATAAAATCTAGAGAAAATGTGCACTTATCACATGCACTCTCTCCTCTTCTCTTTGTCTTTTACATCATCACCAATTTCTCATTTTTTAGAGGTTATTTCTATTCTCCACTTTCATCATCTTCTTCACCATATTATCACTCTCCAAATCATTATTCACCATCTTCATCTTTATCAACACCAAAAATCTTTACATAGCTCTCTAGTTTATATTATTTATCTTATATGTAAAATCTCATTTATATGATGGATTGGTGATGATTTGCTCCCGTGGACGTAGGTCAAAGGCCGAGACACATAAATATAGTGTGTTCCTTTTATTTATGCTCGTTTTGCTATATTTTCAATTTAAGATTCAGATTGTGTTTCGCGTATAAATATACCTGGAGTACCCCAGTTATACTAAATTATTTTAACTCACCACTTAGGGTACCTCATCTAAACCACATGGCCCAAAAATAAAAAAAATACACTTAAACTCAAACGTAGCACAAACTCCCATCAAATATAAATTTATTTGTTTGAATCAGATTTAAGTTGGATCTGATGAGCACCACCCAATTGCTTCAAATCGAAACCTATTTAAAATTTAGTGAAAATAATATATATATATATATATATATATATATAAACAAAAAAGCCGCACCTATTTTTAATTTAGCTAAAAAAAATTTGCTAATAAGTGTCCAATAAATAAACGACACAAAAATTTTGGAAGTGTAGTCAAATGGTTGCGGTCTGAGCTTTCACTTGTGACAAAATTTTCAAATTACACGTCAGATGATTCCTCACCAGCCAAATCATCCAAACTCAGTCCCCTATTACAAGCAGTGCTAGCCTAAGAAAGGCGTTAGAATAGTACGCTGTCGTTTTTACCCCCCAACTAGCGCCACTCTTATTTAAAAAAAAAAAAAAAAAATTTTTGACAAAAAACATTCTCGCACGCTTCTTAGCAAGAAGCATTTTTCCTACGTTGATTGAAATTCTCCAGAATCAGAAAACTGACACACCACTTTTCCTGTTCATCAATAATTGGATTTTGGACTGCAACACTTCACTCACTGGAGAACCGTAGGTCCATGCAATGCCCGTGCCACGCGTCCGGTGAATCGATACCTTCTACATCTACGCCTATTAATTTCAACTTTTATCCTATTAATTAATTAATTAATTAAATTAAATTAAACGAGAAAAAAGACCAATAATAAATCAAAATGATAGAATCACTAACCTGCAGCCTGCAGTGGTGCTAGAGTCACTGGCACACCTGTTGGAATTACAACAACGACATAGGTGAAGCATGAGTCTACTGCTTCTTCTTCGTCTTCTTCTTCCAATTCCAAATTGAACAAATTTGATCATCGGAGCGTCTTTGCTTTAACTACTACAGGCACAAAGGCAACATCTCATCTCTTTAGCTCCATCAGGTTACTAATTAGTCAATAAGTTTGCTTCTTCATTCATCGTTCGTTTGATTGATTTGCATTTTCAAAATATTATTTTAAAATTTCTCATGCGCAGACAGAGGTCCGCATCTAGAATCGGAATGGCGGCGGAGGCGATCGCTTCGTCGGACGTGGTTTCGGGTGACATGATTTTTGAACCGGTTTTGGAGGAAGGAGTTTTCCGGTTCGATTGTTCGGCGAGTGATCGTCAAGCGGCGTACCCGAGTCTCTCATTTGTGAATGGAAAGGATAGGGACACGCCAATCTCGACTCACATGCGCCCTTTATATACTCCCACTTATCAACGCGTCCACGGTCAACAGATAGTCAAACTTGAGGTTCACTCTCTGCCTACATTGCATTTTCTTAATTTCTTTAGTAATGCATTTTTTGTTTTGGTCACTAGATTAATTTGATGGCATTTGGTTCTGATTTTAGTTTCCTGGTGGTACCTCGTTGTACGGAACTGGAGAAGTTAGTGGTCAGCTAGAGCGGACGGGAAAGAGAGTGAGTTCTGTTTATTTATTTTTTAAATATGACGTGCTGTGAGCCTTTACTTACTTGTTACTTGTTCAACTACAAAATGGTAATCTTTTTTCCTGTAGATTTTTACATGGAACAAGGCTTCGTGGGGTTATGGTACTGAATCAACGTCCTTGTATCAGTCGCATCCTTGGGTGCTTGCCGTTATTCCGAGTGGAGAGGCATTGGGGGTTCTTGCTGACACAACACGTCGATGTGAGGTGCGGCTTTCTTGTGAACTTAAATGTTTAAATTGTAATATTGTTTTAACATGATATTGAAAGTCATGATGTCTTGCTCCAACGTGTGCTTGTGTTGTGTTTGGATCTACTTTACTAGTTCATTAATTAAAGGGTAAATATATTGCAACTCGTTGACTCTTGGCATAAAATCAAGCAGCTTCAAGGTCTTTTTCTCTGTCTTCACACCTGGCCATGGTTGAACTGAAGCGAATATACTTCACATCTCTCTTAAAACTAGCCTATAGTGACCCTCGTATTTACTGCTAATTTCCAAAGCTTACTTTTGTTCTTTCTGCTGTACTTTATTTCTTAGATTGAGTAATTGGTGTTTTTAGCATTCTATTGTATGTCAGTTGAGGAAATTGATGGATTGTAATGAGTTAAATTAGAAACATGCAAAGAGTTTGGAGCAGCTTGATTTCAGACTAAAACTTGACGAGCTTGATTGTATTTACCCTTGAATTAAATAGGCCCCGAAATGAGAGGGGGAGGGGGTGTGGGGGGTGGGGGAGAGGTTGTTGGATGTTAAAATGCTATTGTTGAGTAAAACGTTAACCTATTATTAACTTTTGTGGCAACCTAATTGATCTTCCTAACAGTCCTCTGTATTTATTCTCGGGCAGATTGATCTAAGGAAAGAATCAACAATACAGTTCATTGCTCCATCTTCGTATCCTGTTATTACATTTGGTCCTTTCACTTCTCCTACTGCTGTTCTGGTTTCTCTTTCTCATGCAGTTGGTAATCTCCTAGACCGAGCTTTCTCTTCTTCAGTTGCTCCATCTCCTTGTCAAGTTTTTATGATGCCAAGATAACTTCCTCTGTCACACTTTACTCTTTGTGATTTTCATGTTGAAACTGGAAACATAATACATTTAATATGTTCCTTTGTATTTTTTTGGTTTAAAGGATATCTATTTTTCTTTCAACTCTTCCTCGACTGATGCATGAGTTGAATTCTCTGTTTCATTGAGGTATTTTAGATATATATATTTGTTCTCAAAGCTTCTCTGCTAATACAATAATATGAGTAATCCTAATAAAATAAAAGCAATCCTTCTTTCATCACGCTTAACAGATGGGATGACTAAAAGTGTGTTTCGTATCCTTGTAAAATACAATTCTCAAACCTACTTATGAAAATGACAATTGATGTTCTTCAAATGGTGTTTTCTTGATCAAAAAATGTTTGTGGTAGTGATTGTGATAATTGTTTTCTAAAAATAAAATTGGGAGAACATATTTGGTATTTTTGAAAATGAGATTTTTATTTTATTGTTAATATTATTATATATCATTCGAAGTTAATTCATTTTCATAAATTCCAAAATTCTGGTTATAATTTTGAATTTTTTTTTTGGTTATACAAACTGGTTTCCAGAAAACACCACAGCAAGCAAAATTATACTTTAACTTTGTTTTTGGAAACATAAAATTTATTTGAAAACCATAACAAACTCCCGTTGATATACTTTCATGACCTATATGATCTGTTATGAACTTGTTTCATTGTTTGGGTCCCTGATTTATCATTGAAGAACTAGATAGAGACTTCCAGTTGAACAGAGCAATGATGGCAATAATGAAAAGGTCTGGGATTTTGCATATTTATCCATCTTGATTTCTTCACAGGAGCTGCATTGTGTTTCAAGAGCTTCTTGGATCTTTTTATTTTTAATGCATCATCTTCACAATTTTTTTTAATTTATTCTTCTATAAATAAAAGAAACTTCTAATTGTAATATACGTTTTATGGGTTTACAAGAGTAAAAAAGCTGTCCAAAAAAACAATACGATATGACTTGGACTCATACTTTGTAATTGTTGATTTTTCTTATTAGGGACTGTGTTTATGCCACCAAAATGGTCCTTAGGCTACCACCAATGCCGCTGGAGCTATGATTCTGATAAGAGAGTTCGTGAGGTTGGCACTTTCTCTTTTTCCCAATGATTTTTTCTTCCTGATGTGCTTTATTTTTGGAAGAAAGTTTTGAAAAATTGTAATTCCTAAAGTGCGTTCACCATTGTGCTTTCCAGGTCATCCTATTGTAAAATTTTATTTTGTGCTATTCTGTTTATTAACCCATCATATATATTCAGATTTGCAGGACATTTCGTGAGAAAGGTATACCCTGTGATGTTGTATGGATGGATATCGACTACATGGATGGATTTCGTTGTTTCACTTTTGACAAGGCATGTTCTTTCTTAACGATATTTGTGGACGATATGTCTATTGCACCATTAATTTAATTATAAGTTGAAATTAAATCGACATTCATTAAAGCAGTCAAAATCAAATATCAACCCGGAGAAGGAGTTCCATTAGTTCGTTTAGACTTCCAATAATTGATAAGCAGAGTATTTGCTCGAACTTCAGTTTCATTTCAATGCACTCAAGATGCTGTATTATTAATGATATCTGAAACTAATTCCTTTCATGAAGGTTAGTGGATAAAGAAGAAAAATGGTCCCTTCATTAATTTGCTGGCCTAGGATCTGCTAGGACAAACACTTGGTTATGGACAACCTTTTTGAACTGAACAATATCCACACTATATGTTTTTGTTATAAGGACATGTCCCCTGCCAAAGCGTTGCTATTTCATAGCTGTATATAGCCAGTATGTGATAGTGCTATCATCATTGACATGGGCAATGAATTATAATGATTTCTTTTAGGAGTGTTTCCCAGATCCGAAATCTTTAGCAAAGGATCTCCACCTTAATGGTTTCAAAGCAATCTGGATGCTTGATCCAGGAATTAAACATGAAGACGGTTATTTTGTGTATGATAGCGGCTCTAAACTTGACGTCTGGATTCAGAAAGCAGATGCGACGCCTTTTATTGGTATTGTTCTTTATTTGATGAAACTGATTCTTTAAAGTTAGTCTTTTGAGGAGTTAAAGTTACCAATGTCCTTATTTCAGGGGAGGTGTGGCCTGGGCCTTGTGTTTTCCCTGATTATACACAATCAAAAGTTCGTTCCTGGTGGGCCTCTTTAGTAAAGGACTTCGTTTCTAATGGAGTTGATGGTATATGGAACGATATGAATGAGCCAGCCGTCTTTAAGGTTATTCTTGAATTTATTCCTATGCCTGTGCATTCACTTTTATTTGTATGTGGTCTTACTACTTTCTTCCTTTCAGGCCGTAACGAAGACAATGCCTGAGAGCAACATCCACAGAGGGGATGATGAAATTGGAGGTTGTCAAAGTCACTCGTATTATCACAATGTATAGTTTTTCGACCCTAGTCTGGTAGCTTTCTTCTTACATGTAATATTTTTTGACATAAGTTTGTATGTGCATAGATCTCTTTGGTTATGCTATTTTGCCCGCAAAGTAGTGCCAATCCCCGTGAATGGTTATTCTCATGATGGCCGTTATTAACATGGGTTGCCAAACTTAGGTTTATGGCATGCTCATGGCAAGATCAACATATGAAGGCATGAAGTTAGATGATAAAGATAAGCGTCCTTTTGTTCTCACCAGAGCTGGATTTACTGGTAGTCAAAGATATGCTGCCACATGGACAGGAGATAATGTTTCAAATTGGGAGCACCTTCATATGAGTATATCCATGGTACTTCAATTGGTAAGTGTTCAGTTGTTCATTTTTCTGTTTTCACAAAGCACTAATGAGCTAAATACTTTATGCCCTAAATAATTTATGCCTTTTCACCCTGCTATAGGTGATGTTTTTCTCTCTATTTTTTGTCTCTCTGAGCAACCTTTTCACTTTCTCTATAAGGAAAACTTAATGCTGTATGAATGATGTATGCGGATAAGAAGTTTGGTGTGTGTTCTCGTTCAAGAGTATAATTAGTTATCTTTTGCTTGTCTTAAACCCGAGAACCGTAGAACTAACCACTAGGCAGCATTTTATATCAAAGTTGTTTTATCATAATCTTCTAATTGATTATAGATCCCACTTGGGATGGGGTCTAGAATTTATTTTGTGAATTTGGTTTTGCTTTATTTGTTTTGAGACGATTTAATCCTAAAGATCCTATGCTTTTATGAGTTCTTTTTTCGTGAACTTGCTTAATTCTTTGTATAACCCTTCTTTTTAGTATAAGATTCTTTGTTTCCTAAATGAAAATAATCTTCTCATTCTTCCTATTAAAGGTATCCAACTTTTTTCCTTCCATCTTTCTTTAGACTTTTTATTTTCACCTATCAAATTATAGTACTTCTTCATAATCAAACACCCTTGACTGCCACATTATACCAATTCTGCAGTCCCTGTTAATCATCTTCTTCCTTCAGCTAGGGAGTGAAATTTTCATGCTACCTAGAATTCTAGAGCTTTGTGATGGTTTAATTTGGATCCTGAGCGATGTTTCACCACCTTCAATCCTGCTTCAAATAATTAAGCCATGTCCCTTTTCTTTTTACTTTTTTTAACCAATTTTGCTGGATTAGCACAACACTTCCCTAATACATCATCTTCATCAATTTTAGTATCATGTTAATGAAGGCTTACGGTAATTGTTTGTGCCTAGTTATAGTCTTTTGGCATTTTCTTGCTTCTATATGACTTTATTGTTTGTTAATCTTAAGTGATGACTCTGTCAGCCAGAAAACATACTACCGCCAGCCTCTGTTTTAACGTTTGAAACAATGTGTCCTAAACATATTTGCTTAAGTTTGTATTTGGATTCCATTCTGACATTCGACATTATCTTAACATACAGCTGGCTTTGCAGAACTGTTTGTCTTGGTTCCCCATTTTTGAACTGAATTACTTGGAGGCAACACGTGTCTCTTTTTTTTCCCCCCTCCTTTCTAACATATTCTATGTTCTCATACATGATTTAATTTGTCTTCAGGGACTCAGTGGTCAGCCACTTGCAGGACCTGATGTTGGTGGATTTGCTGGAAATGCAACACCAAGACTTTTTGGACGGTGGATGGGTATAGGTGCCATGTTTCCTTTTTGCCGCGGGCACTCTGAAACAAACACCATTAACCATGAGCCTTGGTCTTTTGGGGAAGAGGTTTTGCTCTGCTCTAGCATTGTTATTATAACCTTTTTCTGTTTCAAACTTGAATGAGTGGATTCTTTTAAGTAACCATGATAACAGTCTTATGCATTACAGGTTTTGGAGAATGAAATTGTTTTCCTATTATTGTTGACTGAAAAAGCCCGAATATATGTTAAAAGGCTAATTACAACAGATAGAGCACTTTATTAAAAACATTCCTTTTATATTTGGAAGCAGGATGATGCCAACTAATTAAATGACAACTGATTTAACCTGCTTTGGTTGCTTATTAAGTACTGCCTTAATTTATTTAGAGCTTAGTTGATCTTAATAAAGGGGGTTACCTGTGAATATGCATGCTTGATCAAAGCACTTAAACTAAACATTGATTAGTCAAAAGATCTCAGTAATTGTGGTGAGAACCATGGCGTAGTACCTTGCCTAACCTTTTAAGTTGTATCTTCTTCGTGTCCTCAAGAAGAATGATGTCAAGGCACAACCAGGAGTTGTGAGACCGAACTATATGTTGTGTACATTGAGCTAGGGTTGAGGTGATCTATGGTAAAGCTGATAGGTGAAGGAGCCAACAATAGTGTAATGCAAGGTACGTGAACTAAACACAACAAAGAACAAAAATTCACATTGTCATTGATGTGCTTTTGCATGTCAACCGAAAAAAAAAAAAACACCACGAACCTTGATAACTGCAAAAAGCTTATTTTAATAACAGTGAGAGGATTCGAACAATAGACTACTCAGTCAAACTAAAACTGATAGCTAAGAGCCAATAATTGAATTTAATTTCTACAATTTTTTTAAATTAAACAAGTGGGAGTGACTAACTACTCTTAACATTTACTTGTAATTTAAGTATTGCTTCTGGTGACAATTGGTTGTGTTTTCTTTGAGTTTATTCAATGTCAACTTGACTATCTAAATTAACTTGAGCTCTATTTATTAGTGTGAAGAAGTTTGTCGGCTGGCCTTAAAGAGGCGCTATCGCCTTCTACCTCATATCTACACTCTATTTTATATGGCTCATACAACTGGCACTCTGGTGGCAAGTCCTACCTTTTTTGCTGGTATGTCCTTGTGTGAGTGTATGGGTTTGTTCCTTGTGGAGCATTCTGATTTATACAGGCTTTAAAAGAAATGTAAATTGCTTGTGCAGATCCTGAAGATCTCACCTTGAGGACACTTGAAAATTCATTTCTATTGGGTCCGGTTTTAGTCTGTGCAAGGTTCTTTTTATCTCCCTTAGTGATGACATACTTGATGACATTAGAATAATATATGTATATATGTATATGCCTTAGTTTCCCATTTTCCTCTAGGCTTTATGCCTTAATCTCGTTCTCGTCTACTTGACCGTGATCGTCGAATTTTACGTGTGATTTGATTTTCCTGCTGACAGCATGGTTGTCTTCATTCTGAATATTACATAAATGTAAACCAAACCCTGGCCGAGCTTGTGTGAATATGACTCGAACTTAGACCTATTTCCCACCCTAAGAGATTTTACCAATTAAACCAATGTTCGAATTTAATAATTGTGCACTTTTCTTTTTTCTTTTCTTGAAACACAACAATATTTAGTTTTTTAAAATTGTTGAAATATTAAGACCTTTCTGTACAAAAGAATGCTGTCTCTCAATATGGTTTTGGGGGGATGCTTTTGAAGATATAGGCTGGTCTTTTATGCCTCACTTGTCATTTCAAGTTAACTATTCAAAGCAGCAGAATGCCAACCGCACAATTTTATTGACAGATTCTTTGTGCAACAATGTTCAATAGCTTCTTTCCCTTTTCTGAGAATTATCCTTCTCTGAGAGAGTTATATACTTATTCAAAATCGTCAAAATGAAATATTGTTTATTTTCGTCTAGTCATTTCTATTCTTGATTTGATGTCATTGTTCTCATTTGTCTCTCTATTCAATGTATCTTTCTAGTTTGTTATCAAAGAAAAAGATAATGTATCACCAAGATATTTTCTTTTGTGTGCTGGGGAAAGTAAGAAAATCAAATGACAAAAGAATAAATACGAAAATGTAACATTATTATTTACTTTCTTGATTTTTTTTTGTGTTGAACCCCTTTAAATTTCTTAGAATTGTTGGATTCCCGCTGATTTCATTCTTCTCATGGATTGTTAAGAATCGAGTAAAGTTGGAGGACCTTGTATTTTGCTTCTCATCATGCATATACTAACATCCATATTTCTTCTTAATTAGCACATTGCCTGATCAGAGGTCAGATAAGTTGCAGCATGCACTACCCAAGGGAATTTGGCAAAGTTTTGATTTTGAAGATTCACATCCGGTATCTGATCCTGGACATTTATCTGCATCTTTTAAAGGGCTAGTCATGTCTGCTTTCCTTTTTTTCCATTTTCTTTTTTTTTAAAATGAATTTTGATGTTTTTCCCCTTTCGTTCTTTTTGTAATATACCAGGATTTGCCATCTTTATATTTGCGAGGCGGATCAATTTTACCTGTAGGTCCTCCCCATCAGCATGTTGGTGAATCTAAGCCATCTGATGACTTGACACTTCTGGTGGCTTTAGATGAGAATGGTAATTTTGATACATTAAATTTTTATAGAACAACTTTAAATTTGAAGCTAATAATTTCCAAAATTGTTTATCATCCAACATAGTTCGTATTCTAAAGCATTCTATTTGCCTGCTGATCTTTCTGGTTTGATTTTTTGCCTACAAGATTGCAATCCTATATGATAATTTAAGCTGCCTACAATGATTATTACTATAGTTTTGATGCTTTTAAGTTAATAATTTTTTTAAACTGTTTGTCCCCATAGCAAAATATTAATGTAGAAAAACCAGAGAGATAACACCTGAAACATTGATCTTACCAGAAATCAACCACCTCCATGTCATCACCAACAGCAACAGTGATTTTGCTGGCAATCGACCTGTTCATTTCATTCATCAGTCATCGTCAACCTACACCATTACTTCCGTTGGTTACACACATGGCCTAATTTTGCCAACCTAGAATTGGTTCCTTGCTTTTGCCAGATCCAGGTTCTCTTTCCAGTCTTTGGGCTTTGAAATCTTGGGCCAGTTTTCGTGGGCCTTTTTCGATCAGATGCCTGTGTTCTTTAAATATTTTGCCAAGGCTGATTTTGTTGAAATAATTGAGTGACTTACATTTTGATCCATGTCTACAAAATTCTGATTATAAAGAAAAAAAAATGATAAAATGTTGTCAACTTGATCATGCCCAGATATTACTCTACTTTTCTTTGTTTTCTTCTTTTTATTGATCTGTCCTACATCCATGTGCTTTCATGCGAGTTTGTGAAATAACTAAAAGTTTGATAGCCTTTCCAACTTAAATGCAATGCTATTGATCCTGCTTTCCTTTAGCTTCTGTGTAACTTGCATATTTTCTCTTACAGGCAAAGCAAAAGGTGTTCTATTTGAAGATGATGGCGATGGATATGGATTCACTGAAGGTCAATATCTACTGACACACTATGAAGCTGAGCTTCAGATGTCAAAGGTTACTATTAGAGTTTCCAAATCTGAAGGATTATGGAAAAGGCCAAAACGTCGTCTTGTTGTAAAAATATTACTTGGTGGAGGCGCAGTGGTTGGTCTTCTTTCCCTGAGAAACATTCATTAAAATATTATGCTTTTGTTATTTACCCACAGGAACATCTGTTTAAAAGATTTTTACTAACTGAACTTTTGTCAAAACAGATTGATACATGGGCAATGGATGGAGAGGATTTGCAAATTGCAATGCCATCAGAAGCTGAAGTGTCGAATTTGGTATTGGCGAGTAAGGAAAAGTACAAGATTCGTATGGGTAATACTGCTTCCCCAAGCCGTTTGAGGCTCACTTGTTGCTTGGAATTATCCACTTATTACTGTTTGTTGATTTCTTTTTCAATTTTCTTAACTAGATTTTTTTGGTAAAATTAGTTGAGAGATTTTAATATACTTATCCATCCTCTTCAGTTAAGTAGAAATAAAGATTTTATTGCAATCAATATAGTAAATAAATAGGAAATAATAAGTAATACAAGAATTTCTAACTATATTGCTAAATCACAGTCTAGTATTTCATTTAAGGATTTGTAGTGGAGGATGCTCTTACCCTCGCCATATTTTGATTTCCGTTTTCTTTTACTTGTCTATTTGCTTTTAACTGGATAATTAATTTAATTAGAGCCTGAACCGAGTTTTGCCAAGGTTGAAGCCACCGTTATTACGCATCCACATCAATGTGAACTAGAGTACTTAATTCTTTTTTCTTTCATTTTATCAATCCTATTGGTGTTCCAAAAGTACCTTATCGAAGTCCCAGGGGCAAGCACCCATCTTGTGTTGACATATAGTGCAACTTGTCAGATCTATTGGGTTATATGTCTACAAATTCAAATGTGATGTTCGTGAACATTCTGATGTTCTTACTGCATTACCTTGTTCAGTCACATATCTGCAATCATATTATTTGATTAGATGTCTTTCTGGAAATTGCATTATTCTAAGCTCTTACTGGGGATTTCTTATAGATAGTTCCCTGTCTGTTGTTTATTGACAGATGGTTTGAGTTGGGAGGTTAAAACTACAAGAATTCTTATAGCATCACCAAAAGACTCTTCAAATGTTATCTTCAGTATTGAAGAGAGATAAGGATGATCTCATTTGAAGAGCCTTTTGGAGCCTTTAATTTAGTATTATATTATTTTTTATCTTATCATTCTTGAAAGGAGAGATTTATTATAATTGTTATTATTTTGGCGGAGGAACAAATTTGATTAAAATAATATAAACTTATTTTTATTTGAAGATTCATTTGGGAGGGAGCCTATTTTGTCATACTTTTATTTGCCACATAAGTAAACAAATAAGTATTAGAAGAGGAAAATTAGAAGGGTCTTTTGGTGATGCTCTTATATTTCAGATTTTTTTCAATTTCTGCTTATAGAGCAATTTTTATAAATTGGATAGTATTTGCATAACGTAATTACTAGCTTGAACACCATTTATTTATGAAATTCTCTCAAAATGTAATTTTTTAATGTTCATGGCCATGTTGCCTCCAGTGAATATGCTATTAAATGCAGAATTCATTATCTTGTTCCGGATGTGCGATTGTTAGAAGACAAGAAAATAGTTTGAAGAAATCTTCTATAATTTGTTAAGTTCTATAAATTGTGTTGAGGACTTGAAAGTGCTAGGAATTTATTCCACTAAGCTTTAAAATCTTTATTAGTGGTTGTGTTGGTTCTAATGAGGTTTTTTATTTGCAGAAAGTGCTAAGCTAATTTCAGATGCGGAAAAGGCTTCTGAACACAAGGGAGTAGAACTTTCATGGACTCCTATTGAACTGAAAAGTGGTGATTGGGCTCTTAAAGTTGTGCCTTGGATTGGGGGTAGAGTTATTTTCATGGCACACCTTCCTTCAGGTAATTCATTATCATTTTTTCCTTTTTGAGTGGGATGACATCAATGGTCTCTCTCCCTCTCTCTTTTGGTTAAGGTTGTACCTGTCGAGTTTATTCTGGCTGTTGTATCTCAAACATATGTCATATACTTCATTGGTCACTGTCTTAAACCTCAAGACAAACCTGACATTTTTTAGCTTTTCCTTGCTATAACTTTGAGTCTAACAGTCATATTACCTCCTTGAAGTCCTGAGTTGCCATTTTTCACTCTAATATTTACACCTATCAAGACACTGATGTTAGATTATAAAAGTTAAAAAAAAAATGATGGCTCTCTAGACACGTTTTCTTTATAAGTGCTTTAAAGAGACATTCTACTAAATTTGGAATAATTTAAATACAAAGATGGAAAAGAATACTTAACATATCTTGAAAATTTGTTAGCTGTTTGCAGCTTAAATACCTTTATCAACCTTATGCCAAGGCTACATGAGAATTTTTTTTTTTTTGGGAAGAATGTTAGAATGTACTTTCATTTCTAGCATTATCTTCTTGACCGTACACATTCTTGTGCAAAAGAGATGCATTGCATGAAGAATGTTTTCAGTCACATGCAAGGGAAAGTGGTACAAGTCAAACACGTGCATGCATATGCGTGCCTTCACACAGAGAAATTTTACAATTCAGAGGAGCCTGACCAAATCAGTTAATTATTCATTTGTATTTCTAATGTGTGAAACATTATGTCAACTGCTCATCATTTGACTCTAAATTTATTATGTTGACAGGAACACAGTGGCTTCATAGCAGGGTTGAAGTTAATGGGTATGAAGAGTATTGTGGTACTGAATACCGGTCTGCTGGATGTACTGAAGAATACACTGTCATAGAGTGAGTTTCTGATTAATACTCTTAAAACTTCATTTCTCTTTTTGAAGAAGCATAATTTAAATAATCAAGAATCGTAATGATATACTGCTTGATGGAATGAGACCTATAAGATCAAAGAACCAAGCATAGGATTGAATTGTTGACAAATAGCAGTAGGATGTGTTTGTTTTATTTAAGATGGAGTGGTGGAAAATCATGCTTTATCTTTTTTTCCTAAGCTGAAATATTTGTTGTGGCTGCTTGATGTAATAAGCTAGAATTTGTCGTGCCCAATGTTTCTTTTTCTGTTTGTATTATGCTTCTACTTATACTTCACCTTTTCTTTTGTTGTAGCAGGAGTCTTCAGCAGGCAGGAGAAGAGGAATCTCTCATGTTAGAAGGTGATATTGGTGATGGGTTGATTCTGCAGAGGCAGTTAACTATTCCCAAAGATAAGCCAAAGATCGTTAAAATTGATTCTAAAATTCTAGCCCACAAAGTTGGTGCTGGGTCTGGTGGCTTTTCAAGGTCTGTTTCATTCTTGTTATCTTTTGTTTCTTTCTGAAACAACTACTTCTAATAGTGTTAATTCTGTATCATTTGGGACTGTCTATGGATTATCGTTTGAGAAGTACTAATTCTGTATCACTTATTCACTTAAGATAGTGCTCAAAGAGTATTAAGTGATGTAGGACAGTACTCGCAAAAGAAAGGGAAAGGAGACAAATAGAAAAAATAACAGTAAGTAGAGGGAATGAAGTAGGAAGAGGATGAAAAGAAAGCAAATGAGAGAAACATCTGTTTTCATTATGTCAATCAATCATCCGCCCCTCCATGATCCAGATCAATAGATTCGGTGGGCAACTCCTGAGTCAACTATTATTAAAATAATAACAACAGCTATGTCATGTAACTTCATTCCCATAAAATCAAACAATTTAAATCAGTGTACATCTTTGCTACATACAATTGTAGTCATACTCTCAAGCTTTCATCTGATTTGTTGTGGGAATACAAGATTAGTGTACTTTTGGAGGTTTAAGAGTGAGAGTGGCACTCCCTTATTTGCCACAAGATATTAGTATACAAACTGAAATATTATTGTTACACGAATGGAGGCTAGAAAGCATCTTTCTATATTAATCTTTTAATATGTGTAATATTATTGTTTCTGGAAATTCAAGTATCGGAATTTTCTCTTTACAATTAAAGAGAAATTGTCTCCTCGACTCCTTTTTAAACATGAAAAGCTCGTTGCTACTTGTGTGCCTGTTATGTTATGGTTTTCTTGTTTCTCTACACAAACTTTGCAACTTTTACATTTTGCTGTAGGCTGGTTTGCCTGAGAGTGCACCCCATGTTCACCCTTCTGCATCCAACAGAGTCTTTTGTCTCATTTACCTCCATTGATGGGTCGAAGAAAGAAATTTGGCCAGAGTCTGGGGAGCTGTTTTATGAAGGAAACCTTCTGCCTAATGGTAGTACTCTATACTTAACAATTTTATTTTAGTTTTATTTCAAAAAGTATACCATTGTCAACTAGATCAAAATATAAAAGGACCATTAAGAAAGTCACTATACCAAAGGCACATGAGGATGAACAGGAAATTTTTGGTTTCCCTTTTATTCTTTATTCATTTCTGCAATTGTTCTTCCAATTGCTTCCCAAGTGAATCATTGTTTAAAATTGTTTTCAGTGGAAAAAAAAGATCTTTTGAAATCAAATGTGATGCTGATAGATATTTTCAAACTCAAGTTGTTACTGTGTTTGCCTCACCATTTAAAAGAATTGACGATAAATTTGTTTCGTATGTGATTTTGATTTCAGGTGAGTGGATGCTTGTGGATAAGTGCCAAGGTCTGGCACTTGTTAATCGATTTAATGTCAATGAAGTTTTCAAGTGTTTCATCCACTGGGGAACGGGTACAGTCAATTTGGAGCTGTGGTCTGAAGAAAGGCCAGTTTCAAAGCAGTCACCTCTTGCGATATCCCACGAGTACGAGGTGATAAAAATTCCATAGGAGCTTGGGCAAAATTCTACAAAATATTCCGAACTGCCATAGAAGTGCTCTGAACTTGAATAAACTAAGACTGAATGTTTGGATGGCATAATGTAAATATTAATCAGCGGAGCCTAATAAAATGTACCTTAATGTTACTTGTTAGTGTCTTGTGCAACTTGATATATTTGGTGACCTATTAATGCCTGAATATCCTTCAAAGACTTTTTTTTTTTTAGGTTGATTATACATCAGGATACTGATCATATATAAGACATATACAACTGCTATTTCAGCGGATAAATACACTGAGACTACAATATTACATTAAATTCTATTAAACAATTGCCCAGACGAATTAATATTTACATTGAAGGGATTTATTGTCTCCACTCGTATTTTGTGAGGAAAAAATACTATTTACAAGTTGATTTCCTCAATCATGCTAAATTGAGGAAATTTTGAGTTCCAGCAATAATTGGGATTCGATCTTGAATACATTGGTTACCAATGGGCTTGTAGCCTATTGGCCCCTTCAAAGACTTAAAGAAGCATAGATTTGTTTTTTTTTAGAGAAAGTAACAATTGGATGGAATGGTAAGCAGCGTAGCTTTGTTAGCTCGAGGATGGTGGTCGGTATGGGGCTAATGCATAGGAGGTGAATTGACCAAAGAAAAAACTATGAATTGAGATGGCATATGATAAGATAAACTCATGAACAATTGGGTACAAAATAAATATTTACAGGTGGTCAAACACATCTACCAATTTCGAATTCCAATGGCATAGGATATAATCAGGGGTGGCTTTAAGCATAGGCAAATTAGGCGGTTGTCTAAAACCTCGTATTTTAAGAAGGTCAATTTTTTTAGTATTTCTCTAATAATACTTAAATTAATAAATTTTTTAAGTTAGGTACAAGAGGAAAACTTATTTTTTAGACATCTCTCTAATTAATAATTATCCTATAATTAAAATTTTTTATACATACTCTATAAATTATAACCTTAATGTTAAAGAATCATGATTAATAATATTGAACTGTTAGTTCATTCATTATTATTTTTCCAATTCAAAAATTAATTAATTTATTAATTATTTTACATTAAAAAATTTCTTATGCTCTTCTCTACAAAGAAAATTATTACATTTATTGCCTCACTTTGAAGTGAAAAAAAAATAATTTTTTTAAATAATGGTTCTAAAGGAAGTGAAAAAGATAACTTATTGATTATTTTTCTTATTTGAAATTTCTTCAGATCATGTTGACTATTATTGAAAATTAAGATATAGTTAGAGATTAATTAAATTTTAAGTTATTTTATAATTTTTTGAGTGTTGAAATTATTGAATGTAAGAATACCTCACAAAAAAATTTTACCTAAGACCCCAGTGCTCTAAGGCCGGGCCCTGGATATAATAAGCCTCTTTTGATAATAAAATAACAATTCATATGCTGCGTCATATTCATCTTCAGATACACTTTAATAAACATCAAAGGACCACAAACTTCAGTTACTCCACAAACATTTACAAATCGAACAAATACCATTAGTATACTCAAAAGGAATTTATTGGTTATCAATACTACTACTAGTAGGAACATCCATATTGTATTTGAATTCTGATTCTTTTCATCATTGGATCAGTGATAGCCCAGTGATGCAAAGAGTTTAGTTCAAAAGAGGATCCTGATCATACCGATGCAAAGTGATTTAACATCACGGTGGTGAGCCTCATCTGCTCTTACAACCATCACAATATCCTTGAGAGTCGAGTTCGGAGGCAACCTCCAGTAATCAATGGCAATTGCTGAAGCAGGAACATTCTCAATGTTACCTTTATCCAACTCCTTGAGGAACTCAGTATACGAGTGGATTGCTTCTTCCTCAAGGTACCCAACCATCCGATGAGCGAATTTAGGCGAAACGAGATAGCCCAGGAAGTAAGCATTGAAGCACACACCTTGCACTGCAAACACAAGAGCACGCTCATACCATTTAGGCTTTGCTACCTCGATGAATTTCATCAAATGCATACGTTCATTCTCTGCTTCTTCCAACAAAGCATTAATCCAGCCACTGCTGTGCTCGAAACGCCTCAATGACTTGCAATGCAAGAGCATCCTTCCCACCATCCCGGGGAATGCCGCCACTGTTTCAACCATCATAGCCCGGCACCCATATCTTCTCTGTTCAAATTGATTTAAAAAATTAAAAAAGTTTTTTTTAATCTTTACCAATTTCACCAATTTCAGCAAAGATTGAGGAGTCAACTGAAATATAGTCAATTTCTATGATAATTTTATATCTGGCCCCTAAATTTTGCAGATATTATGTCAGAATCCCAATCAAGTATAATATTTTTATATTTAAATCAAACCAAAATCCTAAACCTGCCACTGGCCATCTATCTGTTCATTAATACAAAAATATATTTCTATTAATCATTTTCCCCAAAAAAAAAAATATCGGCAAGTGTTTATCAATTTATTTTTCCCAATAATTACAGATATTATAAATAACCCCTTCATGTTTAAAGTTTCTATATTTTATCCCCTACCCCGAACCAAAATCCGTATTCGGTCACTGCCCTGATAAATCTAAAACATAACAACAAACAGAACAAATCAGTGGGCCATCTGAGTGATTTGACGGTCCAAAAGGCCATTTTGTCCAAAAACGTCGTCGGTGCATGGTGCTTCTTCAAATCGATTGATAAATCCGCTTCCTAAGCTTCCCATGGCTAATTGGCTATTTATATGTATATAAATATGGGACTAGAAAAGTTGACGTGGTATCACCATTCCTCATTATTTTATCTTTTTTATAATCTAAAAAATTGGCTGAGATTTATAATTAAAATAATAATTAAATAATATTGTTTATGAAACACAAATAATTCAACAATAATCATTATTTCCAATAATTTATATATATTAAGGAAATAATCAATAAATAATAGCAAATAATTTTTAATTAGTAATGAATGTCATATTTTGTACATTGTACTGAGATAGCCAAAAGATGGTTGGTTTTGATGAATCGAAACTTGATGGAGTTGAAGAGCTCTCCCTTGCTCATCCTGATCCTGTTGTTTTAGAACTCAATCGTTTACAAAATCAGCTTAAAGGTTTTTCTCTTGTTCATAGTTCATGCTTTATGAATATTTTGTTTTTGAGCTGGGTTCCAACTTCCACGCATGTGCTTACTATTTTACATTATTCCAGAAAAGGATAGGGAGCTTGGGGATGCTCAGGGTGAAATCAAGGCGCTAAGAGCAACTGAAGTTCTGAAAGACAAGGCTATAGAAGAGGTACTCAGAATTTCTATGCAAGCAAATTTAGTAGTTTCAATTTGATATCCATATATGCACATCTAATAGTCACATAGATACATTAGTACTGTGGAATCCAATGAGATGCACTACAGCATGGAAATAAATAAATAAATATACATACATATGTATATAGGCTACTAATTAACTTTGGCCAAAATGTTTGTGTTTATGGTAAATTTAGTTTCGATTCTTTATTTTCTGCTTTTACAGCTCAGAAATGAGGTTGATAAGCTAGATGGGAAACTCAAGAGTCACCCAAAATGTCCTGGAACATAGGGTAGGTCAAGGTCTAACTGATACCTTTTGGAATTTTACATTATTTTCGAGGCTTAACTTGTGAGGATATATTTTTCTGACATGATACAATGCAGAATCTTGAAATAAAAAAGGTAACAAGCGAGAAGAGAGATGCATTAGCTGTACAGTATGCTGCAGAAGCAACTCTTAGAAGGGTGCATGCAAATCTTAAAGATGAAGATTCAGTACCTATTGAGTCTGTCCTTGCTCCACCGGAGGCGGAGATTAAAATGTATAAAAAGGAGATTGCTGCACTTCAAGAGGACAAGCAGGCTTTGGAACGTCACACTAAGGCAAAAGAGATAACTCTGCTTGAGGCAGAGAAGATCCTGCGAAGTGCTCTGGAGAGAACTTTGATTGTTGAGGAGGTTGAAAACCTAAACTTTAAGTTGAAGAGACAAATTGAGATATGCCAGGCATGATTTCCGGACTAAACCCATCAATTTGGTGTATGTAGTAAGACTTTTGAATTATTAGCCAATTTGACATTACCATTATGCAGGAAGAGAACAGAATCCTTGAGAAAACCAATCTCCAAAAGGTCTTGGAGGTCGAAAAGCTTAGTGAAACCATTAAAGAACTTGAGGAAGCTGCTCTGGCAGGTGGGTCTGCAGCTAATGCTCTTCGTGACTATCAGCGACAAAATACTGAGCTAAATGTAGGTGCCATACTTATGTGTTGTGATTTTAAGTTCTATAGATCAGGTCTATTCAATGATCTTGTAAGCTTAACATTTTCAGCAGGAGAAAAGGACCCTGGAGAGGGAACTCGCCAGAGTTAAAGTTTCAGCAAACCGAGTAGCAACCGTGGTGGCTTGATAAGCCCCGTCGTTCACTAAGGACTCCTAAGCCAAGTACTCTATTGCAGGGGTACGTTTGAGTGATGTTGCATGGGCTGCATGGACTCATGAGCTCATGGGAGGTGAACGGTCACAGATCTAGTGATCACATGCATATCGTTTGTTAGAGAGATCTTCGCTGGTTATGTGCGGATTATTTGATTTGTTATTCAGTTTATATGTTTAGAATAAGTCAAGCCTTAATCTGGCGTCAAGCTCGATCGGTTAAGATTATTAAAGCTAAGTTATTTGATTATTAGAATTGCTTGTATAAATAACTCTCCAACTGGTGAATAAAACTATTCAATTATCAATCAAACTAAACTATAGTGGCAATTCTCACCCTAACGAGAAATCAATTAATATTTGCTTTGACTGGGACCACATCAGTGGTATCAGAGCATTGATACTATGACAACCAACAGAGATCGACTCGATCGTGTAGAGGCTGAAATCGCAAACTTACAAGAAGGAATGAAACGAATGGAAGAGGGACAGGTGGGGATGAGTGATAAGTTGCATCAAATTGAGGAAACCCTTAGCAAGCTTGCAGAATCCATGTCAGTTTCGAAGGGGACTCCACGCCACAACAACATTGAGCCTTTGAATTCATCTCAGCCTTCAGGGTCATCTCATCACAGCAGCGGGACAGAGGGGAATCAGCAACAGCTTGTGACACGACCCACTATGCTTGAATGTCCAAAATTCGCCGGCGATGATCCTACGGAATGGCACAATCGAATACTCCAGTACTTTGAGTACCAAGCAACTGCCGAGGAGGAGAAGGTATCTATTGCTTCTTTTCACCTTGAAGGGGAGGCTAACCAGTGGTGGCAGTGGCTGCGGCAAGCTTACAAAGAGGAAAAAAGAGGGGTGACATGGAATGAATTTATGGAAGAGCTATGGGCTCGTTTCGGACCCACAGAATGCGAGGATTACAATGAAGCACTGTCAAGAGTGAAGCAAATAGGAACTCTCCGAGATTACCAAAAGGAGTTTAAGAGGCTAGGAAATCGGGTTAGCAGCTAGACACAAGCGGCGCTTGTCAGGACATTCATGGGGGGCTTGAAATCAGAAATTGCGGATGGAATAATGATGTTTTTGCCCAAGACTCTCAAAGATGCATTCAGACTTGCACGTATGAGAGATGAGCAGCTCATTCGGTAGAGGAGAACTTCACGATCACCGCTTCTCAGTCGAATTACAATAAGTCCGGGCACGAACAACCACTCGCCTACGACTAATACCTTTCGAAAATTACCGTATGCGGAGATGCAGCGAAGGAGAGCTCTTGGCCTCTGTTTTGGATGTGATGAAAAATTTACCACTGGTCACAAGTGCTAAAAACCTCAGCTACTGCTACTCGAGTTGGAAGCCACGACTGGTGAAACAACAAATAACAAACAGATGGAGGAGACACAAGTTGAACCTGAAATCACGTATTATGCGCTCTCGGGATGGGCAGCTCCAAAGACTATGCGAGTAGCAGCAAAGATTAGGCCTACGATATTGTGGTGCTGATTGACAGTGGGTCAACTCACAACTTTATAAGCAATCGATTGGCTAATATACTTCAGCTACCTGTTAAGCCTACATCAGAGTTCTCGGTGAAAGTAGCCAACGGCGAAACCTTGTTGTGCAAGGGCAAGTTTGAGAAGGTACCAATGACATTACAAAATATTCCTTTTATTCTCACTTTATATGCACTGCCGATTTCAGGGTTAGACATGGTTTTGGGAGTACAATGGCTTGAACTTTTGGGACCAGTGGTGTGTAATTGGCGGTTCCTTACTATGGAGTTTCAATGGGAAGATTGCAAACGGCAGTTGCAAGGAATTAATCCTCAAGCACTACAAACAGCACCATACAATGAAGTGTCTAAAGAAATCCAGCGAGGGCAACTCCGGTTTGCTATTTGTTTCAATACAACAATCGAAACTTCATTAAGCAAATTGGGAGTTGACATAGAGAGTTTACTTGAAGAATACGCTACCTTGTTTCAAGAACCTACAGAACTACCTCCCCTTCAGAACTACCTTGTCTAAAGCACGGCATAGTTTTAAAAGAAGGTATCGAGCCCATCAATGTTAGACCATACCGCTACGCTTATTTTCAAAAGAGGAGATTGAGAGGCAAGTGAATGATATGCTGAAATCTGGATTGATACGGCCAAGCACCAGCCCAGTTTCTTCTTCGGTGTTGCTTGTCAAAAAGAAGGACGGAAGTTGGCGATTTTGTACAGATTATCGGGCACTCAATAAAGCTACGATAAAGGATCGATTTCCCATTCCCACCATTGATGACATGTTAGACGAGCTCCACGGATCCGCTTACTTTACTAAATTGGACCTTCGTGCCGGATACCATCAAGTTCGAGTTAAAGCTGATGATATCCACAAAACTGCATTCAGGACTCATAATGGCCACTACGAGTATCTTGTGATGCCTTTCGGTTTGTGCAACGCCTCATATACTTTCCAAGCTATCATGAACTCCATTTTTCGTCCCTTTTTACGAAAATTCATCTTAGTATTTTTTAATGACATACTAATATACAGCCCTTCATGGAGTAGTCATATTGAGCATGTAAAGCAAGCACTAGAAGTCCTTCAACAGCAGCGGTTCTTTATCAAAGCAAGCAAGTGTCAGTTTGGGAAACAAGAGCTTGAATATCTTGGCCACATTGTCACCTGTCATGGCGTAAAGGTTGACGAATCCAAAATTGCAGCTATGGTTTCTTGGCCATCATCGAAGAACATCATCGAGTTGAGAGGGTTTTTAGGACTCACGGGCTACTACAGAAAATTCATGCAAGGATATAGTACACTTGCCCGCCCTCTCACTAATTTGTTGAAGAAGGGAAACTTTGCATGGAGTAGAGAAGCTGAAGAGGCTTTTATTTAGTTAAAGAAGGCAATGACTAGCACACCAACATTAGCTATGCCAAACTTTCAAGACATAATTGAAACAGATGCCTCTAACGACGGCGTAGGGGCGATACTTCAACAATAAGGGAGGCCTATTGCGTTTATGAGCAGAGCACTCGGTATCTCCAAGAAAGCATGGTCTGTCTATGTAAAAGAAATGTTGGCTATTGTGGAAGCAGTTCGGTTGTGGCGCCTATACTTGTTGGGACGCAAATTCATAATCAGGACAGATCAACGCAGCCTCAAATTCCTGCTAGAATAGCGCATAGCAACATCATAACAACAAAAGTGGATGGCTAAGCTACTGGGGTATGAGTATGAAGTGCAGTACAAGCCTCGTCGTGAAAATAATGCTGCTGACGCGCTTTCAAGGAAGCCAGAGTGTCCTATTCTTAACACTCTCTTTGTGCCGCAGGTGTCTATTTGGGAAGATATGAAAAATGCAACAGCATCGGATGATTACATGCAGCGTATCACAGCGTTGGCTCAATCAGAGGAGCCCGGCCCATACACACTTCGACAAGGACTCGTTTTCTTCAAAGGGAGAGTTGTAGTTCCACACAAATTAAGAGACTTGTTATTATTTGAGGCCCACAACACCAAGCTTGGCGGACACTCCGGTGTTTACAGAACATACAAACGCTTGGCAGCTCAATTTTATTAGCCATCGCTTTGCAGAACCGTGCAAGAGTACGTTAGTCGCTGTGTGATTTGCCAAAAAATAAAAGCTTCTACATTAAAGCCGACAGGTCTTCTCCAGCCTCTTCCTATTCTATGTCAAGTGTGGGACGACATCACCCTTGATTTTATTGAGGGGCTGCCGAACTCACAAGGTAAAGATACAATTTTTGTGGTGGTGGATCGCTTAAGGAAATTCGCTCATTTTATGGCATTGTCTCACCCATTTACGGCGAAATCGGTTGCAGCACAATTTATTGATGGAGTGGTGAAGCTTCATGGCATGCCTAAATCTATTGTCAGTGACAGAGATCCCATATTTGTTAGTAAGTTTTGGCAGGAGTTCTTTCGCATGTCTGGCACTCAACTCAAAATAAGTTCAGTTTATCATCCGCAGACGGACGGCCAAACCGAGGTCACTAATAGGAGTTTGTAGCAGTACCTCAGGAGCTTTGTACACCAGTGGCCCCGTAAATGGTATTCTTATCTTTCTTGGGCTGAGTATTGGTATAATACGACTTACCATGCATCCACCGGAATGACATTGTTTTTTGCTCTCTACAGTCGTGATCCACCCACACTGCCTCTCTATCATATTGGTTCAACCCCTGTCCATGCAGTTGATCGTGCGTTGATGACAAGGGATGAGATTCTGCAATTGTTGAAGCAAAACTTGGCCTCTGCAAATAATTATATGAAGCAGGCAACTGACAAGAAAAAGCGAGACGTTCACTTTCAGCAAGGGGATATGGTGTTCTTGAAACTTCATCCATATCGTCAGTCCTCGATTTTTCGAAGAGCTCATCAGAAGCTTGCAAGCAAATATTTTGGGCCTTTCCAAGTATTGGAGAAACTAGGACCAGTAACTTATAAACTTCAGCTGCCATCAGGGTCAAAGGTGCACCCAATTTTTCATGTATCACTCTTAAAAAATGTATTGGTGATAGCCTTCCTCCTAGCACTGACCTTCCCACGATTGATGATAATGGAGCCATTATATTGCAACCTACTGCCTTACTTGATATCCGTTAGCTCAAGAGAGGAGGGAAGTTTGTTGAGCAACAATTAGTGCAATGGCAACGCTTGCCGGACGAGGATGTTACATGGGAAGATGTTGATATTCTCCGTACAAATTTTTCGGAATTGACCCTTGAGGACAAGGGTCTGCTTCAAGGGGGGGAAAATGATAAGCCCTGTCGTTCACTAACGACTCCTAAGCCAAGTACTTTATTGCAGGGGTACGTTTGAGTGATGTTGCATGGGCTGCATGGACTCATGGGAGGCGAACAGTACAGATCTAGTGGTCACATGCATATCGTTTGTTAGAGAGATCTTCGCAGGTTATGTGCGGATTATTTGATTTGTTATTTAGTTTATATGTTTAGAATAAGTCAAGCCTTAATCTGCCGTCAATCTCGATCGGTTAAGATTATTAAGGCTAAGTTATTTGATTATTAGAATTGCTTGTATAAATAACTCTCCAACCGGTGAATAAAACTATTCAATTATCAATCAAACTCAACTATAGTGGCAATTCTCACCCTAACGAGAAATCAATTAATATTTGCTTTGACTGGGACCACATCATGGCTAATGAACGGAAGGATGAAAATGATAAAGTAATGCTTGTCAAGCAATGGCTAGAAGAGAGAAGATTGCTGCAGGTATTTCCCTTGTTGTAAAAAGGTTCTTGGAACTAGGGATGGCAAATATATCCGGGTCTGGCCTGGATCCGCAAAGATCCGGAAGATCCTGATCCGGAAAAATCCGAATCCGCATGTTAAAAAATGCGGATCCAGATTCATATGCATCCGGAAAACCAGATATCCGGATCCGCATGATTTTTTAATTAAATAATTTATTAAATTAAAATTAAATTAAAATTTATATAAGCGAAATAAAAAAAACATAATATGATTAATTAAAAAATTATATAAGTTAAATTAAATTAAAAAATATATTTGGATTCACATTATTTTATGTGGATTTTTAGTGTTTTTATAATTTTATTTGTGAATTTGTGGTGGTAGACTTGGATTTATGTTATTTTTTATTTGTGTATTTATGGTGGTGTTGTATTTATTCTAGGCATTGAATTGTTGATTATTTAAGTATGATTAGATTTTAATTAATTTTATTAGATAAATTTGTTCAATTTTAAATTATATTTAAAATTTTGAATTTAACATTATGCGGATCCGGATATCCGAAAAATCCGTCCGCAATCCGCACGAATATTATCCACATCTGGATCCACGCATTTTTTTGCGGATCCAAAATATTAATCCGAAATAAAAAAAATATTTTTTTGCCATCCCTACTTGGAACCCAATTCCTAATTTGTTTATTTATTTATTTTTTATTTTCTGCCATTTAGATATTCTAAAAGTTTCTTGGGCTTCTATGACTAGCCACATCCCTATTTGTCTAGGCTGAGATGCAAATATTAAAAGACAAGCTAGCTATATCAGAGAGAACAGCCAGGGCGGAAGTACAACTGAAGGTTAAATTTGATTCCTTTATTATGTTATATCTACAATAAGTTTGTCCTAATATTTTCATCGTTAGTTGAATTTTCTGTGCTATTGTGAATTAATTTTAGGAAAAAATGAAGCTAAAGCTGAAGACTCTGGAAGAAGGCTTAAAGCACGTGTCAAGTTTTTCGGGCAGTCCCAATACATTTTGCGGGTTACCCAAAATAGAAAAATCCAGTAACATTATTTTGGGGTTATTAACAGCCAACGGTGGACTCAGGAAAAGATCAACATTAGAGCCGAGGGCTTCTACTATCAGTAGAAACTCTCTATTGGAGCAGCCAAACTCAGAAAATGGAACAGTCAATGGTAATGCTACAGGAGGACTAAGGGCCCGTCTGCGATTACTTTTGGAAGGCTTAAAATTGATTTTTAGAATCTAAAGGCTAATTTTAGTTTTTGATATAAAAAAATTAAAAATCAATTTTTTCAAAATTAGCCCCACCTACAGCTGATTTTGAAAAGTAGAGAAGGAGCAGTGTTTAAATTCTGATTTTGAGAATCAATTTTATCTTTTAATATAATTCTATAAATATCCTTACAATTATTACTTAAACCCAAAACTATCCTTATTCAAATTAGAAACAAAATCAATATTTCAATAAATTTTTGTTATAAAAATAAAAGAAATAAAATCAATATAGTATAAATTTTATTTTGGGTAATTATCTGGTGGCCACTACTTATTAAGTGAAACTTCTGTAAACCTCCAAATTTTAAGATTATATCTGTAAACCACCCACTTTTCAAAAAAAATCCCCTAACCACTTTTCCGTTAAAAAAGTTAACTGCCGTTAATGGTTTTCTTCATAAAGACTATTTTACCCCTGTAATACAATAATTATGTTGATGAAAACACTTTCATTTTACTTTTATGGTATTTTTTTGTTCAATATTGTTTTTATAGAGACAAACGAAAATGATAAGAATGTTTATATAATTAAATATTTATTTTTTAAAAGTACAATATAATTAATTAAATATTTATTTTTTAACTAAATGGCAATATTGCCCTTATGATGGCATGCTGACGTTATGTTGTTTGACTCATAGTGATCATTTATCAAAGAATGACTCTGGTTATCAAATGATTGAACAACCGGGAACAATTTACTTACGATACTTAGTTGACATTCATAAAAAGCATTTCATGAATTATGAGTTCAATACATACTGTTTAGCAGAAAGACGGATATTCCATGAGTCTCTTCCTTTTTGCGTATGGCATCGCCACTCCCTTTGGCAGCATCCACTAATTCGGAACTTAATTTGAAAGCCATATTTCGACTCGAACGTTTTCGGGATGCCCCTAATAACCAACGAACGGCAAGTGCTTTTCCTTGTGCGGATCCTATTTCAATGGGAACTTGATGAGTCGATCCGCCTAGACGTCTTGCTTTTACTGCTATATCGGGAGTTACTCCACGTATTGCTTGACGTAAAACAGATAGTGGATTTTTTTCTGTCTTTTGTTGAATCTTTTTCAAGGCTCGATAGATAATTTGATAAGCCAATTATCAAATTTGGTGGGTGGGAGATGTTTCTTTGAAAAGTAAGTGGTTTACAGATACAATCTTAAAATTTGGTGGTTTACAAAAGTTTCACTTAATAAGTGGTGGCCACCAGATAATTACCCTTTTATTTTTAATTAAATTATTATAATACACAATTAAAAATATTGTATGTAACTGCTTTTAAATGTGTAAGTAAATTTCATCCTACATTATGTCCATTTTAGTCATTTATTTTTTTACAGCAGTTTAACAGTAAGATTTACTAAACATCCAAAATTACTTTAAAAACTCATAGTACTTCTGAAAACAAAATTTACCAAACACTTAATTGATTCTCTTCACAGCTAATTATTTCTACAGCATAGCTAACATCAATTATTTTAAAAGTTACAGCATTACCAAACTGGCCCTAAAGCGAGCTGGTAGCTTCAAAAAGAAATATGCTCTAAGCAGCCCAAGCATCTTCTCACAGACACGGTAGAATAAACAACAGTACTTGGCAGTTAAAATAATTAATGTAAAAGAAAAAATTTAAAAAAATTACTCTAAATCCAATTGGAATGTAGAATGAATAAAATATCAGACAAAAGTTAACAAAGTTCTTTTAAATTCTTTTCTTAAAGCCTAGCGAAGCACAGTTTTATTTCCTAGTAATAATATAAAACACAACACCACTTAGGGCGTGCTTGGGTTAGCTTAATTAAGCTCTTTTTTTGGCTTTTAGAATTAAAAAAATATTTTTTGGGGCTATCTGGGTGTCAAACCAAAAGTCATTTTTTAAATCCAAAAGGTATTTTAGAAGAAGTATTTCTAGTTTTTCCCAAAAGACCTTTTGAGAAACTATTTTTTCATTTATTACACTTTTCATAATTTCTAAAATAACCTTAAATTAACAAAGGAACAAAAAAATATTACATCATATCCAACCCTTAAATTTTATTTCTTACATATTTTTCTTGTTTTGCCTCTTCATTGTTCAACCAAAAAAAAAAAAACAACAACAATAGAAAGAGCACAATCACCACACCAATCTTCTTTCAAGTAAGAATTTTTTTTGTAATCTCATGCTTTGATTTGCATCTTATTTTTAATTTTTTAATGTGTATATAAAGATATATATATACAGAAATCTCATGCTTTGATTATATGGAATTGTACAAAAATCTCATGCTTTGATTCTTGTCCATTCAGTTATGCTTTATTTAATTATTTTTTGAAGTAAATTTATAAAGTTGACTTGGAACGAAGAATTGGAACGAAGAATAATGCTTTGCGAATTGGTGGAATATGGAGTAGAAGTTAAGTTGCCGAATTAAGTTTAATTAATTTTGTATTGTTAATTTATAAAGTTTTTGTTTATTTCACATGGTTTTTTATTCATGTGGGCATATAGAAGTGTTATTGTTTAGAGTGTAAAGTGAGGAATTGCATTTAGTTCAAATTATTCAAAATAAAGAATATTGTTTGATCTGCATATTATATGACATGCATGTACAGTAACAAGTACCCGAAATTAAAGTTACAACAATTGATATTTAATTATTTTGTTTGTTATTGATTTTTAAATTTGATAAGTATTTGTTAGACTCAAATATTTAAGGGTATTAATGACTTTATAATGATTAAAATATCTTTTTTAGATGGTCATCCAAACACTTCAAAAAGAGCTTCTCATTAAAAAAAAAAAGAAGATATTTTATTATAGTCATCCAAACAGCAAAAATAAACTAGAGCTTTTACTTATCTTTTACTATTAACCAAAAGCAAAAGCTAACCTGAACATGCCCTTAACACATTAATGATTGCTTAAAGCACACGTAAAATAAAGATCCTAGAAAATAAATTAAAATAATAATAATTCATGAGCATATACCCTACAGTAGCTCCACTTCCATTCAGAGCCATCATCTTTATTAACTTTAGGAGCCTCCACACCCCAGTAACTCACAATCCTCTTCTCATCCTTATTCTCACTGCCACCGGCCGCTGCTGCTCCGGTCGTCCGAACATTCTTTTGTCCTTGTTGTTCTTTCTCACCACCTAAAGCCAATGTGCTCCGGTTCCTTAACCAAGAAGGTCGACAAATGCCTGTTACTTTGACCGGCCAAGATACCGGCTGCCGCCTCGGTCGAAGCTGCACGGGCGGTTAGGGTGGAAAACAAGCGGACCCCACCACGATACATCATGTTCAAGAATTAAATGATCAAAGAAAAAATGAGAGCTATATATTGATTTGTTTTTAATTTGCTAAGAGAGAGAGTGTGTTTTTGGTTTTTGGGTTTTGTTTTGGCTGTTTTTGGTGTTTCTTAGGAAGGAAGGCGAAGGGTTTAAGGGAGGATTTATAAATTTGTTAAGTGAGGAAGGTTTTACAAGTGAGCAATGCTAGGGGGAGAGAAGGGTAACAAATCGGTAAGAGAATTTTATCCTCTCTCTCTTTACCCACCCACTCTCTCTCTTTCATTTCTTCTTTATTTCTCTCACCATTCTCTCACACTTCTCTCCCCCAAGCATTTTTCTTTATAAGTTGTTGCGGACAGGCTGGACCAATAGGTGTGGAGTGCACAGAAGAGGCGGCGGGTGGTTTGTTTATTTTATGTTTTTCTTGGGCAACAAGTACTTTGACGTTTCGTGGGGAATTAGATTCGTTAATCTAAATACTGGCATTTATTTAGTATTTAGTTGGCTACTTGGCTTTTATTTTCTTTTATAAGAACCTGTTGTGCCTTCACTCTGAAACGTCTTGGACTCCTTCCTCTCGTTATTATTTTACTCAATTTTTATGATTTTTAATTAGTTATAAAGATTTAATTGAATTCTAACTTCACATGGTGGTAAGTAGATGTCAATATTTTGTTGATAGGTGTGTAAGATTAATAATAATTACTGTTTTGATTTGGTTATTCTTAATGTTAGAGGGAAGTTCTTTAATTGAACATAACATATATTTTTACGATGTACAATAATTGTTACTATGTAGAAGTAAGTCCTTTAAGACAAGATCTAAAAAAAATACAACTTATTATAATATAAAACTTATTTATAATTATTCAAATTAAGACTAAAATTTTTTATAATTAAATAGAAATTATTCTTATACAAAGAAGTTTCCTTTTACCAACTAAGAGAAGAACCTTTATCACCAGAGACAATAGCTAGGTGTTTCCTTGTATACATTAATTTCTAATTAATGGACCTTGCTATGTTACAGATTATGTAACAAATAGACATTGAAAGAGACATGTAAATTGATAAGATTTTGCCACGTGTATAAAGGGTAATGAAAATTAACGGGCTTTACCGGTTCCTATCCAATTGCAAAATTTCAAAAGGTGAATTGGAAAATGAAACTCCCTCTTCATTTTTACGTTCGAAGGGAAGAGTTGAAACAATTTGAACTCTTCACATATCTTTTTAATTATCTAAGTCAAAATATTTATATTTTTTTAAATTTTGATAAATAATATGATTTATTTCTATTATTAATTATTTAATATGATTAGTAAATAACTAATTATGATGCATGTAGATATAATGGATGAAAAATTAAATCCTTTCTGTAAATCGACATTTTAAGTTAAGAGAATCCTACCCATATATAATAATTAAGACTATATAACTCTTATTAACTAGTTTATTTAATTTTATAAATTAACTTTAAAACATTTTTACTTCATTTGTAATATATTTTTCTTATAAATGAGAAAAAAAAACATTTTATATAAAATAAATTCTTCTATAGCACAATATCAAGTAATTTCATTGGTAATCATGGGACAACTTGTTTTATGATTTTTTTAGTATTGTAATTTTTACAATGAATCTACGAATATTTACAATTAATATCTATTGGGACTAATCTAAATCAATATTTATTATAGTACAGTTTAGATTTCTACTTCCACTAATAGTAGGAGTATGCAGCTGCTATGCTTTACCTATATTTGTAGAAAAAATAATTTATCCCTACCATTTTATATATCGGTTTGACTCCCATGGCATACCCATGGGACGCGAACCAACACTCTCATTCTAGTCTACCAAGCATGGAGGCAACTTATCTTATACAGGGGCTAGGACCAAGACTTTTTATTACGCTAGGATAATTAAATTTATGGTAAATATTTTTATGTAAATAACGATTCATGTATAGGAGTGAAAATAAAATTTTTTCAAGTAACATCATGTCAAAACTCTTAGTAAAACACATATATTTAATAATAGAATGATAATAATGCAACAAATAAGCTTTTAGTGTAAATTATTAAATTAAAAAATTGTTTATGAATTTTTTTTATTTTAGTGATAGAGAATGTGATATATTTGAATGATTTGATTTAATGAAAGGAAAAAAAGAAGTATGACTATGAAGGAAATAAACATTGAAATTATGAAAATATTATTAATTGTTAATATATCATTTTATAACTTTCTAATACTCGTAATAATGTTAATATAAATATTGACATTTTTTTTCCAATTAGACAAAACCATAACATTTTTTATAATAAATTAAAGTAGTACGAACATTTAAAACCCCTAATTGATTCAATTTATTCCATAAATATATGACGTAATTATTTTATAAAACTCTCTAACTCTAATTAAAAAAGAAAGAGTTGAATTGGGATATATTTGAAAGTAAAATAAAAAATCTGTTATTATATAAAATATTAAGGGATATAAACAAATTTTTTCTGGCGTAGGTCTGCCTCGGATCTTATGAATTTGGAATAAATTCGTATTGTTGGACAAGTATGCATAACTAATTTACAGTCCAGTGGAAAAATAAGAATAATCACACAATTTAGTCTAAGTTTGCCCCCTTATTTTATCTTCCAAATTAACCACTTGCCTTAGTGTGCCTCCCATTAGATAATACCATTATTATAAGGAAAAAAATACATGAGTTATAATTAATTTTTTTCACTATTGAAACAAAATTTTATTAATTAAGAGTGTTCTCATATATATGTGTAAAACACTTATATTTTCTAATATATCTCACGTAATAATATTATTGTTATTAACAATACAAGTGTTAGTGAATTTTTATCCCATCCAAGATCCAGCAAGTGAAACTATCAAACAAACAATAAATAGAAAATAGATAGAAAATAAATCAATCATACAACACAATAATTTATGTGGAAAATTCATATACCGGAGAAAAATCACGACCGCCAAAGACGACAAAAGAAAAACTCACAATGCAAAATATTATTACAATCAGTCTAGTATTTCCTCACATTCAAAACCTTAATAACTCACAATCTCTCAATAGACCTACCTCACATTAAAAACTATTTACTTATAGAGAAACTGATTATTATGTTATGCCAATAAGTGAACCCAACCTCCTTATATATAATAATTATTTCTTATAGGAAGAATATTCATTTTCTTATGTAAGTTGTATTCTTCTTTGAATAAGTTAAGTCCAAAAGAGAAAAGGAAATTCTTCTAAAGAGAAAAATATCTTAAGAAATTCTTATTAAAAAAATGAGTTATTTCCCAATAACAAGTAGTTTAAAATAATATTTTTGGTACATTGATTATTTCATATATGGAATTTTGATTTCAACATTAATAGGCTTGACTGCTTCTTTGTATGAATTTTGCAAATATAATTTCGGTTGTGAATTTTTTGCGCTTAATTCCGAGATTGGCAACATTCGGATGGCTAAAGGAAAAAATTGTCCACGATGAAAAGGTCATTTTAGGGTGCCCATGGAGATGTTTGGCTTGATTTTTAATGTGCATAATCTGGGTTGTTATAAGGAACTGCAAAGGTGAAGAAATAAGGGGAAAAAAAAAAAAACGAAGTGTGGAGTAATAATACGGGGGAAAAAAAAAAGTAAGTTGAGTTCTTTTTATGAAATCTTTTCATCCGGTCGGGGAATTTACAAAAATAACTAAGAAATTTTAGCCTCTTTCACAACTAACCACTCAAATTTTTTTTTATCATAATTAGCCAAACATCTGAATTTTGGACCAAAGTGTCCTCAGTAGTTTCATCAAATTTACAAACACGTGCCATTTTTGCAAAATTCAGGAGGAATTAATACTCAAAACACTCTCAACACCTTTAACACTAACAAATGATCAAACATTCATCACTCTCAACAAATCAACGAATCTCATCAACATGTTTTACACAACTGAAGATATAATAATCAATTATAGAGCTTGAGGAGGTTAGTGTTTGCTTTTATAGCATAATATAATTTTTTAAGGCATTAAGTTTAAGATTTAAGTTCAAAATTTATGTGTATTTTGTTGCAAATATTGTTATTTTCCATTATAAAAACAATGTGACTTGTTAAAATACTTAGCTTAAGTTGAGAAATCATTGAAAAACTGAACACCCGAGCAAAAAACGAAACCCATGATAAGTGGGACAGGCAGAGCTTAGTGCGACAGGCAGTGGGACAGGTGCCTGTCGCACATAAACAACATGCAGAGCTTAGTGCGACAGGCAGTGGGACAGGTGCCTGTCGCACATAAACAAAATGCAGAGATTAGTGCGACGGGCAGTGGGACAGGTGCCTGTCGCACATAAACATAGTGGGGCTTATGTGCGACAGACACCTGTCCCACTGCCTGTCGCACTAAGCACTGCCTGTCCCACTTATTCAAAATTTGTTAGGTAAATTGCGAATGTCATAACTTATGATACGTGCGTCCGTTTTAGACGTATAATATACTGTTTCGAAGCTTATGATGAGACGAATCAAAACCTAGAATTGCTTTCTCTATTTTTCCCAAAAAAAATTACGGTTGTATTTAAGTGCAACATGCACCAGTGGGACAGGTGCCTATCGCACATAAGTAGCACTGTATTTATGTGCGACAGGCACCTGTCCCACTGCTAGTTGCACATACTATTGCCTGTCTCACTTGAATAAAATGTGTTGGGTAACTTTCGGAGGTCATAACTTAGGTTATATGTGGCCGTTTTAGGCGTATAATATACCGTTTCGAAGCTTGCGATGAGACGAATTATTTCCAAAATTATTTACACCATTATGCCTTAAAAGAAAACAAAAAATTTAACTGTATTTGCGTGCACACATAAAGTTATATGTCATACGAACTGCGGTTGTTCACATTACCAGGTTTTGTAGCGTGTAATCATTTTTTTGTGTTTTTAATATATTTTAGGCTTCATGGATACAGTTGTGCTTCAAATGTGTTACGATGGTTGATGGGAGACGTTGGAGGATGGTCTGTGGAGTATATGAATGCGAAGAATTCAGCTTTTATGATTCATAGAGATTGTACATTTGATCAGTTTCTTGCAAGAGTGTATGAGATTTTGGAGATTAATCGTGTTGAATATATTATCTCGATGAAGACAACTTTAAGGTCTAGTAACACAACTTATCGTGCATGTTCACTGCCTATGGACATATTTAATGATGAAATGGTCAAGGTTGTGTTACGTTTGGCCTCTGAGGTAAACTATAAGTGCATCCCTATATTTATTACGACATCTCCTCGAGTTCCATCAGAAGATGTTGTGCCACCTGCAGAAACTGAAACTTCTTTTAGAGCAAATGACTCTATCCTTGACATTGAAGAAGATGGGTTACCACAGATGGTGCCATTGCAGCAACATTACTCGCCAATTCGCAACAACAATGGCACCATTTATGATGATGGCATTACATTAGCAGACGTTGGAGGAGAGGTATTACCAATGACGACGTCAATACAACAATGTTACTCTCCATTCCACAACAACGAATTCCGCAACAATGATGATCCTATTGATGACATCAGGAGCACAGAAGCGGATAATGTTTGTGTGGAACTGTATAATAGTACGAGGGACACTCACTTTGATGGTCTAGTATTTGATGGGGGTGTCGGTAATTCCGTATTCCTATTAATGATGAGGATGAGGGTCGATACGATATTCCTGGTAATAATAGAGACAGGCAACCTATTCCTCCAATGATCCGTTCGACGAGTACGACAGCAGTCGATCCCCTTACAAGTATTGCTCTAGTTTTGCCTTCAAACTTGGTTGCTCCAGACTTCGTTACAAGTGAAAATTTCGATTATATTGGTGTAGGTAAGTTATTCGCTGAGAAGAATAAGTTAATACTGGAACTACGCAAAGTTGCCTTGCGGGACAAGTTTGATTTCAAGATTGCACGATCAACGACTACGCGTTTCGAGGCTCACTGTTCTTCAGAATCATGTAAATGGCTTATTCAAGCAACAAGAGCTTCGAATGAGCAGAATGTTCCCTGGGTAGTCAGGAGAGTCTACGATGTACACACATGTTCTAATGAGATGTTGCCTCGTGGTAGTCGTCAAGTAAGGAGCCGGGTTGTTGGTCATATTATCACAGATAAATTGATTCAAGAAAGACGGATATACACTGCGAATGACATAAGAGCAGACATACAGCAGGAATACGGTGTCCAACTATCATACCAGCAGGCATATCGAGCCAAAGAAGTTAGTCTTGATGTAGTTCGAGGGACCCCAGCAGAGTCATACAACTTACTTCCCAAATACTCCCACGTTTTGACTTTGAGAAATAAAGGCACAGTTACTCACATGGAACGGGATGGAAATGCTAATTTCTTATACTACTTTGTTGCCCTTGGATCTTCCATCAAGGGTTTTTTACAATGCATCAGGCCAGTGATTGCTGTAGATGGAGCTCATCTAAAGGGGCTATATCATGGAAGTATGTTTGTGGCAACATGCTTAGATGGAAACAATCAACTGTATTCGTTAGCCATTGGGGTGTTGGATTTGAAAAACAATGATGCTTGGGAATGGTTTATGGTGAAATTACATGGAGTGATTAGCGATAGACCAGAGTTAGTATTTATCTCTAACCGATGCACTTCCATCAAGAGAGCCGTTATGAAAGTATTTTGCGATGCAGGCCATGGTGTTTGCTTTTACCATATAAAGGGTAACATAAAGTCAAAATTTTGGATGTCCCAAGCTCTTTGGGAGCAATTTGAGCCTGCCTTTATAAACGCTGCGAAAGAGTATGGACACGCAGAATTTAAAAAATAACTTGAGGGGTTGTGGAAATAACTTAGAGAATAATGTGGGTACGGTAATTGGGCAAGGTCGAGTTCGATGGTGCTTCCACCAACATCGCGGAGAGCGTGAATTCTTTAATGAGGGAACCGCGAAAATTTCCTATTACTTATCTTGTTGATCACTTTAGAAAAACATTGAGAATGGTTTTATGATAGGAAAATTGTGTGAATCGATGAGAAATAAAGAAATTGTCATTGAGAGGAGAAATAAGGCTGAAAGAATGACGGTTAAGCCTGTGACTGGGACTCGATTCCAAGTCTTTGGTGGTGGTATTAAGGAGGGGTTAGTTGATATACGTAACAAGAATTGCTCCTGTAGAGTATTCCAACTTGATCAACTTGACCGTTTAGTATATAATTGAGGTATTTCACAATTATATATAAAATAGTATTTACTCCATTTGGAACTCTTATAATTATTTTTATAAGTCCAGAATTATTTTTATAACTCAACTTATCAGCATGTAACCAGTATGTAATATAATAACAAAAAATTGTAATGATTACAATGGCTTACAAGCCAATATCATCATTAAATATGTCAACGGCAATCTTCTAAAGTACTCGCCGTGGCTACTATTGAAATCAAATTTGAGTCCGAACATTAAATACATCGTAAACATCAACAAAAAAACACCGCAGTCACCACTACCAGGCTCTTGTTGTGGCACACCCTTAACTGCCACTAGCTTCCAGGGGTCGGCGCTCCGCAGCACTTGTCGGATGTTGTAGAACCCAACATCTTCTAGCCATCGAGGGAATATGACTTCAAATGGCTTGAATTGCTCCTTGTACGTTTTATCGTCGCGAAATTCTACCAATGAGTTATAAAGCTAGATCTTCTTAGTACGAAAGTCTACTCGGGCTAATATCCAATGATCACCGCCCATGTTCACAGGGATGAATACCTGCATATAAAAATTATCGTAACTTTAGTCTCGTTGTTATAGAATGACATCGGTAACTCATTACGTGTTAAAAATATAAAAAATTTACTTACCATATCGACATCCGTGAAAGATTTTGACAATATGTCATGACGCCTATCAATATAGCTATTGAAGTTGTTGCTATATTGGAAGGAATCGATGTCACAATCACCGTTGTTCCATAGCTGCTGCAAGAACACCTATACATATCTTACATGAAAAATATGAAATTAATAAGCCGTCGAATGATTAAGAGATAAGAAACTAGGTCATCTATTATAACTGTTAAAGTAATTACCCAAAAAAAAGTGTTCATATGAGTGACACGCTGAGATAACGCATTCGAAAACTGCTGTTGTTTTTTGCTGATCAAGCGAAGATACTCATGAATATTCTGTAATGAACAGAAACATGTTGATTAAAATACGCAAACTATACAGAATAGTAACAACAGTTAAAAAAATAACACTATACAATAATTACCTCATCCTCTAGCCATCCCATTGAAGAGTGGCCCAAAAGTACTTGAAAGAATGAGTGCGAATGTCGGACTGAGCGGTCCAATGTAATTTTGCCATCAAACCATTGATCAAACTCATCATGTAGACGTGGATCCTGCAGTCCTCTAAGTGGATTTATGTCCACACTTATACTTTCATCAATCTCACGGTCCATTCTTTCAAGGGCGGGAGATAGCTTTACGTTTCGTACTCGCTTGAATGGAGGAATCAAGTAAGGACTGTTGAAGACGTACGACGGTATGTATGGACGTCCAAACTTACTTATGCCTAGAGGCGCCTCTGTGAGGATTTGCACGCTCTCTCCACTGCCGACCCCAATGAAACTATACAATGACATAGTAGTGTGCACATTCTGATTGGCAACATCAGGGTACACTCCACAGTCATTCGATGCCTGAAAATACAATAAGATGAACATATTAAACAAATATTAGGTTAAATCTAAATCAGCATAACTGTTAAAGTATAATTTGCTCACCGGATACGAGCGTCCACTTGGAGAATCATTGTACGAGTGTTTCGACGATCCATCGGTATATGCTGAGATAAATCCCATGACCGCTTGCCTAAAATCTTTTTGTTCTTTGCACTCTGCCTCAAAATCCTACTTCAGTTTAGAAATGGACCGATCAATCCTATTCATCCGTCGAATGATATAATCATACTGATACTTTGTCCTCGACTATTACCAAAAAATATAAAATATAAAATGAGTCATATATATATATATATATATACACATATATACACACACACACACACACACATATGAAAAGATATTATAAGAATGATTTATACGTAAAGAGCTCAAAATAATAAATTAAATTACAAGTAACCTCTGAATCCTCCACGTCATCGGAATCGGGTGCTTGTTTGTGATTGTCATCTGCAGCAAGCTCATCTTCAACGGAAGCCTGCTTCTCTTGTGTAGGGCTCGCGGTGTCGTGATGCACCGCTATTTCCCTTGTAATGGGCAGCTCGTTGATTGAAGGTTGATGCTGTACCAAGTAAAATTAAACTAATGAGCCAAAAATCTCGAGTTTAAAAAATTCACAATCACCATACTGTTATGATACACTAAACGATACCCACTTTACGGACCCAACTGGGGATATATGGCACGTATTTCTCCACAATCTTCCAATATTTTTTGTCTTTCTCCTTCGAGTTTGGCTGGATAGTTTGTAAAATGTTCCCCTGCATGAAGAATAAAAAAACGATTGTTAGTCTAATCATCCAGTATTTAGTAATATGAAAGTAGCATTACACACACACACACACACACACACACACACACACACACACACACACACACACACATATATATATATATATATATTACTTACAAGACGAGAATTGTCATTGAAGAACGAATAAACTTCACCAAAGTTTATTTTAGAATAAGCGATGGGCTTCCACTTCACGATTCGAGAATCTTCTTTTTCGTTTTGCCGACCCACTCTGACGGCAGCCCGTCAATCGACTCAAAAATTCAGGCCTGCACGAACAAAAATGACAATATCATAAAACCAATCATTATGTATTATTCATTATTACAGAACTACGTGATCATAAAAAATTATTCAACACACCTGAACAGCGGACGTAAAGCCATAAATATTGTACTTTTCAATCTTATGCTTCGGATTTTCCAGGCGAGTCTTCTTAAATTTCTCGTTTTTACCGTTCAATGCATTGTCAAGATTGTCGTATATTATTTCCCACGACATACAACCCCACGGACGACTTCGGAAGTGATTTATGTCATCTACTTGGTCAAGCAATGAGAAATTGATTTGATAATGATCTTTTCTTGCATATGTACACGGTCTGCAAAATAAAACAGCGCGATCTTTATTGCATCAATGTCTTCCATAGCCTCGAAGTCCAAGTCCGCAAATCTTGACTCAAATTGCCCAAGATTCAACTTGCGAAACAAACCATCAAAATACCTATTAAGTAACCTATTAGGGGTTTTTTGGTGTTTGGGTACAGCATCTCGACCATAGGAAAGTCCAGTTACTAGACACTACTCTCTAACTGATAACCGAATGAGATGCTCACCAACTTGAAACCACAGCTGATCTTTTTCTTTACTTTGTCCATGAGCCACTTGCCTAAGCAACACATTATGCAACCACTGAACGGAAAGCTTTGCAACTCCATGAAATGCCCAAATACGTCTTCCTTAAACATTTTCAACTGCCGTTTTGTTAATTTTTCCCTGATGGCTTTCACAACTGTTTCTACTTTGCACATACTCGTGATGCGCCCAGGGAAGTGATCGCCATAAGGTACCTTCATCATGCCCGGTTTATTCCTTGGTCTCGGTGGATTATCTCCTGCTATTTTCAATTTTGCCATGTATCTGATACAAGTCATATAATTAAATTGTTATATTAAAGAATTAAATGTAATAACCTAATAAATTTAACAAGAACACAGAAAAAATATAGGGACAGAAAACTTGGGAAGGGGTTGTCTTTGTGTACCTGTCGCACACATGATGGTGCGATAGGTACCCTGTCGCACACAAAGACAGTAGCTACGAATACTGTGTTAAGTGTGACAGGGTGCCTGTCGCACCACATGACCTTGTCGCACTTAGCGGAAGTATGCATCAATACTGTCTTTGAGTGCAACAAGAACCGTGTCCCATCAAAAATGGTGCGACCCAGTGCCTGTCGCACTCGCAAGAAGTGATGCTGCCCACTGGCTGTGCGCACTACCATCTCGCACCAAAACACCATTCCCAACACATACAAACACACCACGCCTAGCATAAATTTTCTATAAGAAATTTCATCAAACACATAATATGCACTAGTTGTAACTCATCATTTTTGCTAAGTTTCGTTTCAGTAATCCCTCTAACAGCCTATAAGAATATAAAATCCCAATCAAATTCATTCAAATTATGGAAAAATTCAAGTTACCTTACCTAGGGTTTCGTTCACCGTCGATTGTAGAGGGAATTTTCGGGTGTGGGAGTTGATCGCTGAGGGTATTTTGGGGCAAAAAAAATTTATTTGACTAATTATGATAAAAAAAAGTTTGGGTGGTTAGTTGTTAAATAGGCTAAAATATCTTGGTTATTTTTGTCTATTTCCCCCGCACTTTTGTTATGATAATTTATTACTAGCGTTAGATTTCTGTCTTTATATCCAATGGTTTAGCTCAGTTGGCTGTTACTATCAAAATCTGTAACTTAGCCGAATCCCTAATTAAATTGATTGTCATTGCCAAACAATTTTTTGTCACATCTATTGTTTTAAAATTCATTCAATATTCGGGAACATTAAGTCGAATGGTACTCACATGAATGAAATTTTGTTTTTTTAATTAACTTAGAAATTCCTATTTCATTCGACCAAAAGTCAATTACATTAATAAATAGCCGTAATATACAGCAAAGATCAATTTACATAATTACACGCACTCATTACATTAAAGAATTGGCCAATCTAACTTCACACTGATAACTACGCTCCAATAAAGAGTGTGCATGAGTGCATATCTTGAATCTTCTGTATTCAGAGCATCATTTTGTTAACGCCAAAATCTGATCGTGTCAGTGTGTGGGCTGCCTACTAAATTATAGCGTCAGTATTTAAATTTGTTTTAGTGGAGAGACGGTTCCTTGCCTTTATCTAACAGTCTGAGCAGAAATTGGCGACCAAGAATTGAACGTTGGCGAGCATGATTTGACCTTGGTGAGTACCTGCAACCAGAAAAATGGTCAAGAGTGTGGGAAGTTTTTTCGGTATTAACCCTCTGACGCAATAACAAGGTACATGGTTTTTGTGTGAAAAATGAATAAAAAAAAAAAGAAGAATGTAAGAAGAAATTTCTCTTTAAATAAGAAGAAAATGAGGATGAGAAAGGATAGAAATGGGTAAGGAAGAAGGTTTTTCAAAATTGAACCCCCTAAGATCACCTAAAGAATGAGATAGGATAGAACTTTTTCCCAAAAGTCCCTAACCGTTGGCATTCTCTGGAGTTTTATAGGGATCAAAATCCTTCCCCATCCCCTTGATTACGACATTGTAGGGTTTTTGGATAAGAATCAATTCCCCCTATCTCCCTTAAATCGGTTTATAGATCGGGTTTGATCCTTGATTTTTCGGAGAGGATGGGAGAAGTGGTTTTGACTAGGTTTCTTCCCAATTTAATTGCCTCCCTGCATAATCTTGCTCGCTAGATTCTTCTAGATTGTTTTAGATGGTGAGGTGAGCATAATCAAGCTTCAAGGATAGCCTAATTCTGGTCGCCCTATCTTATCACCCAAACATCGTTCAATTCAAAAATTACAATATTTTGACCATATAAGTCTTGTGCATTTTTTAGTTTGTGGAATGTTTGTTCTATTGGTAGAGAACAAAACCAAATTAGATGAACGTTCCATACAAATTATATCATGGGTTGATCAAAATAAGTTGTAACCATCGTTTCGCTCAAAAATTGATTGAATATTAGTGTAATCAACTAATTTATTCACTATTCTTGTTTCTTGAATAATTGTAGGATGAAAATTTTGATTTACAATCGGAGTTAGCTTAGAGGGAATTGACATAAACCCTTCATATTCTAATAGTTCCACTAAATGCCCTCCAAAATTTACAAAGATGCCATAGTGGAATCATGAATTAGAAGATTATCACTATAAACATTAATAAATAATACTATTTGTTGTCCTATGGGGTTTAGGGGGTTAGCAATACAAAAAAGATTCTCATGATTTAGAATATTGGACTACTAAGATTTAAAAAAGAAAAAAAAATTGTGGGTTCTATAACTTTCGAAGTATTGAAGTCTAAACTCTAAAGTCAAGCTTGCTAAAAAGGACTAGTACGAGAGGAAATCTTTGTTTTCTCACACACACACACACACACACAAATTTAATACAAACACACTTTATACAAATAATACATCATCTTGCCCCCACACTCATTGTTTTATTTCTTTAACTTATGTTTTCACTCCAAACTAATCAAATAAATATATAAATATTAATTATTTAGTTATTCTACAACAAGAATGCATATATATATAGAAATCAATGATATCCAATCGGAGCAGGTGCGTCCTTGAGCTCATGACCTTGACATTGAATGTCCTGCAACACAAATAACCAAAATTATCAATAAAAAATTAATACCAACAAACAGGACAGTTTTTTTTTTTTTTTGTCTTTTAATTTGGTTCATACTGAAGCATAGTGGTTAATGTCCCGGTGATGCGCCTCATCGGCTCGTATAACCACTACAACATCACGAAGTGTAGAATCAGGAGGCAAGCGCCAATAATCAATAGCAATTGCCGGAGCCGGAGTGTTTTCAAAGCTACCATTCTCCAAGTCTTTAAGAAAATCAGTGTAAGAATTCACAGCCTCCTCTTCCAAGTAACCCACAATGCGGTGAGCAAACTTTGGAGATGCCAAATATGCCAAGAAATAAGCATTAAAAAACACTCCGTGTACAGCAAACACAAGGGCTCGTTCGTACCACTGAGGCTTTGCCAATTCTATGAATGTCATCAAATGCATACGCTCATTTTCTGCCTCTTCTAACAGAGCCTTGATCCAGCCGCCGCTGTGTTCGAATTTTCTCAGTGACTTGCAGTGCAAGAGCATGCCGCCCACCATTCCGGGGACGGCGGCCACCGTCTCGAGCAACATGGCGTGACACATGTGGCGCCTTTGGAAGAATAAATGGGTTGGGAATTTGAGAGCTTGGACCGTCCAGTATGCAAATTTGTCCATGTAATTTTCTGGCTTGTGGTGCTTGGTGACATCAATTGATAAGTCTGCTTTGTAGGTCTCCCAGGGCTGCAATAGTATCATCGATCATTCAACTTACTAATCCATTAATGTCATATCATTTGAAATATTTAAAAAAATTATTACTAAGAATGAGTAAAATCCTCATTGCTTTTTTAAACTATCTACAGAATGTTAGCGGGATATTTGGGTCCAAAATAAGTTAAATCTATTTGAAAAATATTTGAAAAATAATGAACCCCAAACAATTCATACTGGAGAACTCGAGCTCTACTCACATGAATATAGTAGAAACTAATTTATTACTAGACAATTAAAAGATTTTTATTTCTTTATTGGTGTTAAATGCTAACTTTTAGTTAAAATAGAATAGTTTTACCACATCATTATGTTGATGTAGTGAAACCATCCAATCATATCTTGTTATTATTATATTGATATGACATTTTAATTTAAAGTAATAACTGATGAGTCTCACTAACTGAAACTAACTTTAAAATGGTAGATCACATCACTATGGCAGCACAAATGACATGAGGATCAATTAAGAATTCATACCAGACCCTAGTAACTGAAAGTAAATTTACCCACTTAATTAGAATATGTAATATTATTAATTATTACTCATGAGTTTATGTAAATATGTATGTACACTCACCCTGAAGCAATTCCACCTCCAGGCAGAACCATCCTCTCTGGTAACCTTAGTTGGATTGATGCCCCAGTAGCTAACAATGTTCTTAACATCTTGCTTATGATCAGAAGGGCTTGTACTTGGCACTTGCTGATTGATCTCCTCTTTGTCCTTTGGCAAGTCTACAGGAGGAGCTGATGATGATGATGAAGCACTACTCCAACACCGTACCGTCCCGGCGGGAGAACGACTCATCAGCTGCCTCCCCGAGGTTAATGAAGAGTAGGAATAATTAGCCCCCGCTGTTTGCCATATTAACGACCTTGATAGAGGTGCCGCGGCGCGATAAGCACTCATTGATTGATCAGCTTAATTAGAGAAATGAGAAATGAAATCAGAACTTTTTTTTGTTAATTTTGTTGAAAGATATTTTGGTGTTGCTATGCAAAATGTAAGGAAGATTTTTCTCAATATATGTATATATGTATACTGAGCTTTGATTTTGAGCGTAGTACTGGAAATTAGGAAGAAATATCAAGTGAAGACCTTTCAAGTCCTGTTGGACACGTTCTATTGGTGGTTCTTGTCGCTCACTCACTTATTGACCTCACAATGGTGATTTAAAAGCGAAAAATCAATTGCGGGTCAATTAGTTAAGTTAATTATTTATGCTTTATTATTTAAAAAAAAATATTTATGCTTTAATTGATGTAGGACCTATGCATGGGTCCCCGTACATTTTAAGTCCGCGTAATTTAGACTGCAGACATGAGAATAAGGCAATAATATATTGTTTTGAAGTTCTCAAAAAAGATACTATGAATAATACACTTCATTTTCGTTAAAGTTTTATCAAATTCCATTGTTTTTAAAATTGAAATTGTTTTTCAAGTGTTTTCTTAATTTTTTTAGAAAACTTAAAACTATTTTTCTTGTTTTTCTTAACCAGAGTGTCTAGTATTTTTTTTAAACCATAATAAAGCTTGTAATTAAATTTTCTTTCAGTCTAAATTAGAGAAGTTCGAATCCTGGAACTCTCGTATTAATCGCAAGAGATTTTATAAATAGAATTAGCTGTTAACTACATAATTTCTTGTAAATTTTAGAACGATATCTATAATTTCTCGTAACTTCGAGAAATGAAAATTAAAGTTAGTTGTCCTTTTTTTTTTTGCCGATTGCTCAATTTCGTTCGTAATAGCTAGTCACATATATCATGTGAGTTGTGGAATTCCATTTTGATTTGAATTGGCTTTTCCAATTTGGTTAGTGTATTTTAGCAAACTTGGTCAATTATACACAACTACTTGAGTGATACGACTCTTGTGTAGGGTTGGCAAAATCCGGGCCGGGTCCGGGTATTGCCATACCCGGACCCGGCCCGGACATGCTTTTTGGCCACCTGGTCCGGGTTTAAAAAACCGGGCACCGGGCCGAGTTTTTTTATCCGGGTTTTGAAGTCCGGATTTTTATATTTTATACTATTATATATGTATTTTTTTAATTTAAAATTTTTAATTTTTTAATTTATTTTAATGAAATTAGGCATGAAAATATGAACATTAAATATTTAAATGTTTAAAATTTTAAATATATATAATAAATGGATTAAATAAATATTATTATTGAAAAATAAATATATTATAATAATTTTATTTTATAAAATCCGGGTTCCGGGCCGGACCCGGGCTTTTCAAGTGATACCCAGGACCGGCCCACCCTCATCTCCAGTCCGGGTATTACCCGGCCCGCATTGCCCGGGTCCGGTCCGGGCGGGTATTTTTGCCACCCCTACTCTTGTGGGTCAGTAACAACATTTCGAATTTCTTCTTCTTTATCAATTGTTGTGATGTTGATATTTTTCATCCAAGTTTGTTTTAGGATACAAGGAAGGGAAGGCAGATGGAAGGAGAGTTTTCTTTGTTCTTTTTAGCAGAATTTTTTTTTAAAAAAAAAAAGTAGTAATTTCTTTTTAACAAACACAACAACACAATATTAGACAATATTAGCATTATAAAAGTATGAGAGGGAATTTTTAAGTAGATTTCTAAAATGCTCACATTTCCAAAATCACAATTGAAATTTTAAGTAGATTTTGTCTACTGTAAAAATTTGTTTAATCTCTATATTTTGAGGTTAGTACAAGTTTAGTCCTATATTTTTAAAAATACCTTAAAACATTCTTGCTATTAAATTATTGACACCCTTACTGTTATTTTTTGTTCCTTTTGACTTGCTTTTACAATATTACCTTCTTAAAATAATTTTTTGGACATTAATAAAAAGACTAAATAAATTACCAATTTAACTCCAAAAAAATAAAATAAAAACAAAAAGAATATATATTAATTTTTTTGGAACACTTTGCTATGGAGTTAATATATTAATTTTTTATTAATGTCCAAAAAAATTGGTAATTTAATTTTTTTACAATATTAATTTTTTGGACATATGTGAGCTTCTACAAAAATTAATATGTTTTCTTTTTGTTTTTATTTTATTTTTGGGATTAAATTGGTAATTTAATTTTTTCTTTTTATTAATATTAAAAAATTATTGTAAAAGAGTAATATTGTAAAAGTAAGCAAAAAAGAACACAAAATAATGGCAGGGGTGTCAATAGCTTTATGGCAGAAATGTTTTGAGGTATTTTGAAAAATATAGGAACTAAACGGGCACTAACTTTAAAAAATAATCACTAAACGGGCTTTTATCCTTTTTTCTGCTTAGTTTAATGATAATTGATCTCTTTCCCAACCATGTGAGTTGGAGATTTTTGTTTATATATGCCATCAAGTTGACTAATTTCCAAAAATATGCAATGTGTCCCCTATCTTTTTGTTCATTTATATGATAAATGTACCCAGTTAAAACAAAAATACCCTTACTCACAAAACAAAATTATTTCATAATTAAACCCATTTTTTCTCGTTTTCTCATATTTCTTCATCTAAACACACCAAAAATTTTCAAAACACTCAAAATCATTTCCTTTTCATGATGAACATACATTGGATGAATATAGCTCCAATAAAGGTAATTGTATGCTCAAACTTGAACTTTGTTGTTTAGGTTACTCTCTTCAAATGACTAAACTATTAAAGAGCTGTGTTCACTAAAATTTTATGGTTTATGTGTATTATTTTTGTTTATTTAAGATAGTGTGATGATAATGGGATTATACTATAGAAATATTAAGTTATTATTGTGAAAAAGTACCACCCTAGCTAGTCATTTATGCTCTCCCAATGATCTTGAAAGGATCATTGTCAACTTCCTCAAAATTGATTGCGAACAAGATCAAATACAAGTTTGAAGGGCTTCATGATCTTCCTATGCATTGGCATCTATTCAACAAGATATTTTTCAACAATTGGGTACTCCATAAGTTACTTTAAGGCATGGACAGTTAGAGAACGTGCTATGCATCTTATCAAGAGTTCACCAGAGAATTCTTAAATGCTTTTATCATTATATTGTCATATGTTGATTAAGAAAAATCCTAGCACCCTCACTTATATTGAAACAAATGACAAAAATTCCTTCAAATACTTCATTTTCATGTGTACAGTGGCTTGTTTGATAGAGTTTCATAGTTGTATAGTGAACATCCATAGATGGCAACCTTTTTCAAATAAATAAAATTAATGATAATTAAGCTTGTAAGCTACATACAATCCAAAATGAGGAATAAAATATAATTTTTTTGAAATACCCGACCTAGTATTGAAATTTTCCGACTTTAAACTTTGAATATCTGGCCTTAAATTTTAAATATCCAACATAATCAATAACATATTAGCCTACCAAAAGAAATTTACAACCCTTTGTACATTACTTGACCTAATCTCCAAATACCCGACCCATAATTTAATAGGCAATCTAATTGTAGTTTGGTAATTTTACAATTTAAATGCAAACCCTAAACCCTAACTCGAAATTTCCTTGATCTCTATGACTTCTATATTCTCATAGCTAATAGTAAATGAGAGTGTATGGGGAGAAAGATAAGGTGAGGTTTTGAGTAACGGGTGGATAGTGATGAGTAATTGAGAGGGAATGGGAAGAGAAAGATTTCGGTTATGGGTCAGTAGTTTTGAGAATGATAGAGAACTAAGGGTAATTTGGAAAAGGGTTGGCAAAATCCAGGGCCATACCTGAACCCAACCGGGACATGTTTTTTGGCCACCTGATCCAGGCTTAAAAGACCTAGCACCGGGCCGGGTTTTTTAATTCGGGTTTTGAAGCCTGGATTTTATATTTTATAATATTATATATGTATTTTTTTTAATTTATTTTAATGAAATTAGACATGAAAATATAAACTTTAAATGTTTAAAATTTTAAATATATATAATAAATGGATTAAATAAATATTATTATTAAAAATAATATATATTTTATAATAATTTTCTTTTATAAAATTCAAGTTCCGGGCAAAACTCATCTCCGATCCGGGTATTACTCGGCTTACATTGCCCAAGTCGGGTCTGGTCCGGATCCAGTCCACAGGTTTTCTTGCCACCCCTAATTTTGAAGTTTCCTCGAATTGTTTTCATATTAGTAGAAATATTCATTATGTTGCCATAGACGTGGAAATATAGGAGTTTCCTCTGCGAACAAGGTTTAAATCTCGGACTTCTTGTTTTTATTAAAATTAAACCAAAATTGATAATCAATGGGTTCAATATTTTGACTCAAAATTAAATTTAAAAAATTCAACCTAATTTGGTTCACTCCTCAATTTTTACACCGACTTTGATCAAAATTAAGCTTACTTAAAACTTTTGGTTTATTTTGTTTACTGAACCGCCACCTAATCGATTGGTTCCTTCACAAAATATCAAAATATCAAAATGAGCCCAACTCTCCGAGTTGTAAAAATCCTTTTCACACGTATATATACTTCTTCAATGACTAGAGGAAAATAAATTGGAGACTCCTTGTCTTGCTGGACTATTGACTTGGAATCACTAAAGTCAAAGTAATATGCCAATGGAGCTGCAATAATCAAATACTCCAAACACAAATTATAGGCTTATTCCTTGACTATATAGCTGTCAAATCAAAAGAAAAATAAAATAAAATAACTTATTTTATTTGTCATCCATAGAGATTCCTCTCTTTCCAAAGAGATAATTCACTAAATACTGTTTCTACTATGCAGTTTGTTATGGTCGTGACAAGACACTAGCCTCTAAGCATCCGGTAAATTAATTACTTAAAGTGGTTAACAAAGAATGAAATTGAGAAGTGAATTGAAGCCTTAAAGGATTCAAATTATGGTGTCAGTTTCACAGTGCCCACCTTTTGGTTTCTCTGGAAAATATTACCATATATCTGAAGATGGAAGCTGCGTTAGGCAAAGCAGTTTCTTCCAAGGCCAAGCAGTTTTGAACCAAGGCGTTGGTTACTCTGTTATTCTTGGTTTCGGTGCCTTCTTTGCCGTCTTCACCTCTTTCCTGGTACGTACACACGCACCTTCCAGCTTAAGCTTTTCGGTCAAGCAGTAACTTAACATTCATTTCTTGTATTATTGTTCATCAAAATTTGAAATTTTGGGATGTCAGGTTTGGCTAGAAAAGCGATATGTGGGGTCTCGTCACACGTCCGAATGGTTTAACACTGCAGGCAGGAATGTTAAAACAGGGCTTATTGCTAGTGTTATTGTGTCACAGGTAACATTGCAATTTTGCAAATCTAAATGGATATATTTTAAGCTTAGCTTAATGGTGAATTGATGAATTTTTGTTGTATGTGTAGTGGACATGGGCAGCTACAATACTGCAAAGTTCTAATGTTGCATGGGAGTATGGAGTCAGTGGACCATTTTGGTATGCTAGTGGCGCTACCATCCAGGCATGTGAATTTCCAAGCAATTTGTTTAAACTACATATTTCTCTTCAACTGAATATTTGGTTGGTAATTTTGCTATATATATATATATATATACATGCAAATCAACAGGTGCTTCTGTTTGGTATAATGGCCATAGAGATCAAAAGAAAAGCTCCCCATGCTCATACAGTTTGTGAAATTGTAAAAGCTCGGTATGTTTTTGTCACAATGACTGAACTAGTGTGGCCATTTTATATGCTGATGCCTTTGAACGCTCCTCTTAATTTTTCAGTTGGGGAACTGCTGCACATCTTGTGTTCCTTGCTTTCTGCTTTCTGACGAATATTATAGTGACGGCCATGCTGCTACTTGGTGGTTCTGCTGTTGTTAGTGCTCTAACTGGAGTGAATATATATGCTGCTAGCTTTCTAATTCCACTTGGAGTCATTGTTTACACACTAGCAGGAGGACTCAAAGCCACCTTCTTAGCAAGCTACATACATTCTGTTATAGGTATCATCAAACGTCTAATGTCTTGTAAAGTTTCATGTTGCACTGCTGGAAAACCAAGCTGTATTGATTTGATGACATAATTGGTTTCAGTGCATGTGGTATTAGTCATTTTCGTTTACTTGGTTTACACGGCAAGCAGTGAGCTTGGTAGTCCCAGTGTAATGTACAACCGTCTAGTGGAGGTAGCCAGCAAGTCAAGAATATGCCAGGAACCAGTTTCCCATGATGGGCAATCCTGTGGTCCTGTCAATGGGAACTACAAAGGTTCTTTCCTGACGATGTTGAGTTCTGGAGGTCTTGTTTTCGGAATCATTAACATTGTTGGCAACTTTGGCACTGTTTTTGTTGATAATGTAAGCTTCTCTTTTCTGCTTCATTTGGTGGAAGCATTTCCTCTGCATTTTCATCAATACATACCTTTATATGAATACATGTCTAATTAATAACTTGTGAAAACCTCCAGGGGTATTGGGTGAGTGCTATAGCTGCTCAACCTTCATCAACTCACGAGGGCTACTTACTCGGTGGGCTAGTGTGGTTTGCAGTTCCTTTTTCTTTGGCAACATCACTTGGTCTAGGAGCACTTGCCCTTGATTTACCTCTAACAGAAAGTGAAGCAAGTCATGGACTTGTTCCTCCTGCCACTGCTATTGCTTTGATGGGGAAAGGCGGATCAATTCTCCTTCTCACTATGCTTTTCATGTAAGTTGCATTCACTATTATAATTCTTCGTATATCCTTGCAAAAGGACCATTGGCTAATAGTTTTTAGCTTTGAACCACTTTCTTTTAATGATAAACAGGGCAGTAACATCTGCTGGCTCATCAGAACTAATTGCAGTTTCTTCGTTATGCACATATGACATCTACCGTTCTTACATAAACCCAGATGCAAGTGGTGAAAAGATTCTCAAAGTATCAAGGGTTGTGATCTTAGGCTTTGGATGTTTCATGGGATTTTTAGCTGTAATACTCAACTTGGCTGGTGTGTCATTAGGTTGGATGTATCTTGCCATGGGAGTGCTAATTGGTTCCGCAGTTTTGCCTATTGCTTTTATGCTTCTATGGAGAAAGGCAAATGCAATAGGAGCTATTGCAGGAACAATCATTGGTTGTCTTCTAGGCATCATAACTTGGTTGTCAGTCACAGCCATTGAGTATGGCCGTATAAATCTTGACACAACCGGCAGAAATGCTCCAATGCTTGCTGGAAATCTTGTCTCTATACTTACCGGAGGAGCTGTTCATGCTGTGTGTAGTCTTTTGTGGCCTCAAAATTATGACTGGGATACCACTAAGCAGATCACAATGGTTGAAAAAGAAAAGGGTGAGCAGCCGATAGATGAGCTTACGGAGGAAAAACTAATGAAAGCAAAAGCTTGGATAGTGAAATGGGGTGCTGGTTTCACTATTGTGATTGCCATATTATGGCCTCTGCTCACTCTTCCAGCAGGTAAAATTCTATTAGCAAGCATTGAGACAACAAAAGATTTGAAAGTTCTAATCACTTGTTATACCTGTGTTTTAATGCAGGGGAGTTCAGTTTGGGGTACTTCACATTCTGGGCTGTAGTGGCAATTGCATGGGGCACAGTTGGATCAGCTGTGATTATTGCTTTACCATTAATTGAAAGTTGGGAAACCATCAAAAGTGTGTGCATTGGTATGTTCACAAATGATTTACTCATGGAAAGAGTTGAGGAAATCAATTTCAAGCTGCAAACTATCATGCTGGCAATTCCTGAAGCAGAGAATATGTATTTGCTTGAGAAAGAGAAGGCAAAAAACAAAGAAGCAACAGAGAAACAAGCTTGATTTGCCTCTCCCTTTTGCATCATATAACTTTGATATGAAAAGCATTGGGATTGTTCCCTTTTAAGGGGGGTGGTGGTGCACATATGTGACTTGAAAATGTTGTTTGTTAATTATGGTAAAATCTTTTGATGAAATCCCCAGTTAAAATATAACCGTTTTGCTTTTCTGTTAATCAATATCATAACTTGTATAAGATTAAAAACCATTCAAGGAAGGTGATCTCATAAGAGAGTTATCATAACCTTAATTTTTCCTTTTTCTTTCACTCTCAAGTTCTCATTTTTTTCCAATTTTCCTTCACAATATAGAAACGAGTTGTGATAGCTTCTGCATAGCCTCAAGATTCTATTATTTTATACCTCTTGTTACTCATTAAACTTTACCGGCGCAAATACTTCAATTTGTACAAAAGATTGTTTTTGTTTTAGCTATATACGGATTTTTTAGCAGTTTACCATTCATAATATATCATGTTATTGAGTTAGTTTTTTGTCAAATTTTAAAAGGCAATTTTGCAATAACTGTATTTTTTTAGAGACATAATTTTGATCAGGCGCAATTTTTTTAATCATCAAATAATACTTATTTTAATGGCTTATTTTGAAACTTAGTTTTTTTTTTTTAATGGTAACAATAAATAAGCAATGGTTCGCACAACTTTTTATTAGATCTTCTCTCTCATTCCTCTTCCTCTATTTCTTCACCCTCATATCTACTAAGTTACGTATCTTAAAAGTTAAAGTAAAAAAGTTTTAATTCAATAACAAAAAAGTTTTGCAAGTTATTGATAAAAAGATAAAGACAGAGTTTTTTTTTTAAGATTTAACTTATGTGTAGCAGCGGTAAGGAGCAAAATCGAATGTAAAAACAAAAGAATCTTGAGATTGAACTCGATTAATGAGTAAGATTTAAAGGAATAGAATTTTCAGGAAATTTCTGTGATGAATTTGATGAGGAATTCGCTACATACAGATAGATAGAAGAATTGATTGGGGTCATTAAAGCTATATGTAGTAGCAATATAATAACCAGAAGGTATTTTGATTGGAAGAACATATGATATGACTTTTTTTATTTGACAAATGTTAAATTTTTAATTTCAAAGTTCAAGATTGAGATTGAATATTAATTGAAACACCAAAAAATATCAGTAATGAATGAATGCGATTGTGCAGAGGAGATAGGAGAGAGAGATGAAGATGGTGAATCCATTTTATATTACTTCGATTGATTTACCAATGAGATTTAACAAGTAAAATTAATAATATAGATTATTTTTTTAGCCTAACTAAAATGGATTTTGTTTTTAAAAGGAATTAAAATGGATGTTTCATACTATAAAATAAATTTTTGTAATGGAAGTTTATGGAGTTGGAAAGCTTCTGAAATAGAAAAGATTGGTAAAGAGACAAGAGAGTGGAAATTTAATATCGTGGCATCTACGTTAATTAATTAGTTTTTACAATTAAAAAATCATATGTAAACTTTATTATTAACTCTTGATTAATTTTAATCTAGTGATTAAAAAATTGTATTTAAATTTGTGTCGTCCTTTGAAACTGCCCCATTTTACATACATAATGGTTTGGTTTGCATAGCAAGAATCTGTGAAGTGGCAGGTGTATGAGGATTTGTCATTCAAGTTGGGTCCAATCAAATTAAAATTTAAGAAGGGCAATTGAAACCCTGAATTGACAAGTATTATAAATTTGTATGACACAAATTGAAAGTTTCACATACGTATGAAAATTTTAAAATATTTGGAAAGAAGTTAGGTTGGGATTTCTAAAGAAGTTGACATCATACCTCAACATAGTTTACGGTCTCATATATATTCTTAACTATTATTTTAAGTATAGACTTTAATTCATATAATTTTATTTTAATCACCTCCAACATCTCAAACTTAAATAAATATTAAGTAGGAAGGAAGATCATGTCTCTAAATCATATAAATAAAATTAACCAGAAGCAGACCATGAACACTATGTTTAAAAGAGGAAAAAGTTTTACAAACTTGGTTATGCATGTTACATAATTTAAAAACACAAAAAGAAGGATATGTGAGTGAAAATCTCTCACTTTCTGATTTTAGTAGGACATTGAAATTTATTATTATTATTTTTTTTTTTTTGGGTTAAAACAAAATGTAAAATAATTGTATAACTTATTTATTGCTTCTTTAATTAGCCATACCAAATTAAAATCCAAAACAGATGGGTACTATATAATCTGAGAACACGTTTTGACATTTATTAATGGTAGCTTCGTTAGCCAAACAAGTGAAAGGCCATTGTACATCTACCGAAACTAATGCTTAGAGATTACTTGGGGTTGGTTATAGGGAAAAGAAAATGTAAGATTTCTTGGTATAGATATTGTTTCTTGTTCAAGTTGTAATCTTGATATAGCCAATGCAATAGAGAAATACAAAACTTAAAAATGTTGTTTGTTAATAAGGATAAAATATTTTCATGATCCCAATTAAAAAGTAATCATTTTTTTGCTTATAAAAGATTAACATAGCATCATTCAATTATATGTGAGATAATAAGGGGTAATAATGTCCAATTATATAAATTTATTGGATCGATAATGGCAACAGAGGTTACTTATTGTACAAGAGTTGTCATGACCTTAGATTTTTCATTTTACTTGTGTCAATTACTATCACATTAAATTATCCTATTAACAACAATATCATTATCATACCCTTAATTTTTCATTGTAGCTTACCTTATCAATTCATTAACTCGTTAAGCACGTATCAATTTTGCTCGTGCTATAAAGTAAATTAATAGTAAGTTGTACTTTAGTGATAGTTATCTCGCTAGTGCATGTTTGATATAGGAAGAAATGAGAGGAGAGGAATAGAAAAAAGAAAAGATGAGAGAAAATGAGAGTGAATCTCAATTTCGTTTTGACATAAGAGTCATTTCTTCTTCTGTTATTTCTTTCACCTCCCCTTTCATTTCATTTCTTCAACCAAGCATGCTAATTAATTTCATTCGGTTATTGAATTTAATGAAGATTGTTTTCAAACTTTTGACGGAATACAATCTCAGGAGAAAGGCAGTGATGAGGATCCATATGATGTTGATGATGCCAATGGTGAAGATTATTCAATTTATTGGACTGATGAAGACAGCTGATTTGGTGGACAGTGGCAGTGATGAAAATGGGTACTAAATTATATGAACAAAAGAGTGTTAGCTTCTTCTGTTAATTTTTTGCTATATGAATCAAACATGTAATCATAAATTTAGTAGGAATGTAAGTAATAAATAATGCATTTATGAGAGAATGAAACCGATTTTGCTATTGAACTATTCTTTCAATTTTCTTCTTGTTTGTGACGGTGTGTTTGGTGCATGGGATTATCGGTATAAAAATACTGTTCACACTCGCATAAACCCATGCCCGTGTTTGAAAGAAAAAATGTTGAAGATATTGGGATTTGGCATTTTTTTTTAATAAATAAATAAATATTAATTTTTAATATGCTATAATATAATATTAATTTTTATTTTTTTTATTTTTAAATTATAATTATTAATTACAAATTAATAAATTTATTATTTATATTTTAAATTTTATTATATTAAAAATATAACTAAATAATGTATTATTTAATTATATTATAATAATTAATATATAAAATTGATTAATATTTAATAAGTTAATATAAAAAAATAATAAATACTTAAATAATATATAAAAATAAAAATATAATATAATATTACATTATTTAATTATATATTATTAATTTTTATTTTTATTTTTACATTATAATTATTAATATAAATTAATAAATTTATAATTTAATATAACTAATAATAAATACTAAAATAGTATATAAAAATATAATATAATATTACATTATTTAATTATATTATAATAATCAATATATAAAAATTAATTATTTTTAAATAATTTAATATAACTAATAAATATTATTTTCTAAATATATAATATAAACTAATCACAAAAAATTAATATAGTATTATTAAAAATTAATACCATACAAACAGAAGACCAAACATAGTATAACATATAAAATTAATACGAAGACAAGATAAAGACTAAACACAGTACAACATTATTATAATACAGTGATAATACAATACAGCATAATACAATACACCTATATCAAAATAATATAATACAATGTGCCAAACAGCAAACGCACCCATAACGGGTTAGAAGTTAGAACCCACTCACATAAGTACAAAGAAATTAGATTATAGTTTAGTTAAATAAATAAATAATATATATATGAATCTCTCTTTGTATCGAGTACAAGAAGACACTTCATACATCATTTATTAATGTCTCAACAAAAATTCCGAATACAATATTCTCTTCAGCAAATAATTTCTCAATCCATTAAAAAAAAAAGTGATAATAGGATGAAAGTCTATAATATTTTTTAAAGTCCTATAGTTAATCAACAAACTTTAAAATTTATAAAATAACATTTCCTATGTTAAAGTAACAGCCAGAAGTTATATTTGAAGAAATGGTAGGGATAAAACCATAATATATATATCCAATATTATCATCTTTCGACTACCAATTTCTCAATTTTCTACAATGATATATATCCAATATTACTATCTCTCTGCCCCCAAATTCTCAATTTTCAGATTTATCAATGAGCCAAACATCTAATCAAGAATCAAAGCAAACAACTTAGGTCCATTACTGTTTAAACCAACCAAACATCTAATCAAGAATCAAAGCACATAAAAGTAAAAAACTCTGAAGAAATTTGATGTTTTTATAACAAAAGCAAGCAATATAGCAAAAATGTATTAATGTCCAAATGGCTTGTGTCGTCCTTAATTATCATTTCAGCTATATACTTTAATACATACAATTTTATTTTAATTACTTAATTACCTCCAATATCTAAAACGTAAATAAATCTTTAAGTAGCAAGAAGATCATATATTTTAGAATTTTTAAAATGCATGTTGCATATTTTAAAAACACAAAAAAGAGAGATATGTATGAGTGAAAATCTCTCAGTTTTCGTATTCGTGGAATTGATTTTCGAAATGCATGACTAAAGTAAGATTTTTAACACAAAGAAGTTTAAATACTTTTTTGTTAATGGTAAAACAAAATGTAAAACAATTCTATAACTTATTTGCTTTTTTAACCCTTACCTTACCATCAAATGCTGCTCCAACATTATATTGTACATTTCAAGGTAAATACAAAATTAAATTCCAAAAACCAGATGGGAACATATCACAAGCTTCATCCACATTTGATCGCTAGTTTTTTTTTTTTTTTTTTACTTTCTTTCTCCTATTTTGCTAATTTATAATGTGTTCGCAAGTAACAACTAATCAACAAATTACACATTTCAAAAATACTTGGAATATGAATTGCTGAAAAATCTTTTGACGGAGAAGTCACCATTTTGACCAATGCCATGCCTGATTGCCATATTAGCAAGTACAGCTACAAACATTACGATACCATCACCATCATAAATATTTAATTGATGACTTCTATTTTAATTTTTTCAATATCAATTAAAAATATTAGATTTTGGACATCCACCGACCATCTGTTTTTTTGAATTTTTTCAGAATTACACAAATTTTTTTTTTTTTTTTTTGCAACGTTCCATCTGAAGTTAACATTCTCTTCACCCGTCCACTCCCCTCATAACGCAGTTAATAGATTTAACAGAATAATAGTTAACTGACCTTTTTACCCCCCAAATGTAAAATTACTGTTTTACTTTAAATAAACGCCAAAAAAATAAGAATATCATTTAAATTTTCCCAAGTTCAATACGGCACCGTAGAAACCCTGCAAAACTTCTGTTTCAATCCTTGAGCCTTGAACAATACAAGCAAAATAACTTTTGTTTTTTTGGGAAGAAACCAGGGATATCAAATAATAAAAGAATTTAAATTTAACAAAAAATTTTCTAATATACAAAAACAAAACCTTAACAGATAAAAGGAAAGAAAATAAAAGAAGGAACATAATTTTGTCAAGAAAAACAAGATGGACAGGCACGGCAATTAATCTTGGGCATTTTTTCAATTAGCTCCTTCCTCAGCCTCAACCTTCTAAGGCTTGGTCTATGTCTTCTTCTATCTCTTCTTGGCCCCACCACGAAGCCGAAGCACCTGGTGCAGAGTCGTTTACTGGATGTTGTACTCGGCCAACCTTTGTAAGGCATTTAAAGTTTAATTTTTCAATTTGGGAGGTGTGATTAGGGTTCTCAAATTTGGGATTTATTTGATGTTTGTATGGAGTGTTTAATAGATCTTATTCATCTTTTTGTTGATTTTTTTTCCCAATCACGACATCATTTTTTCATTTTTTTTTTAATTTTCGATTGCATTAAACAATGTCGTTTTTTTTTTTTGTTCATGTGAAATAATAATTGTACCCCTATGATGTCAACAAAATTATAACAACGTTGTAATGGAAATAGACGAGTGAAAAGAACGTTAACTTCAGGTAGAGCGCTACAAAAAAAAAAATTATATATTTTTAAAAAAACCCAAAAAAATAAGTTGTCGCTAAATAATTACCTTTAGATTTTATACTTTGATTTAATTGAGAGAATTAGGAAAGGAGAAAAAAAATGTCATATTGATTTTAGCCGAACCGATCTGAAACAAACCAGTAAAAATCAGTTAAAAAACCGTATAACATATTGAAACCGATCCGGTTCGGTTTTATGCCGACCCCTACAAGTTTATAACTGTACTTGTATGACCTATTAATACCTAGAAAATCCGCAACGGTCATTCACAATTAACTGTGGAAACTTAAATTACAACCACAGCCTCCACCGCAAAATTGCAGGATAGCGATTGGAATATACAGCGGTTTTCTAGTTGAAAGCATTTTCAGTCTTTATACTATATACAGCTTCAAACATAATTCTGGCAGACAGAATATATGACTTTTGAGCACCAACATCGAATTTGAAGTGAATTTAGCCCTGAAATTACCCGGCTCTCCACTGCAGAATAGACGCTGGAGCCTACACTCCAGCACCATCACCCTGGCAAGAGCAACATAAAATTGGTGACAAAATCAGCACTCTTTCTGGGTGATGAGCTAATTATGTACAAATCACCATGAAAGCCCACAATTTTGGGGAATATAGTCGACAAAATGAATCCTCACTCCACCTCGCCTGTGGGTATATATACCCAGTGTATCATGACATTCTTTGATGTTGATTAAGAGTCTACTTCTGGATTTGAAAATTAAGCTGTGACTTGACAATATCAATCTTTGCAGATGAATTAGCTGCTGCCCGTTCCTTCATGGCTTCTTTCTCAAGTTTCTTCTTCTCTGCATCAGCCTGTCTTTCGTTCTCTTCTCGTGATTTCTTGAACAGCTTCACGAAAACGACCAAAATTTGTGTCACTGCAACCATAATCCATTAAGGATCACCAACTGGTGAGAACATGTTCAGTATTCGATCACAACAAATTTAGAGATAAAAGATCTCCTCTATTCAGGCTGCAACACCCAAGCAATTAGACGGACCAACAATATTTGTTCTTTTCCTTTTAGGTATTTTAATTTTCTATTATTTTTATAAGGAGAACCACAAAACATTCAAGCAATGAGAGGTTTATTGCAGGGAAGTGATTTTATTTTTTCCCCTGATAACCCAGACTCCTGCACTAACTCGAACCATGGGTCCACCCTGGCTAAGCCCTAAACTGGGGGTCAGTTGGACGCCCCAACCCCATGACCCACGAGACAACAAAGGGTGGTATTTTTAAGCTCACCAAAAGGATTGAACCTGAGACCTTGATACAACCAAGTACCAGATCCCAAGCCCTCAACCAACTGGGCTGCCACTTTGGGGGCATCGCAGGGAAGTGATTAAGGGAATCATATCAATTACACATCATTCAGAGTGTCAAAATGCAAATATTAAAAGTAAATTAAGTGAACCAAATAATGAAAAATTATCAGACCTTGCTCAAAGGGACAACGAGCTGGATCCTCCCCAAAGTACTGGGACAACGAATCTGCATTTCTCCCCTGCAAGACAGTGCATTAATAGAATGAAAACCAGCACGTGACTGCATATTTGTTCTATAAAGAACTGAGAGCTTAGAGGCTCACCACTTCAGAATATAAAGAGATAAGTGACCTCACTTCAGCTTCAGCAGTATCAAGGAAATTCTTCAACGCCTGAAAAATAAGTTCATATTTTCATGTGTACAGCAACTCTGGCATGTGACTTGACATAAACTTGCAGAGCAAGTTTGGCATGCAAAGTAAATGCCCTCTACAAAGTGTAACTACTAACGAATAACAATACACCTGAAATATACATCGGTTATCCATATTATCGTGTAAACTGTATTCTTGAGAGGTAGAAAAGATTAGCATGTAAACAAGAGAAAACAGTACAACATGCTTTAACATTGTGGCAAAAGACAACACCCTTGTATGGAATGTTAAAGTCTAAGGTCCCTAATGTTTTTCACTTTGACCCATAAACCAAAGATGCAAAAGATTAGAACTTTGGTTTTTTCTTTTTTAAAGTAGCACTGAGATCCCTAGGCCAAATTGGCTCATAATCAACTTGACTATGTTGGTAAACAAAACTGGAAAAAGAATATTTTACTTTTATGCGTAACATTTGGGTGCAAAATTGTCTACCTTTCGTGAAATTTATGTCAAAAAATTTATTTCACATTAAGTGACAACATTAAACCACCCCTAGTACGATATATTATGGGAAATTATGCCCGGGTATTGTATATTTTTTCAGACATTAAAAAAAGAATTAAAAGATCATATTCTTTAGCACTTTTCTCTGTAACAACTGCCCATGGCTGATTGAAAAATGGCCAGCACCCAAAACTCATAGAAGGTCAGATGCTTCATGCCTGCTTAGCAATATTCACAACAAAATGTACAAAAAAAGAATTTGACACTTTTTATTGTGTGACCAAACAAACAATGCATGTAATTATCCACAATTTTCAATCCGCAGAGCAGTTGGTCCAGTCACCTAAAAGTGAAGTAACTTTTCTTTTCAAATAAATTCAGGAAAGAGGGTAAAAATGTCATTTTAACCCAAATGTTTTGCTCTCAGGGATATATACTTGTGTATATAGTTCCTGCTAACACACACAACTAAGTTAACCTTTTAAGCTAGCTATGTCAAGAAACCATTCAACCCAAAAGTAGGGTGTCCCCAGGTACCATTAAACCCAAAAGTAGGGTGTCCCTACCCAGCAAACCCAGCAAAATGTAAACAAGAAAGCACATTGCACAAGGAACAAAAACTACTGGTATCTTAGGAAAGTGTTCAATAAATTAATCAATTAGAAAAATAAAATGGTTCTTTGTACCATAACAATGTCCTACCTAGTAGTTTGGATAACAAAACTCTCAATGAAACACCAGAAAATGGATTTCCTGAGCAAATATGTATGACTACTGCAAGAGTGACTATAAGCAGTGTTTGAACAAATCTAAATAAGCTGTAATCTTAAAGGAATAGATTCTTTCGTTGATTTATAAATTATTTAGTTCATAATTTGATTATTCTTCTAGATAAGATTCTTTAATCAAGTAAAAATGTAGCATTATCATTACTCACCTTTTGGAAGCCCACAGAAATAGCACCATCATTTTCTGAAGCCATTAGTTCTTGCTCAACCTTTTCAAGACCTTTACTTACAGCTTGCATTTCTTCAGCCAGAGCTTTTAATTGAATCTAGTCATTTAATATGAAGTTAGTGGAAACAAGAAGGACTCTTTGAGCAAGAGGGGCTACAATATAACAATTTAATCATAACAACAAAAGGGGAAAAGAAGATGATGAAGCACACCTTTGAGGCAGCTTCCAAATGAACAAGGTCCTTGTCAAAATCAAGCAACTCTGGCATCTTTTCAGCAAGAAGCTAATGAAAAGGAAGAGGACAATAAAGCATCACATGAATACCCATCTTACTCCAAATTCACAAATGAGGAGACACGATAACCACAAAAGAAATATTAAAACAACTGACAACAAACACAACAAAGACATGAAAAGAAAAAGATAATAACACAGCAGTAAAAATAGATGGCAACAACCAAACAAATAACACATCTAGGAAAACCAATTGAAAGAATATTAGTTGAATACTAAATACTCAAACAACCAAACACTATAGACAAACTACTTTACATACTTCAAGCTAAATAAAAGTTTAGAATACCCCTAAATCAAAATTCAAACTATGGAAGTGAACACAGTTTCAGCATTGACCAAATCAAAAGTGCACGTATTCTCCAAAGCATAAAAACGAAATAAAAAGAGCATTCTCAAAGAAATTTCAAATTTGAGAGTTAATATGCAATCTGGATAAAGTTTCAAGTAGAGAATGTAATTATCCTGATTAATCATTTAGTACTAAATGAAATGTTTTCATTAATTTCACTAAATAGTTTTATATATTTGTACATGAGTGCAAATAAGAGAACAAACTGAGATGCTGTGTGGAGTTGGATTTGAGCGTGGATTATAGTTTTATATACTTGTACATGAGTGCAAATGAGAGAAGAAACTGAAATGGTGAGTGGAGTTGGATTTGAGCATGGATCTAGTCTATTAATTTATTATCGATCAATACATTTGCTGACAAAGCATGCCAAATCTAACAAATTTGACATTGGTCAATACCGAAAATCAAGCAGCAGCTCACCTATTTTGTTAAATTTTGAAAACATCAGACTAACATTAAAGAGAAAAGCATGAAGAACTCCTTTCCTTAGTTGAGTCTAGGTATTGGTGGTAACCGGCCTTCACTCAAGATGCAATGTCTGACATTCCCTGGTATAGTCTAGTAGACCAGTTTAGTATACCCTAATAGGCTAAGCTTTCCAGGACAATAATTACACCTGCCAGCATTCACTAAGGCCAATAATAAAATAAAAACAAACATGGATGCCAACAATAAGCAAGTTTGACTACCAAAGGTTTCAACTTGATCCAGATATATGGTTGAAACTTCAAAGTTCAGCAATTATACCTTGCACAAATAATGCATTAAAGTCATTTTATTGTTTCTGGCACGAGTATCAGATAATTTGAGAAGACTGTCTAATTTGAACCCCACAGCAGATCCTGCAATAGCAATACAATTAAAAAACACAAACGACAATAACAAAAGTTAAAGAGGCATTAATGCCAATGGCAGCAAAATTGTAAATGATTTAATTTTAACACCAACAAATGGTACCTCGCGCAGTTCCTTGATTCAAGGCATTTCCCAATGTGAGAATTGTCTGCATTATCTGACGCAGTTTCACAGATTCTTTTACCTTAAATATGAGTAAGACATTTAAGATGCAGAATTTTTGTATGTTAATATAAACAACAAGGACACTAGTTTTATTGTTACCTCTCTAGTAGCATCATTAATGGTATTCAGGTTATGTCTCAGATCATCAACCTTAACAAAATCAAAACAGAAGTATTAAAAAACTGCCTATAAAATTAGCAATGCACTAATATATACAAATTTTCTGGAAAAATACCTGCATAGAAAAGGAAATTCTAAATGAAAATACACGTAACTTGGATTCTACCCGTGGAACCTTCATCAACTCCATGAAAAACTGATACATTATATGATATAAAGGACATTAGTAATCAAATAACAGACTTGCAACAAAACAACGTAATTGCATATGCTAGGTTTTAGAAACTGAGGCCACCTAGTCAGGTCACCCAGAAAACAGAATCAGTCCAGGTATCAAGAGTCAACAACCCATCCTGGGTGTTTTAACACCAACTATAGTTGTTAGCGTTTGTTATTTTTTCAGAGATCTAGTCTAAGGTCAATGACATCGAACCAACCGATGCTTTTCCCTCTCGCTCTACTGATGCCTTGACTACTAAATATAAATCAAGAGACGACAAAATACCTAGTAGCACTTCACATTGCAGATAACATATGAAAATTTGTTTAGAGCTTTCAAGGTAACAGAATGGCAGAAAAAAAATGACTAGTGAGCGTGTACATGTCTGCAAGTGGAAGTGAATCTGAGTAATTTTGAGAGTATTTTTGGATTAGAGTAATTTTTTTTTCACTTTATTTGCAATGATCATTAATATTCCTAATGAGTACTTTTTACATTTACATCAATTATGTCACACAAGGGCCAAGGTCAACCCCCAACTCAATCCTATCTAAACCTCTTTAGCTTTGACCCTTGAGCCCTTCTCATTTCCAATCAAATGACCATAATGGCTTTCAAAAGCATAAGGCATCTGAACTAACCTGTTCACACTTTCCAAGCATAGCCTTATCGCCTGCATAATTCTGAAAGTAGAAAGTAAAGCATGTAAGACAACTAAGCAAGAACGTTCAATTACACCATAAAAGAATCTATTGAGTCCATACGTTCAACGCTAATTATGCTACAATTCACATTTCACAAAATACAAAATTAGATCATATGAGTTTGAGGACCAAAGAATTGGGTTTACATGTTCACTCAACTTTTATCTAATGTCACCAAAAAAAAAAAAACAATGTTTTCACTTGCACTCTACCATAGACACATTGCTTGTTTTGAAATTATGATAATGGTAATACACATCAACTTGGACAGAAAAAAAAAATATATGTGACTAAGACTAAAGCATGTTTCTATAAATCATAAAATTTAACTTCCCTACCCACCTAGTAAACAAAATATATTGGCAGTTCCAACAAAACTCTTCTAATTACTGAATAAATCTTTGCAAAAATTAAAGTTTAAAATAATGAACCACATGGAAAGAATTGTACAAGCTGTAGAATTAAATATCAGAGTTGCCAGGCATAAATTCCCATCCAGCTACCTAATCACTTCAGTTCAACCTTAAACTCAATAAACATCTTAATAAATCATGCATGTTTCCTCATTCTAATGAGTTAAAGCCTATTCGTTAACAGATTTTCCCATGCCAAGAAGAATCGAATACTCTTAGACTACTTCCCCAAATATTTATTGGCATGCTGCATCAATCACAAAGCAATTTCAGGACACCTCTTTATTCTTCATAGTTAGAGACTAATATGCAGTTTTTTTCTAGTTTTGTTGTCTTGTTACTTCTGTTTGGAATTATTTATCGATCTGATGCAGTAACTCACTGTCTTGTATTCTGTAACTTCCTGATATCTTGCTTTATATTCAGCTTAACTTTTCTCATTGGGTTTAAGTCTGTAGGAGAAAAAAAGAAGATGAACAAAAGTGGAGAGTCTACCAATAACTTACACAATACCCTCCCTACTTATAATTTTAAATAAATAAACTTACTAAAATTTCTTTATACCAAATTAATGAAAATACTCATATTTTAGAAAGAGAGAATAATGGAGTTCATCCACCTAACATATACCAAAGAAAATGGAAAGAAATAAAGATCTCTAGCCATAATAGAAGAAAGATGAAGTTGATTAAGAAAGAATGCGGAAAAAGCCATCATATTTGTTTAAGTGAGTGTACACAGGATTCAGACCTCACTGTATCAAGTTGGTCAGTAAAATCAATGTAGCCAAAACTTTAAATTTTTTTTTTTAATCTTCTAACAAGAACAAAATGCTTAAATTCATTGTAATATAACCAAACCTGAACTTAGCTACTTTAAAACTACCATAAAAATTTCCTACGAGCCTGAAACCTTAATGTCCAAAAAGAATGAGATCGTATTCTTCTTTTTTAAGGTAAACATTCCTTGCCTGTTCAAAATGTGTAGACTTTTCTGTAACCTTTCTTCTCTAGTATTTCAGTTTTGTTTACTGCAAACAATTGGGAACTCAAGGAAAGGGGTAGAACAGCAAAGAGTTAGCCCAAAAACCATAACAAATTAGATTACATCAGCACCCATTCATACACTGGATATGGCTTTTGCCGTATTGCATTTTCTACAGGGGAAAAAGATAATAAATAACTCCTAAGTATGCTATTTCATACAGAGTATTCAGAACTGCCTGACTGTGCTTCCAAGACAGCATCCCAATGGAAGCAAGATACAACCTGCCAGACATACATGCATACATATATGCTAGAAATGTGTAGATTACCTTCAGCAATTCCATTTCTTCCTTAGTTGGACAGAACTTGATTAGATTATCAACTTGATCAATATCTAGAGCCGATGAATCCAGAGCTAGAACTGCATTCTAGTAACAAGAACAACCAAATTTAGGACCATCAACCTCGAAAATAAAGTACCTTAGAATCAAACTGCCAAAAAAGGGATTGAAAGGTCAAAGAAAGAAATAATGGCTTTTAGCATCCTGGGACACAGAGTCTTCTGCTTTGCAAAAAAATAACATAGACAGCCACAGCCACTATTTCAATTCTCACGCAATGACATTGAGTTCTCCACCCTAGATTTCTTAAAGTTATCTTTTAATCATTGCTAAATAGATAACAGAAGCAACAATACTAAATATAATACTTGTAGCAAAATGGAGATCACTCATGGAATTGAAAAAATCAGCAGCAGCAAAACCTTGTTTCTTTAGATTACAAAAGAAAAGCGGCAATAAAATGCACTCCTTAACTCTCCACTGGACAATCGTAGTGATATGAAAGATCAATGCAAAACAAGCAAAAGGTCCAAACAAATGGCTGAGCAACCTACCTAACCTGGTGCAGTGTCTCTTTCTAATATCCCAGTAGAAAGTGTGGGGAGGACAAACTGGTCTTATTTAAGAGTTATTTTATATTTTCCAACTCTTGTTTAGATTTTAGTAGCTTAGCGTCTTATTTCATTACTTTTTTAGGCTTGATTGAGTTTTCCCAATGTGTTTCTCTTATTGAGTCTTATTTGGTGCTACTTAACAAGTAACTTGTACTTTTCTATTTTGATTCGATCCTTGGCTGCTATAAATAGGACCTTATTTTTCATTTTAAGTAAGGCTTTGATGATAGAATTTTCAAATAAGAGGTAGTCACTAAGAGAATAAATCAGATTGTGATATTATAATGCTATATAAAATGCACGGGTTAAACTTAAAAATTAAGAACTCTTTTGTCAAACAAATTCTGATAGTAGACAATAAATTCAATGGAAACTGATTGTTAACCGTCCAAAGAAATTTCTTATCATGTGTAGAACGGAGAAAGGAAATGTAAACTTACCATCATATCTGGCAAAGGAATTTTTATTTTTGTGAGCATTATCTCACAATTATATGCTCTACGCAACTCAACCTGTCAGAAACAGAAACAAATTTAAACTTGACACACACACACACACACAAAATAAATAAATAAATAATTTTATAGAGTTAGTGCTATGATAACAACAACTACAAAGTAGGGACAGTAGGATAGATGAGAACAGAAGAATTAAAGAAACAACAGAAAAATATTAATAATTACTCAACCCAGCACATGATTTATGTTGATATGTCTGTTCAAAATATGTATTGTTTTCAACTAGATATATCACAAACTATACTCAAAAGATGCCTTAAGATATACAATTAGATCAAACACCACCTGAAAGTTCAGCAACATACACCTCGAAACTTCACATGTGCTGATGTAGTATAATAAGAGCACTGGTCAAGTCCTATATATGACCAAATAATTAATCTTTGGCTATAGCCATAAATTTATCTCCTTTTAACCTTTTTTTTTGGAAGAAAAAGTTACGTAGATTGTATATAGAAAGAAATTTACAAAAGGTGAACAAGATTTCCACTAGGCCCAAAAACACCCCAAGAATTTACAATTAAGAAAGCATCTCACAAAATAAAGTTTCTATCTTGAGAGGGCTAAACAGTATCAAAAGGCAAAAAGTCAAAAACCTTCCCAAAAGACAAAATCAACCTAACCTAAAACTCCTTCCCAATTTTGAATTGTATGAAGAAAAACAAAGTATCTTGAAACTCCATTGAAACTGAGGCCCAAAGAGATGCTAGAAACCAAGCTCTATCCACAGGAAATTGACATCTTCCTCTCTAGAATCCCCAAAAATTCTGTTGTTCATTTTTAGCTTTAAGACTTACTGTTCTTTCCCCCACCCAGTTTCGCACAAATCCTACCGCTTTCAATGTTATTTTCAAGCAGATATAGACTTCCAGATATTAATTTCTCTTTACTGCAGTTTTCTATAGGAAAGAGGGAGCAAACAGGGAACAAATATATCATTTTGTTACAAAAGAGTTAGTTTCTTTCAGAAGTTATGAGCTCTCAAAAGTTATGAACTATTTTTAACACATAAGAGTGATAAAAAAATATCTGGGAAAAATTTACCAATTGCACTTTCTCAGGTTTGTTGATATTAGAACTACGTCGAACTCCAGCTTTGTTACTGCCACTTCCATCTGAAGCTGCTGAGAACAGACTTTCAAGTTCTGAAATATCTATTTCAGGGGCCCTACACAAAAATTTCATCATTTTTACTGGACAAAAGAAATATAGCAAGCCTAACCCCAACCCCTAATCACAAGTTTTGATATGAAAATAAGAACAGTGGCAAGCAAAGAAAACAAAAAGGGTTGTAGATAATTCAATGAATGAAGACAGCAGTAAATGGTATCACAAATGAAAACACAATAAGAGTAAAGGTAATGCTTAAATGTCAAATGGCTATCCTAAGTGCATTTCCACAAAATGCCACACAACATATGAATATCATTCAATAGATAAAACTAGTACTCAAGCAGCAAAAGAGCAAACTATATGCTGATTTGATTTAGGAAATAAAACATTTTATCCCAGCAACACTTTTCAGTGGTCATCAAACAATACACAGATAGTGTATACCATCCAACAGAAGCCATCATAAAGGTGATGCAATATAAATATACCAATTTTCATACCTTGACTGATTTTCCTGCTTCTGAGAATCAGCCCATAGACTCCCTTGCATTGCTCGGGTAACTTTCACCCAATGCAAAGGCTTCAATGAAGCTTTCTTAGGAGCATGACTAACTCCACTGTTTATTCGACCTCTACCATGGCTTGCTGGCCCTGATGTCACTTTACCCTTTCCAACAGATGGGAGTGGTGGTGGGGGCACACTAGAACTCGTCACTCCAGGTGGTGGGGGAGGGCTTGGCATTACACCACGACTAGGTGGAGGAGGAGCAGTAGGAAGTTTGGGTGCTGGTGGTGGAGGCGGTGGGACTGCACCTGGCCGTGCAGGTCCTGAAAGAGGAGGAGGCGGAGGTGGCCTAGGGGCATTAATGGGCTTACGACCTATAGAAGGAGGAGGAGGAGGTGCCATAGGTATCGAGGTAGAGGACGATTTTGGAGGCAGCGGTGGAGGAGGAGGTACTGCTGGTTGGGAAATAGGTGTAGGCTGTAGCTTGTTAGTTATCTTACCCAAGGAGGAAGGCGGGGGTGGTGGTGGCGGCGGTGGTGGTGGAGGAAAAGATGGTTGACTACATCTAGAGGTAGGAGGGGAGTGTGGTGGGGCTGACAAAAGGGCTTTAGAAGAATTAGGAGCTGGTGGCAGTGGTGGTGGCGGTGGCGGTGGCCCTTTACTAGTTGTTGAAGGCATTATAGAGCTTGTACCAGAGAAACTAGGTGGTGGAGGAGGTGGAGGAGGTGGTGGTCCTATACTACTTGTTGAAGGCAGTGTAGAAGAACCTTTACCAGAGAAACTAGGCGGCAGAGGAGGCGGAGGGGGTGGCGGTCCTATACTACTTGTTAAAGGCATTGTAGAAAAACCTTTACCATAGAAACTAGGTGGTGGTGGAGGCGGAGGGGGTGGTGGTGCTATACTACTTGTTGAAGGCACTGTAGAAGAAACTTTACCAGAGAAACCAAGTAGAGGGGGTGGAGGTGGAGGTGGAGGTGGTGGTGGTCCTTTACTAGTTGCCGAAGGCATTGGAGAAGAATCTTTACTAGAGAAACATGGTGGTGGGGGAGCTGGAGGGGGCGGTGGTCCTCTACTAGTTGTCGAAGGCATCCTAGAAGAATCATTACCATAGAAACTAGGAGGTGGAGGGGGCGGTGAAAGAAAATTGTTATTTGTTGAAGAAGGTAGAGGTGGAGGTGGAGGAGGTGGAGGGGGTGGTGAAAGAGAATTGTTATTAGTTGAAGAAGGTAGAGGCGGTGGTGGTGGTGCTGCAGACATTGACAAAGGAATTACTTCAGATGCTGAAGCTGGAAATGAAGGTGGAGGTAGGGGAGGTGTTAGGGGAATAGACTGTGGAGGAGAACGTGACAGAGGGAAACAAGGTGGAGTTCCTTCAGTCAGAACTAATGATTGCTGATGAAGAGATGATGGAACAGTTTCAATAGAAACTTGATCTATAGGTTCTGAAACAAGAATCAAATCATGAAGGCCATCATTTTCAGAAGGTGAGGTGACTGAATCACCAGCATTCGATAGCAGTAATTTATCGGTATCTACCGAAGGCTCAGGGAAAACATCAAATGGTTCGTCCAAACTATCACCAGCACTGGAAGCATTATTTTCTTCTTCAGAATCCACAGGTGATGTGTACGAACTTCCTCTACCTTGCATTCTCGTAAATTCTTTCACATCACCGAAGACAGAAAGTTGTTTCAGTAGCCACAAGGCATCACTATTATCAACCCACTCAACCCCACTGAAAAGTTCTCGAACCCTAGAAAAAGCTTCAATCGGCAATCCACCTTTCTCCTCTCCATTTAAAATTGAAGTTGGAGCCCTTGGAGGGGAGATGCTTTCAACATCCCCAAACAAAACCTGTCCATTGAAGTTCAAATTATTGGACAGATGGATACTATGAAAAGCAGAACCTTTAACATCTGACTAAAGTTTCAGGCTCTATGTAAATCTACAAAGCAGAAAATGAAAGAAAGAAAGAAATGGAAAAAAGATAGTCCTGAAGACTTAATATTGCTTAATTTGTGGGCTTGGAATCATTTGCATTTCCTTTCACCCATCTATCCAAGATTTTGAGGGATGGTTTAAATATTTATTCACCTCTGCACGGAAGCCTTTTGGATACCGCTCCTTCGAATCCCAGAGAATATCCAGGTTCTCAGAGTTCAGCATCAGAATGTTGGACCGGATAAATGCTGTGTTAAACATAACTCGAAACATCATAACCTCCCTTTCTAGATCCAAGTCCAAATGGACACACTCCAATACAACATCTCCTTGCACCAAACATTGTACGTCTATTTTAATCACATCACAGTCGGCCTGCAACAGGAGAGTATTCACGTTGTCACCAGACAAAGTAAATAAATTAGTAATATTACCAACAGTAAAACATCAAAACTCCCACCTGCCGGTAATGCCGAAGGGTCTTCCTCTTCTTGGACATGGAGAAGATCATTTGTGTTGAAAGCCCGCCCTTACTGTGGAAGTTCCTACCAAAAATGCGGATAATAGGTCTGCACCCATTTTGAGCATCAAACTTTGGAATGGCTCGAAGAATAACGCAATCCAAAGAAAGTGCTCGCTCCGGAGGTGGCCACTCAGGAGCAATATTTCTTCTAGCTACAAACTGAAGGTAACGCAGCTGAGATGGGAATGGATTCAAAGGGGATAAGAGCTGCAAGAAACCTTTGGGAGCCTCTCGATGAACAATTTCGAGAGTCCTACGCTCTCCACTATGCAACTTTCTGAAAATCAAAAAACTAGCTAAAAGAAAAGCCAATAATGGCCAACCTCCTCTCTCACAATGTAGAAGAATAACATTCTGATGATTCCCAAGCAAAAGCCAATGCTCACAAACTCGAAGAAAATGTTGAATCAAAGACAACGGAAGGAGAGGGCAACCCTCGTACTGTCGAGGATAATCCATCACAGTAACATCATACTCACATAATATTTCAGCAAATTCGCTTTGTTTCTCACCCTCTCGAAAATTAAACGCGAGAAACGCTGAGTCAGGAAATTCTTCGTGTAACTCAGTTAGAATTTCATGTAAATATAGTTGGTACATTCCATCCGGTACAACTTCAGTCGAAAAACATGAATCAAAAACTGCACATAATGAATAAACCCCAAAACCATTGGTATGTAATTAACTAATTATAAACATTAAAAAAAAATAAAAGTAAAAACTGTTCACTAAAAATAAAAAATTCACACAAAAGAACAAGAAAACGAACCGTATACTCTCTCAACGAATTCAAGCAATCCATCAGGAGGTCTTTTGTAAAAGAACCTACTTAGGAGGGACATTTCTGTCAATTTAACAAGAGCAAGAGGGAACTGAGCGTCAAATTGGACCTTCATTGCTAATATGAGCTCAATATATATTACTCAAAGTTTTGATTTTTCCAAAACTACAACTATTTCAGCAACCAAACAGAGGCATTGGAAACGAATATGTGAAATTTTAAAATTAGAAATTTAAAATTATAATTAAAATGAGAAAAAGAAATAAAGAATATTATTAACTGATCAGTTGGTTTTGAATAAGACGAAACCTGAGAGAGTGAGAGTGGCGGGGAAAGGGATTCAGTTTTCAAATTGGGAGTTGTGTAGTGAGGAGAAGTCGATGTGCGGGTGCCACCGCTGCCAGACTTTACTTTTTCATTCGAACTTTGAATTTTTAATTTTGCGAACCAAAAGAAAAGGAAGACGGAGAGATTTTGATGTAGCTCTTAATTAATTTTGTCTGTTTTTGGGTTTTCTAATGGGCTTTTGGTCCATTTTTATGAGGCCCTTCTTAGCCCAAGTTTTTTGGTTTCCGAGTTATACTAAATAGCCCGCAATTAGTTTCTAAACATCCTCAACAAGTGGGTGCCCTTGTGTTTTCCACTTTTACCACTTAAGTCCATAATGTCAATAATACCACACCCGTGTAGTTGGGATACACAGTTCTATATCAATGATGTGTCACTTTATCAACAATTGGTGTTGTCACCATAAATTTGGCCCAACAATCACAATCGAATTATTTGGGGAACAGGCTCGAACTTCTCGGACTCTTGCTCAAGAGATTAGAATTTAGGATACTTCAGTCTGCAAAACAAGAGAATAGTGAAGGGTGCTGAGGTTGTTACGGAATAAAACTTTGATGCTCAAGCCAGCAATCGAAAGTCTAAGAATAAAGAGAGAAAAGGACTTTTAATATGCTTAATACTTGAAAATTAGAATTCATTACCTTGTGATCGAAAGGCCACCCTTAAGAAGATGCGACTTATAGAGTTCATGTCATATTTGAAATGTTCAATAATGTGCCGCGTAGGCAATAATCCGAGGATGAGGACAAGTTCTCCTTGGAATTGAGTTTTATAATTGTTGTTCTATTTTGGTTTTGTCTTAATCATATAGATGGTTGACCCGATTTGAGCCATTTACTGATGTGTTGGGTCGGGCTAGATTAAGGTACAATAATCCATATGTTTAAAGTGGTGATTAACTTTATTATCTATTATCAATGTGTCAATTTTGTAACGCTTGTGGATGAATAGAATATTAGATGCCACATTGTTCAAGATAGAGAGTAGAGGTTCGTTTGGGAGTACTACCACGCAGTTGCGCTGCCAGCTTGCAGCTCAATGTACTCCCAAATGGACTTTAAACATTCCAACTTGTAAAAGCAATATCAGTTTTCATTTAAAATTTTTCTCTCTCTCTCTCTCTCTTCACAATCTCACCAAACAATCTCTTCATTCTTGATAAACTTTTGGATTATAACATTTTGGATCACCAATCTCACAAAACAAACACAATCATATGGAGGGGAAACATAAAACACACAAAAAATATAAGAAAACTGAAGATAAATGAGTTTATTATATAAGGTCTTTAGAAATTAACTCAACTTAAATTAGATTTTTAGCTATACCCATGTTAGATTTATCTTTTTAATATCTTTTTTTTTTTTTTTTTAATTTTTTTTATAAAAATTGAAAATTATTTATATTAGTATTGTGTATTTCACTTTTATTTATATTGGAGGAAGAGAACAAAATACAAATTATATGGATGTGAAGGATAAGTATGAAGTGTAGGGCCGTTGACAGAAAAATCTCTTGGGAATGGAAAAAGTCTGCATTATTTGTTTTAACGTATTTTGCCTGGAGGAATCACCACAAAAAAGGAAAGTGGGCTTTGTGGCTTTGTTTGGTTGGTATCGTTATCTTTGTTCTTCTAGTATCGTTATAAATGTTTTTTTTTTTTTTACTTTTAATTTATTTACTTAAAAGAAAAAAGGGACCAAAAAACAAACAATTGTGCTACCTGCTGCTACTATTTGAGGGATAGTGACAAATGAGAATTAATAGTGTGTTTTTTGGACTAGTGAGTAGTGTGGGCTCGTGGCTAGTGATGGTTACAAAAGCTAAAAATGGTTAATCATTTTCTGGAAAAAGGAAGAAGATGGGTAATCATTTCTGTAAAAAGCTGGTCAAATTTTCACTCTTTTTTCTTTGTCTACGGCTCTATGCTTTCTAGTCTTCCTATTATGTAGAAGGTATGGCAATTGGCAAAAATACAAGGATGTGCCATGTAAATTCATAATTATCGATAATGGACATGAATATTTATGAATATTTAATTTTTTTATATGAAAAATAATAAAAATGATATGAAATATAAAATAATTAATTAAATATGAATTCTAATATCAAATTAGAAATAATAAACATCACCTCTAAAAAACATTATAATAATAAATATCATAATTATGAATTCATAAAAAGAAATTATAATCTATTATAAATTAATTTTAAATTAAATACAAAAAGTTCATTATTGTAATAAACCTTGTTTACTTATTTAATGCTTTGTTTTAATTTTCAAATTTACGATGATGGTCAGGTTGGAGATTGATTACAATAATTTAAATAAGTATTGTAAATTTAAAATTTGCAAAAAGTTCAAATTTAAGTATTGTAAATTTAAAGCCTCAATTGAAAGATATCAAACTCATCTCACATCTAATTCTTCATTTTTTTTAAAATAAGAGCCTACTCTAATTCTTCATTTTTTTTAAATAAGAGCCTACATCTATTTATAAGTAAACATTAAGGCATTTAATGTACTCGGATGAAATCTACTAAGATACCTTAAATAATAATAAGAAGAAGCTGTAATGCTGAAGAGGAGAGAGCAGAGTCGTAAATAAATTAATATCAATAATCCTTGAACAAGTGACAACCAGTGATATTAATGGCCGACGAGCGACTACCGTGTGAAGAGAAAAGATATAATCTAGGGTTTTCTAAATTGAAAATATAAAATGTGAAATGACATTTGGGTAAATAGATATTACGCCAAATATAATTTTCCACTTCATTTTAATTTTATAAAATATAATTTTTTAACCTAATTCGATAAATGGATTGAATATTGGATATCCGTCTAATATCCATATTCATTTAATATCTAGTTGGATATTTTAAAACTATAATTATATCTATATCTAAAAGACTTTGGATAGATATTATATAGCCCAAGTACTCTGGATATATGGATATCAAACTTGTATGAACCAATTTACCATCCCTAAATATAATAAACTGATAACTAGAACCACAAGCGTGAGTGGGGTCAACTTCACAACCATACATATTATAATTGTGTATTGAATGGAAAATATGAAAATTTCACTAACAAAAATGATTCACATGTGAAAAATATTTAGAGATGGCTTTTACGATCTTTTTATAGCTTGAACTGTTTTAAAATTTAGAGCAAGGGTGGAACAATATTGAGTAAAAAGAATATTGAAAGAGGATTTTGGTTAACAAGCGGGGAGAAGTCATGGGAGTCTAGAAAGACTAAAAAGGATAGAGAAATTTTGGTGACTGTAAATTAAGAAAACTATAAATGGAAACTAAATGTGATAATCTCATCGTATTGATATGCATGAAAATGTATGCTAAAAGCATTTATTCATTATTTTTTTTCAATTGACGTACTCCTAATTTTAGAACTCACTCTCCATCTCCACTCACAGACTTAGAAACTTTTTCAATTGAAGTGAATTTTATATATGTTTTTATATTAGATTATGATTAAAAATTCTAGCTTCCATAAGGAATGTAACAGGTAGTTGAGGTGTACAGGTGGGGTACCTATGGTACACCTATATCACATAAAGCGGATCTAGCATTGGAGTTTTTTCAATCTCTGTGGCACATAGTGGTTAAATAACTCATGCATAAGTTATTTAAGCTTTGTGACTTGATTGGAATTGCCTTTGAAGATTAGATAACTACCCATAACTACCCCAGCCCTTAATGGTTAGATAACTAACCATGATGAGAGGTAACCGTTCTGGTAGTTATTTTAGGAGTTATCTCACACAGGGAGTTACTCCAAGTTGAGGTCAAGAAGTAAAAAAACCAAGGTGCAACTGCAAACCACAATGGTTGGGGTTTGGGAAATACTTGTGAGGACTAGGTGAATAGATTTTGGGGAGAGGGAGAAATTGTAAGCCAGGTAACCTCTTAGAAAACAATATATTTTCATTGTAAAACACTTGGTGATTAATAAAAACTCAGTAAGTGTGTGTTTGTCCCCGTGGATGTAGGCCTAATAAAGCCGAACCACATAAATCTCCTATGTTTTTCTTTGTTTGTTCCATAATCGAGTTGAACTAGGTGCCAGAGAACAGTTGGGGTACATAAGGAGCTGTTCTAGCCATTAGTTTGGCTTCGATCCTAATAAATTGGTATCAAAGCCTGGTTCCATGGCTCATACTAAGTTGGACGTTGAAAAGTTCGACAGAAAGAATGACTTCAACCTTTGGAAGGTGAAGATGGAAGCTTTGTTAGTACAACAAGGGTTTAAAGTCGCTCTAGAGAAAGATCCAAGTGAAAATGATCTTCTAGCTAATGAGGATCTTAAAGAGAAGATGGGAAAGGCACGAAGTACCATAATTCTAAGTCTTGGAGATGAAGTTTTGAGAGAAGTTTCGGGAGAGAAAGACTACTGTAGGTATTTGGGCAAAACTGACAAATATTTACATGGCACAGTCTTTAGCAAATAGAATTTTTGTAAAGAAGAGGCTTTTATACGCTTTCAATGGAGGAACGTTCTTCTGTTACAGAGCATATTCATAACTTCAACAATGTGATCATGGATCTTGATGATATTGATGTGAACATCAAGGATGAGGACAAAGCAATTATATGTTGAGTTCTCTGCTAAACACTTATGAGCACTTTGTGGATACGTTACCCTATAAAAAATAGGGTTTCACCAAGGAAGATGTTAAGGCTACTTTAAAATTGAAAAATCTCGTGACTGGCCCTATTAATCAACACTAAGAACTAGGGTCCAAAAATAACTCTTCGAATCAAAAAAATTCACTGCTCTAAAAACCCAAAATATTGCAACATTTAAATAATAAAAGACCACGACGTCTGATCGTATACCTCGGGCCATGCCTATCTGCAACACCACATTATTTAACACAACATTATTTATCGAGTACGGCGATATTTAATATAACGCTCATCTATATAAGATATCTGTCTTTCAATCACCTTACACTAGGGGAGAGCCACTGGTAAACAATAAATTCTCCACATGTACAGTCAACTCATTTATTTTTAAGGAACTATTAGGTGGAGCTCTGCTTTATTACATATGCAGCATTACTAGAGGTACTTGTTTTTTTTCCAAGGTATACCAACGTCCATTGAGTTTTCCTTGTAAGTCTTTAACAATTTGTCTAATTGTTAACGGTAATAAATTTTCAGTAAATCGATCTTGCATGTACTGTACAATAAATAATTAGAGAGTGTATATTCACATCACATCATATTATTTACATGGAATATTATTATTTTATTATTTCAAATTTTTTGACATATTATTTTATCATTAAAATTTTTTAATAATTATTTTTTCTTATTTAATTGTTTCAATTTTTATCATTTTTTCAGCAAATTGTTAAACTTAACAGAATTTTGAACATAAATTATAGTAAAAAGTCTATTTTACTCCTAAACTGTGTAAATATAATTTAATTCTCTAAAATTGAAAATAAAAAATTAATTATATACAAAAATAATAATTTTACCAATTGATTATTTTATATATCTAAAATAATTAATTGATATAATTGAAAATATTATACCTTATAAAATTTCTAAAAATACTGAAATTTCTAAAACATCCTTATGACATTAGCAATTTATTAATGGAGTTAATAGGTTGGTGATAAAATGATAAAAATTGAAACATTAAGCTGGATAAAAGTAATTGTCATAAAATTTTAATAATAAAGTGATATATAAAAAATATTAGGTAATAAAATAATAACATCCTTATTTTTTTTATTTAAATATAAAAATATATTAAACTAAAAAGAGAAGAATTACAAAAAATTCATGTACAAGAGAAAACAATACTTTTTTTTTTGAATTACACGAGACTAATGCTCATATTACAACTAATATTGTATGAGACTAATACTGATATATTTAATCAGACTATTACTGAGACTAGACATTAACTCTTATATAGTACTATCTAGATTTTAACCATCTCTAATTTTCGAAGGACTTCTACTCCATTCATATTTCGAAAAGGAATTGACTGCCTTCACTCAATTATATTCTCCTAATTAAAGAAGGAAAGAAGTCCTACAATTTTTTGTGGGGGTTCAAACCCTTGCCCTTACAAAATTGTGAGGACAGAGCTCTACTACTCGATCAAAGGTTGAGTGAAAAGAAAACGATACTTAAGATAATTTCAAATATCTTTAAATAAATTTTTTCAAATAATCATTGGTGGACAATTCTACAAATATATCATATCATTTGTAGAAATATACAATATATTAACTATCAATAAAAAAAAAAAGCATATAACTAATTTTTAAGATATATTGTCACTAATATGCGAGGAGATATGAAATTATAAATATTTTTGGCACCAGGCCAATTGGGACGGAAGTGACCGCAGTGAATGTTGTTGAAGGTGCAATAAATAGAAATAAATTTTCGTCCCTCATGAACAGACAACAGACATGCTCGTTTCCACTGTTTAAGATGCATGGCCAATCATGTTAACTCTGCAGAAAACAATTGCTTTTTTTTTTTTTTTAATTACTGCAGATCATCACACAGGTTAGAACTTAGAAAGTAAAAAATAATACAAAAATCTTTTTACTTTTTTTTTTCATTTTTCTTTAAAGTGTCTTTTTTAATAATAATAATGACACTCTGCCAGTGTTCCGCCAGTGTCCCCAACCTCCAACCATACAAAACAAAACAAAACAAAACCAAACCCAAATTTTCACTTACCTTACGCACCAAACCAAAATTCATAAAAAAAATAAATAAAATAAAAAACTCACTCACTCTCTAATGGCGGCGGCAGCAGAAGAAGAAGAAGCAAAGCAGTTTGAGCAGCTTCTCAAGTCGTACATAGGAATGAGCTTCTCGTTGTTTCTAGCGTCGCTGCCGAAGAACTCATCCCAAGCGAGGGAGGAGCTGAAGGCGAGGCTGAGGGCGGCGGAGGAGCAGCTGAAGCAAATGAAGTCGAGGAGGAAAGAGGACTCAAAGGCTAACGCGAGGGTGGTGGAGATCTTCGCGAGCCACAGGAACGCGTGGCAGGCCGAGGAGAAGCGGCTGCTCCAGCAGATCGATGCGGCGACGGAGGAGATGGCGGGTTTGAGGTCGAAGATTGAGGAACTGGAGAGGGAGAAGCTGGAGTCTGATAAGAGAGTTCAAGAATTGGAAGATATGATCGGGTTTATGTCAAGGAGAGGCTCTGAGTTTGAGGTGGAGGAGGAGCAGCAGCAGCATTATCATCAGCATCAGGAGGAGGAGGATGAGGAATTCGGTGTGTGCGAGAGTAGAGAGTGTTATGGTGGTGCTGATGATGGGCAAAATGGTAATTTCGGTTTTAGTTCCGAGTTTTTGGCCTCCGCTTCGAAGTTTTGGACTGAGCGTACCAGTAGTCTCTGGCAGGTTTGAATTTTCTTCCTCTTCGTTTGTGTGTTTGTTTTTTCGTTTTTTAATTAAAAAAAGTCTTAATTTTAATTCTCGGAAAATATGAGAAAATAAATAGACAAGGAATCATTGCAATTTTTGAAACTTTAGAATTTAGAATAATTAATTAATCGAAATTTTGTGCATGATGTTGTGAGGAAAATGATTTTGAGAGTAATTATCTTCTGAATCCTAAATCTAGTTATTCATTATCTCTTACGGTCCTCGGAGTTGAGCATGTCCGAGATGAAAATTATTTAAATTACTTTATTTGTTTGAAGTTCAATTTTCAAAAAATTTAAAAGTGTTTGGTGTGGAATGCATCCAAGAATTCCTTATTTGTGTTATGTTTGAGTTTGAATTTTGTTCTTTCCATGTGAGTGAAAAGGATATGTTTATATACTTGACTAAAATGCCAACTCAAAATTTGCTGCCAATTGCTTGTTGCTAGTTAAAGCTTCATCGATTGACTGGACCACGTTTATCCATGGCTTGATGACAAGGAGTCTATCCTTTTATAATTTGTGATTATGTGATCAAATTGTTGATATGGCAGGACCACAGGAGAGTCAACATCGTATAACAACCATATCAAATTCTTTAGCAAGTAGTAATATCTATCTTTTGATTCAAATTAAAAATCTTAACAAACTAGGCTTTAATAATATTGTATCCATGGTGAAATACAGACGTGTTGTGTTCCTAAATATGTTGTACTGGTGGTAATAGGAATGCTAATTAACTGCAACTATTACTCTAATCTCTTTAATCGGTTGGCAACCTATGAGCTGTTATAAATTATTGCTGTTGAATACTTGAATTTGTTTCTTTCTCTTCTTTCTTTGTCCCACAATTGGCAATTAGTGTTTGTTTGTTTTCAGATTCCCCCTCTACCACAACCTCCCCCCCCCAAAAAAACAAAAAAAAAAAAACCCCAACCCCTCCTGAGGGTGTATTAAACATTGCATCTTTGAGAATTTAGAATGACCATTGCTGATTTCCGTGTTGTGTTATACTATTGTTCTCATGCCGCTTGAACTTATCTCCTTGAAGATTATGAAGGGGCTTGTTGACTTAAAACTTTATTCCCATCTGTTAGTGTTTCATAATTCGTGTGGTTTTCGTTTTATCTTATTGCTGGTGAAAATTATCAATTTCCCATTACGATTTACATTTTAGATACACTAAGTTTATCTTATGAACCCCAACAATGGCATTTAAAATTCCATGACCAGCTGTTCAACCTTTCATGTGCCTTTTTTATTTTGATAAATATAATGCTGGCATTCAAGGACATGACCACTTGATTAACCAGGCTGTGATTCCGTATTAAGGAAGGATTAAGCTAGTGAGCAAGAGACCAACAATAATATTTAAGCTCTAACAAGATAATACATGGGCACAAAAAGTGAATTGTAATGAGAAATTTAATTTGGCCTGGGCTGTACAAGCAGTCAATTGAGTTGTGTTTTAAAGGTGGTTCCCAATGTTTTGATCTGAAATGTTTGTTCTTGCAGGATGTACAGTATGAATCACAATATGAATCTCTTGAATCAATGTACCATATGAAGCATTTTGTGGCAAGGTAAATTTCAGTAATATACTTATTGTTTCCAGTATACAAGTTGTTGAACTCTGCATTAATGAAAGGGCAACATTTGTTGTATTTTTCAGAAGGGAGTCCCCTTGGAAGGTAGATGGTGAATCAACAGGAGTTTTCTCTAAGCTAAAGTTACTTGAACAGGAATTGCTGAATGTGGAAAAGATTGGTAAAAGTGATCTGACTAAGGTTCCCTCAGGAATGAGGAAGCAAGCTAAGAGATATCAGGCTCTTGCTGGGAAGATTGATGACCTATGCAGAAGAATGGTAAGACTGCTCTGTCTGTGATTCTATTTTCAACTGCTCAAATTTTTGCATTATCTTTCAACCTTGAGTGCTTTGAGGAACCTTGTTACCTTGCTTGAGCATCATATTAAGATATGTTCACCCTCAAATGTGCAAGGGGGCTCCATAGTTGCTTTGGGTAGTAATTTTAACCGACTGATTATGCAAGTTCCTCTCCACAATGCTACTACTTTTGTAAATATAATTGCAATGTTGTATCATCTGTCTTGCGAGTAGAATAAGCATCCACATACCACATTCATGTTATCACCTTAATGATCAAAGGAACACTACCCTGAGGAATATATTGATACACTACCATATTTGAGCAAAAATGGCCATGTAAATGAAAAAGGGAGAAAACTGAGACTTAATTTGAGATATCTTGCTGCTTCTTGAAAAGATTTAAAAAATGAGAAAAACCGGAGATTTCAGTATCAAAGAAAGTTTACAACTGAAAAGTATTAAAAGACTTCTATATGTTAGTTGATCTTTTTATTTGATTGTAAGCTGTTGCCACGTCAAGAAGATAGGAAACAAGTTGATTGTTTATGTTACTAGTAAAACTGTTTAGTCTCCCTTACCGCTAGAAATTTTATATTATTAACAGATTCTCTACAGTTAAAATTTGTTAATTGATGCACATAAGTATAACATGATTCTCTTAATAGAAAACTGTTTTCAGAAATTCAATTCACACAATTAGAATTCAACATTTTGGTTGGCTCTAACATATAAGATGGTTTCAGTGAAAAAGGGAATACATAGAGTTGAACTTAGTAAAATAAGAAATTGAAAGATTTCATTCAAAATGTTCTCATTGTGCTAGGATGACTTTGGCAATGCATATTCTTGGTCTGAAGGGGCTGGTGATATTATTATTTTTAATGGTTGAATCCTGTTAAATAAATTTCATTTTCATGAGGTTCATCATAATCAAATCCAGGTTACCTTTTCTTTAAATGCACTTTTAAATGTTGTTGAAATTCTAAATTTTTCATTGTGGACTGAAGCTGTGTAAGCCTAGGGACACTCTACAACATGATACCTTGGCTAAATTCATTTTTCTTTACCCTGTTTTTCACAGCAAGCTAGTGATCCTTGTGAATCCACACTCAGTCCAGAGTTTCGAACACAAAGGCAAACAGAGTTTTTGCTTGAAGGATTTCGACTTCAGCAGCGTGCATCGGAAACTGGACAGAAGCTAATAGCAATGCAAACAGAGGTTGGGAAAATATACTATGGTGATGAACTGGGGAGTCAGTCCAAACTAACCATGAGACGGTCATTGGACTCCATTAGAAACAATTTGAAAGAGATCCAAAGAAATTTGGAGATATGGTTGGCCAGAATTATTGGAGATCTTGAAGGCATTCTGGCCAGAGACGGGGCTTCTCGTGTAAGGGAATGCTATATTTCTAGATATCCGTTTGTTCAATAGAATCTCCAAAATGGTATCCTTATTTCCCGATCTAACGAATAATTTTTGTTAGCTTTTGGTATATATGCTGATCTAAACCATAACAAATTAGATGTCTAGTTAAGATAAGAATTGTAAGGCATTTATGGTAGTATCAAATGTTACTGATATATTTTTATAATGAAAGTTTTCACAGTAGCAGTAAAACTAAAAAGGTGTTGCCGCAATGAAGCAGCCTGCTCCACTGCCGTGGAGGGTGTGGCAACGGTATAATATCCGGTGAAAATTACTCTGAAAAGTGAATTGGAAAAAAATGGATCTATCAGCAAAAGAATGAGCAACTTATTGATCCCCGACTCCAAAATTCTAGAGAACACAAAAATGTATATTTCAAGAGTATAAATTACATCACTCAAGTGGAACTGCAGCATTCCAGTATCACCAATAACCTTTGCAGGTGCAAGATCCTTCTTTGAAATGATGAAAGCGGTTTGAGTCTCTTAAAATAATTTCATGATTGATGATCATGGATATGAAGGTAATAGCAGAGTGGCAGTCACCGCATATGCGCAAATTCTTGGTGATTCGGATGGGCATTCCTGGAGCTGTTGTTAAAATTCCATATGCAAGAGCCAACTTCTCACTATGTTCAAAAAGTAGATCACCTTTTTCTTCATCATCCACATCATGGAGTGCAAAGCTCGTCTGTGGAACATACCCCATGGCTTTGATGCGCTGTATCAAACCTGCAAGGATCTCATATATCTTTTGAGATTGCGGATGAGTTCGGTCACCCACGAAGAAGGTTGCAGTGCCTTCCTTACCCTGTACCCAACTGCAACCGGGCCTCTTCTTAATCCCAGTATGTTTCATCAATGATCTAATCCTGGCCACGTCTTTCCAACGGCCGGCATTTGCATATATGTTTGAAAGGAGTGTATATGATCCATCATTCTCTGACTCCAATTCTAAAAGTCGATTTGCAGCTAATTCCCCAAGTTCCACATTAGCGTGAATTCTGCAACCATTAAGCAGTGCCGCCCATATTATGGGGGTTGGTTCCATTGGCATGCCTTCAATGAGTTCCACGGCTTCATCCAAGCGATTAGCACGACCCAACAGGTCAACAATGCAAGCATAGTGTTCTGCCCCTGGAAAAATACCAAACTCCTTGCTCATGCCATCAAAGTATTTTAACCCTTGATCAACCATTCCCGAGTGGCTGCAAGCATAGAGCATAACAAGGAAGGTTACACCATCAGGTGCTAGACCTTCTTTCCTCATCTGATCAAAAACCCAGCGAGCTTTGTCACCACGACCATGCATGCCATAGCCTGTCATCAAGGATGTCCATGAAACAACATTTCTTTGCTTCAAGTTATCAAATACAACTCTAGCAGCGTCAATGTCTCCTGATCTTGAATACATATCTATCAGGCAATTGGCCACAAACATAATCAACATCTCATATTGATTCCGCAGTACATATGCATGAATTTGTCTACCAAACCTCAATGCAGCCAAACGAGCACAAGCCATAAGAACACAAGATAAAGTAAAAGCATTTGGCTTTACAGGTTTATCTTGCTGGAACATCTGAGCAAAAAGTGCCAGGGCATCATTGGCTTGTCCATGCTGTGAATAACCACCTATCATAACAGTCCAAGTTGCAACATCCCTGTTTTTTGGTGCAATTGCATCAAACATAACACGTGCCACATTGGCACTCTTGCACTTGGCGTACATGTCGATTAAGGCATTAATCACCATAAGATCATCTGGGTGACTCCAGTCTGCACTTAAAACACGTTTGATGGCATAGCAGTGTGTCTCCTTCCCAAGTAGCAACGCTCCAACAGAAGCACAACCTGAAAGAAGTGACACAAGAGTAACAACATTTGGTTCCAATCCACAAAACTGCATTTGCCTAAAGACATCCAAGGCTTCGTACCCTTGTCCTCTCTGCGCATACCCAGCAATCACAGCACTCCACGTCACAACATTCAATTTCATATTCTCTTGCCTCATCTTTTCAAAAAGTGCAAAAACATTCTCGAAGCTACCAATTCGAGAATACCCTGTAACCATCGCATTCCAAGAAACAACATCCTTCACCTTCATCCTCTCAAAAACCTTCTTTGCTTCTTCCATCATACTACACTTGGCATACATGTCCACCAAAGCATTTCCCACAAACACATCCTCAATCAACATAGTCCTCAACGCATGACCATGCACCTGCTTACCCCTCGACCACGTGCCCAGAGAGGCACATGCAAAAAGGGCGTTGACGAGACTAACACCATCCACTTGAACTTTAACATCACCGCTCATTCTTGCAAACAACATCAGCCCACCGTCTCCATCTCCGCTCTGTGCAAATGCCGCCACAATTGTATTCCACGAAACAACATCACATATCCCTTGTTGAAACATTTCATCGAACATCTGACGTGCGTAACTCAAAGTGCCACACCGGGCATACATAGCCGTAAGTGCATTGCAGACGAAGACATTGGAGTCAAATCCGCTCGAACGAATTACAGCATGAATAGAGGAGCCGCAACGGAAAGAGGGGAGCTCACCGCAGGCTTTAAGAACGAGAGGGAAGGTGTACTCGTCAGGGTGCCATCCGCGCCTCATCATTTGGAGGAAGAGATGGAATGCGTCATCAGGTAGGCCAAGGCGGACGGCACGGCGGATCAGCGCGTTCCACCAGAAGACAGAGAAAGGCGAAGGCGAAAGGCGATGCAGCAGTGATAAGGCGGGCGAGGGAGCGTTGTGAGAAACGTAAGCGGCGATGAGGTGGGAAGGCGGGATGTGCGTCAGGTTTTGCACCAGTATCTGTTGGTGAACGAGATAGACTTGGGTTAACGATTTGCATTGTCTTAGGAGAAGCGATGTGATTGTTACACAATGAGTTGTGGTGACAGAGAATAATTTAATGGGAGTGAAGAGATGGTTCAGCGTCAACGGCGGCTTCGACTTTAGGAGGGGAAAAATACCGTAGGCCTGGATCATGCCAATCAACGCAGTAGGTGCTTGTTAAGTTGCACCCATGGGGCTATGGTTATGGCTGTTTTAACTTAGAAGGACGGGAGCCTAGCTGCCGGTCTGGTGAACCCAGGGGAATGCCACGTGGGTCATCAGCTGTTCTGTTTCTGGTAGTGGAAGCTCGCGAACGAGCCCAACAAGCAACCGAATCGATCTAATATTCTAGTTTACTTCTTTCTATTCTTTGTGACAAGTGGCCAGCAAGCTTAAGAACAAATACTTTAGTTGTTTTAGCTGTTAATACCATCACCCTCTCAAATCATCATTATTTTTATCTAGCAACACAATGTACAATCAACAGGAGTAGAGTTAGCCTAAAACTGTTTCAGTACGGTTTCAGTTTGATTGTAATTGACGATGAGGAAGATGCCAGCCTAACGGCAATCTGTCAGTGAAAGTAACAGACAAGGAAACAGAGAATTCGAGAGAATTGTGCAAATTTTAATGTACTCGCAAGCCCATGAGCCTACTGAACCATTCCAACCATGGGACGGTCATTGGACTCCATTAGAAACAATTTGAAAGAGATCCAAAGAAATTTGGAGATATGGTTGGCCAGAATTTTTGGAGATCTTGAAGGCATGCTGGCCAGAGACGGGGCTTCTCGTGTAAGTGAATCCTATGTTTCTAGATATCCATTTGTTCAATAGAAGCTCCAAAATGGTATCCTCGTTTCCCTGTTCTAACAAATAATTTTTTTTTAGCTTTTGGTGTGTATAGTTTCGATTTGATCTAAAATTTTAAAGTCTGAAAAAGATTTAAAAGTTAAAGTGCTTAAATCGCACAGTTTTAAAGTTTTTCCAAATTTTTTTACATTTTAAAATTTTGAATTGAAATATTTCTATGTATATGTTTGCTGATCTAAACCATACCAAATTAGATGTCTAGTTAAGATTAAAATTGTAAGGCATTTATGGTTAGTATATCAAATGTTACTGATCTATTTTCATAATGAAAGTTATCACAGTAGCAGTAAAATCGAAAAGGTGTTGCCGCAATGAAGCAGCCCTCCGATGAAAACTACTCTGAAAAGTGAATGGAAATAAATGGATCTATCAACAAAAGAAAAGAGCATCTTCTTGATTCCTGATTCTAAAATTGTCATAGGTTCTGTTTAGGATTGAGATGCTTAACTTTTAAACTGGAGCTGATGTGAAAGAAAAAGCTGTAACTATAAAACAAAAATTAATAGTATGCGGTAAATATAATTTTTAAATAACAATTTTGACAAAATTATTAAAGATATAATAGATTTTTCATCATATAAATAAAAAAATTATATTAAGATAATTTTTAAACTACAATAACTAGTATTTATCAAATACTTTAATGTTGTAACTTTTTAAGATACCGCTGCCAATCTCAATCCCAAACGCACCCATAGTGAGTAATTATTGAATAATCTTTTGCAATATAGACCAAAGTATTAGCTTGTCATCTGTTATTAATTCTAAATCGGTAAAAGTAGTTGAGGCCATATAGACATTGGTTATTACCAAGACTACCTTCCCTAATTGTCCGTTATTACGCTAGTGATTTGGTTCAACAGGCAGATGGAATTAGATTTATATCCATGAGTAATGGAAAGTTTGCTTTTCACATAAATATCGAGTTGAATCATAGTTACAGTTTTAATAAAATTGATCCAAAATTGAAAAGTTTAGATAATTATTCATCTCCACATTTATAATGCAGAAACAATTAGTAAGATGTTCTTGGTAATAATCAATTAAAAGATTTAAAAAAAACAAAGGAAATTAAGTTTTGATTTCGGAAAATAAACATGAGCATAAAATTATCACATTCTCCGCTTGTATTTATATCTATCACATTTATGATGAAGTTTAGTGTTATTATCATTGAATAAAATTTAATTACAATATTTACCTCTAATGTAAATTTTAAAAAATGAAAATAATATTGTCACAAAAAATACAAAAAAAAATTAATTCTTATTCTTGTGTAATACTGAATAAACACTATTTTTTCCCCTCCAATTAGATAAATTTTTCCAATTTGAGATTTATTAATTCCATGGTAGGATCGATAGTGTTTTCGAATCATATGCTTCCCATATTCCGATCCTCGTGTCAATTTGGACTGCGTTACTTAAGTTTCTAGTGCTATCTCTGTGTCGAACTTTCCAATCAGCACGAGTTGCTATTTGAACTATGTAAGAAAATCCTCCGTAAACTCATTCTCACTTGTTATAAAGAGAACAAAGCACAAATACGTAGTTTTCTTTTGCATTTTGTTTCGATAAATATTATTACGATAAGCCTAATAAATGATCCATTCAATCATATGTCATTTGTTGTTCAAATATATAGCTCCCCTGTTTCAAGCTACTTCACACTAAGCCAAGACCTATCTCTAACCCAAGATCAAACAATGAACTCTCAACAAGAAACCAGAATCAAGATGTTCAAGAAACAAAATCAATGACAGAGGAAACAACCCAAAAACACAAGTGATTATAGTGGTTCATCACTGAATTACAGTGCCTACATCCACTTGAGAAAGATGGCTTATGATTTCACTAATCAAGTCCAAGAATGGTGCAAGATCAACAAGTGATTACAAAGAATACAAGATTTCTTCTCTCTTATCACTCTGATCTCTCACGAATCACACACACAGAGCATACCAGAATCAGCTTATTTAACTGATAGCTGATTCTGGGTTTGTTACATGAGCTGGCAAATTCCTGCCAAAAATAACAACTTTAACAGCTCCATCATGTGAGTTTCACAAGCTCATTAAACGCTACTGAAAACACACTCATTCTCATCGTTTAAGCCGGTTTATGTTTGATTTATAATCACGTGTTACTCACATGATTTACCTAAGCATTCAAATGACAATGCTATCATTGTCAGTTGTGTCCTGCTCTGCTGGAAACGACATGACATCTGAACTCAATCCTTCAAAACGACAAGTCATTTCATCAAGTTTGAGTTTATATTTCATCATCATTAAAACTATATACCAAATTAACTATAATTAATTGTTGGTGGTAAAATATGACCAGAGGTATTAAGGGCATGACACATGGGGAACATAACTGAGACTGTAGTGAAGAAAGAAAGGGAAGCTGAGGAGGGGAGGATGACCGTGACAAAAAATGAAAGGGAAGTTGTAAAGGGAGAATGAAAATGGGAAGTTAAGAAGGACTAGCCTCCCCCACCTAACTTACCCAAGAATGACAGGAAGGTGCCTCTCGCAAAATATCTAAGTTGCCATGTACACATATGGGACCACTGAACATTAACAACCTCTCGCCAGCACCACCAAGTCGTTCGACTGCCCTACGGTCTCCACCTAGGTTGTCTCCAAATTGTCTCCATGTGAGCCGCCAAAGTTAAGGCTAGGAAAAGGGGACCACGGACAAGCCACTTGCACCATCCCCAGAGAACTCAAGTGCTCCCTAGCCTAATTGGTTCATTCAAAATGGGTTAATTGGACTTGGAGGCTGCCACCATATACTGTCCCCAAAAGGACATCTATCAACTCAAGCAAGCTCAAAGCCTTCCATGAAAGGAGCCAAATTACCCTTAACACCCTACCTGAGGACAAGAGTGGCTTTAAGTATAGGCGAACAAGGCGGTCGCCTAAAGCCTCATATTTTTATAAGGCCTCATTTTTTGTGTATTTTCTTAATAATTCTCTAATTAATAAAAATTTCTTTAATTACGTATTGTAGGAAAGTATATTAGATATCCCTCTAATCCATAGTTATAATACAATTAAGAATTATTTTTTTTATAAAAATCTATATTTCCTAACCTTAGTGTTAAAAAGATATGATTACTAAAATTCTCCAACTATTAGTTCATTCATTATCCGTCTTTCCAAGAAAAAAAATTAAAATTTTTGCCTTTTCAGTTTTCTAAAAAACTTAATCATTTATTATTAGAATCTTTAACTTTTAATGTTCCTTTTAATTTCTATTAAAAACCTTATAATTTCAAAATTCAGTAGATAAAAAAAATTCCTTACTCCCTTCTCTACCAAAAAAATTATTACATTCATTGGTTCATTTAAGAAGGAAAAAAAATTAATTTTTTGAAATACAAAAGATTTATCATCTCAACTTTCTATGTGTTATCATTCAAAGCATTCAAATAGAAGATAATATGTTTTTATTTATTTGTTTGTTTATTTTTGTAATGATTCTAATGGAAGTAAAAATATATATATATTTTCTTGACTATTTTATTAGTTTTTATTTTTAAAAATTTTTAAGATCCTTTTTATAATTGTTTAAATTCAAGAATAAAATTAATGTTGATCTATTTTATGTTTCTTTGAGTATTGAGATTATAAAATAAAAAGAGGCCCCACAAAAAAAAATTCTCCTAAGTCCCAAATTCTCTAAAGCTAGCCCTACCTGAGGAGGGTGACCACCAACATCAACTCGCCGCGTGTCCAAAAGGACACAAAGATGCCCTAGGGACACTTCAATATAAAACGTCAGGTTAAATTCAGTAAAGTGGCAAGTTCACTCTTTTGACAAGAGACTCATCTTCTTTACATAGTTTAGGGTTTCTTGAAAACTCATTACTTCCATCCACCCTTCACTGATTTAACCATCCAAGTGCGGTCGCCGGCCACCGCCAACGTCGTCTCTAATGGCTTCTTCAGGTTCGCCTTGTCGTCGCCGTCCCCAGACAGTCTCATCCTCATCTGCTCCAGAAAACGATTCTCAGAGGAAAGCTTGTTTTGGATTAAACAAATTTCAGGCCAAAACATTAATATTTGAACTTTTGGATTAGTTTCCTCCAACATTTTAGAGTTAATATTAACAACGAGATCATTTACTGTAAGATAATTTATTTTGTCATGCATGCTATTGTTAAAGCACACAAACAATTGTTAAAGCACACAAACTGTGATATTTACAGGGGATGTGAGCCCTCGCACTTTTTGCATGAAAAAAATGCTAATGTATTCCCGCCTTGGTTGTGTGAGTAACTGAGTACGTACTATATTTTTCTAGAATATAAAGAATCCTCAATCCTAATGTGCCTTGTACATTAGTTTAACATTTTCTGAATTTAAATTCAAGCCCAAACGACGTAGGGTTTTGTTGTAAGAAACTAAGAATCATCTTTGTAGTTGATGATACCGAGAAAGAATGATATTATTTCAAAAGATGAGGTGCCCAATTGTCATTAAGACAAATTGAAGGTTTGCAATTTTTTTTTTTCAAAATACCTTTTTTTTTAATAAGTTTTTAAAAATACTTTTAGGTTAGGAACTTGGGTAACGGTTAGGCAGTAATCTTGTGTGTGCGTGTGCACACATGTGGGCGTGCATGTATGTGCCCTCTAAAACATTATTAAAGGTAAATGAGAGAATATCCAAGTGACAATTTCTCTAAAAGAATATGAGTCTTTCCAAATTAAAAGTAAAGGTCCAAATATAAATTTGGGTAGCCAAATCTTTTGACTTGGAGTAACCTATAGTTGTTTGGTCCTACTCCTAGCTACCCAGATACACATCTTTCTTCTAATTTGATTTTTGGTATTAATAACGCTCATAAATGACATTTTTCTTCTAATTTGATTTCTATATTAATAACGCTCACTATCATTTATGATATAACTGGTAATTCACAATTTTTTTGTTCATACTAACCTTACAAAATTTATATTTCTACTCTTGTATTACACAAGTGCATTGAGTCGTGATAATGTAACGTAAGTATCATAATATAGCCTACCTAATGGGTATGAATATTTGTGTAATTTCCCTCTCATGTTTTGGTAGCCAACCGGTTTGACTTGGGGTGAATCTATTATTGTCACTTCACTTTGTTAGCCAACCCAAAATTTAAAATTTTACCAAACTCTAATAGAAATATTGATAAATTAGTACCAATCGTTGCTCTGTTAGTGTTATGTCTCTTTTAAAATTTTTCTTCCTTCCCTATTATTTAAACTTTTTTTATGCCTTGATCTATTTTAATTTTAAAAAAGCAATAATATTACAATAATTTCACTATAAGAAATTTGACAAACCCTAACTTCACAATGTCTATAACGATTGCCAGATCTGATAGCATTTGCTTTACAGCCCTAATGACTACAAATGACTGTCTATAACAGGCCAGATATCAATACGAAGCATATGATAATAACATGTGATATTAAACCTCATGTTGAACTAAATTTTACTATCTCATTTGCAATTTTTGACACTGATAATCTTTTATCAAATTAGTCCATCATTGTGAGCATGTGATCAGGCTCCTTTGTAAACATAATCACCCTGATTTCAGTATATTCACTAATCAAGAGGATTTGAAGATTAAATCAACAACAGTGGTGCTATTTTTACTTAGTTGGAGTACTTAATTTGTATCATAACTGATGTCTCATCAATAGAAATTCACTATTTGAATTAAAAATGAAAAGGTTTAATAATTATTTATCACTTAAATCAATCAGATAGTGACATATCGTTTGCCACATCACTTGAGATATAAACTAAGTATCCTAGCTAAGTAAGTATAACATTATTGAATCAACAATTAAACCAAATAGAAACCCAAAAAAATGAAATCCCAGGCCTGCTTCAGGTTTTGCCATGAACGTTCTATAATCTAAACAAGAAGGCTATTAGTGCTATCGTTGCCTAAGTTTAACAAAAGGCCCTACCAAATGAATCTGTCCACCTGTTTATATTTTGCATAACAGAAAGACCTGGAAAGAGATGCAAAGATTCACCCAAAAGATTTAGAAGACAAGATCACATTCAGGTTCATGGGTGAATGGCACTCGCAAGTGAGATGAGAATCATAATATGACCCAGGCTTAGACTAGGCAAAATGGTTCATGGTGTATTTGCGGCCGATTAAACTCACATTCCCAAGATAACACAAACTAATTAATCATTTCAATGGGCTTTAACCAAAGAACATATTGCACATAACTTAAATAGAGACATAATTCAGATGTAACATATATAGAACCAGCTTGCAAATAGCTTAACACTTGAAACTTATTTTAACTTCTCCAAATCATGAGATTTGGAAGATGAAGACACAGCGAAAGGTCAAGCAGAAACACCAGATTTACCTTGGTAATTGCTTCATCCTTAGATTTGCCTGCCAAACACACATATTTAATTATGAACTTGAAACTAATGAAAGAAGAAAAGTTTTCATAATTTAGTCGTTGGGGTGAGAGCTGATGATTTTAAAATATAGAGTTAGAAACTATAGATATCCTTTTGTTCAATAGAATCTCCAAAATGGTATCCTCAAATCCCGACCTAACAAATAATTTCTGTTAGCGTTTTATATATATATGCTGATCTAAACCATAGCAAATTAGATGTCTAATTAAGATTAAATTGTAAGGCATTTATGGTTGGTATCAATATGTTACTGTTCTATTTTTATAATGAAAGTTATCACAATAGCAGAAAAACCGAAAAACTGTTGCCGCAATGAAAGAGCATGCTCCACTGCAGTGGAAAGAAGGGAAAAGGTGTGATATTTGGTTAAAATTACTCTGAAAATCGACTGAGAAAATGGATCTATCAGCAATAGATAAGAGATTCCCGACTCGAAAATTGTCAAGGTGAGTAATTTTTTTAATAATGTTTTGCAAGATAGATCAAAATTCTAGCCTGTCATCTTTTATTAATTCTCAATCGGTACAAGTAGTTGGATTTCAACTGTTACCTTTTCTTCTATTTACATATGTTCATATTACATTATTGTAAGAATGTGAAAAACTAATTATAGTGTTTGTAATCTTTTTTCCGGAGTGATTTTTCTACCCTATTTTCTTCCCTTCTATTTTCTAAGACAAGAATTGATTCGGTTCCAGAGGTAGTTGGATTTCAATGTTTATTTTTCTTTCATAACACATTGTAAAAAGAGATTACAAACTATATATAGTAGTCTATAGAAGTGTTTAAAACTATGATTAAAACTTACTACATTTCTAAACTATGATTTATAGAGAAGAAGAATAATAAAATGGGTGTTTAAAAAAAAATCCCAAGATTATTTTTTAGATTTAGGGTCCGTTTGGAATTACTTTGGGTGGTTCAAAAACGATTTTAAAAAGCTAAAAATTAATTTTGCTGTCTCAAATTGTAAAAGTTGATTGACACCTTGGAAGTCAATTGTAAGATCTTGAAGCCTTTGGTTGTAAGGCTTGGATAGTGGAATCCTTAAACTTAGTTTGCTTAGAGGCGTGGACGTAGCCAGGTTGCCAAACCACGTAAAAATATCTTGTTCGTTTTCTCTATCCTTAACTCTTTTCATTTACTTTTAGAAACAAGTAGAGGAATATGCAGCTATGATTATGGAAGAATTAGACCATGATAATGCCGGATACATCATGGTAATTTATTTTGTAATTAATTTGATCAAAAAAGAAGAAATTATTTATAATTTTATTTAAATTGAGTACAAAATTTGGCTTTCGATCACAGATTCATAACCTGGAAACACTGTTGTTGCAACATTGATTAGCTGAGAACACAACGAACATCCGCAACTTTATTGCTTCGATCCTGGTATTTTATTAGTTTGATTGATTTTTTTTTAAAATAATATATTTATATGTATATATATGTTCCGTGTGTGTAATGTATATACATACATGAATTTCACAAGATTCCTAGGCTTCAAGCCTTCAAATTTCAAGAACCAAACTATCGATCTTAAATTTCCATGGTCTTGTGTCGACAGGTGGCAGTGCAGATACAATCTTAGGAGGCGTTTTATGTCATCTCTATGTGATTTGACTGGCTAATGCTAACTACTTGAGATCCTCTCGTTTCACCTTCTCCGTTCATCTTATCTATGACTTGTTGATCAACCATTGCACTTGGTAACCATCAATTAAAAATTTTTTTGTTTAGAAGTGCTAAATTTCTCACATTTGTGAGATAACTCAACATTAAGTTGATTGCAATATTTGTGTTTATTTTCTTTATGCTTCTTCAAAAATAAAATAATATTGCCACATAAGAGATGAACAGTTAATTCTCATTCGAATGATGAAAAAGAAAGAAAAACCGTTCGAGATATCTCATTATAACTATATATTAAATTGTCCTCCTTTAAAATTTAAAATTTTAGATTAGTTTCCTCCAATATTTCACTGTAAAAGATTATTCTTTTAAAATCAAGAATTAATAACAACAATGAGATCATTTACTGAAAGAGAATTTATTTTCTCATGTATGCTATTGTTGAAGTACACAAAAAGTGATATTTTTGCGTGAATAATATGGTAATGTATTCACACCTAGGTTGTGTGAGTACTATATTTTTCTAGAATATGATAATCCTAAATCCTAACGCGCTTTATATATGAGTCTAACAAATTTTTTTTTTTTATTTAAATTCAAGCCGAAACGGTTTAATGCTTTGTTTAACAATAATAGATATATTGTTGATAGATTAATAACTAATGATTTTGTTGCAAGAATCAATCTTTGTAGTCGACGATATAAAGAATGATATATACAAAATTCAAAAGATAAGGTGCCCATTTGTCATTAAGACAAATTGAAGGTTTGCAATTTTTCTTTTAAAAAAAAATACTTTTATAGGTTAGGTAATGGTTAGCCAATAATCGTTTGTGTGTGTGCGCGTGCGTGAACGCGTGTGAAAATATCTTTGTGACAATTTCTCCAAAATAATTTGTCTTTCCAAATTAAAAGCAGAGGTACCTAATTACTTGTAATTTAGGTAAATTTGGGTAGCCAAATGTTTTGACTTGGAGTAACGTATAGTTGTTTGGTCCTACTTCTAGCTAACCAGATGAACATTTTTCATCTAATTTGATTTTTGGTATTAATAAAGCACACGATCATTTATGATATAACTGGTAATTCACAATTTTCCTTAATTCATACTATCCATTACAAAATTTATATTTCTACTCTTGTATTACACAAGTACTTGAGTCGTGATAACTTAATGTAAATATCCTAATATACCCTACCTAAGGGGTATGAATATTTGTGTAATTTCCCTCTCATGTTTTTGGTAGCCAAATGGTTTAACTTGCGGTCTATTAACGTCCCAAATTTCAAAATTTTATCAAAAGCTGATATAAATAGTGATAAATTGATGTGAATCATCACTCTCTGAGTGATCTGTCTCTTTAACATTTTTCTTCCTTACCTATTATTTAAATTTTCGTATGTCTTGACCTTCGTTTTGATTATTAAAAAAATAATATGTTACAATAATTTTATAATTAATAAATTTTTGCCAAACCCTACCTTCACATTGTCTAGAATTATTTAGCGATAGCATGTGCTTTACAACCCTAATGACTACAAATGACTGCCTAGAACAGGCCAGATATCAATATGAATCATATGATAATAACATGTGATATAACAGCTAATTTTGAGCTACATTTTAGGATCTCATTTGCAATTTTTGACAGCGATATTCTTTATCAAATTATTCCCATCACTGTGAGCAAGTGATCAAAGTTCCTTTTACGATAAAATCACCGTGAGTAGACTATCTTCACTAATCAATAAGATTTGAAGAGCAAATCAACAATTCAACAAAATAGAGACCCAAAAAAATGAAATCCCAGGAATACTCCAGGTTTTGCCATGAATGTTCTATGATCTAAAGAAGAAGGCTAATAGTGCTATTGTTGCCTAAGTTTAACAAAAAGCCCTACAAAATGAATCTGTCCAACTATTGATAATTTTGCATATAACAAAAAGACCTGGAAGGATGCAAAGATTGACCCAAAAGATTTAGAAGACAAGAACACATTTGGGTTCATGGGTGAATGGCATTGGCAAGTGAGAATCATAATATAACCCCCGCTTAGACTAGGCAGAAGGGTTCATGGGTTTGGGAGTATTTGCGGCGGATTAAACTCACATTCCCACAATAACACAAACTAACACAAACTACTTAATCATTTCAATGGACTTTAACCACAACACATCTCATACATAATTTAAATAGAGACACAATTCAGATGTAACATCAATAGAACCAGTTTGCAAACAGCTTAAAATATTTTTTCAACTTATTTTAACTTTTCCAGATCATGAGATTTGGAAGGTAAGCACACAGCAAAGGGTCAAGCAGAAACACCAGCTTCCTCCTGCAACTGCTTTACCTTGGTAATGTAGTCACTCATTGCTTCCTCCTTAGATTTCCCTGCCAAACACACGGGTTTTATTACGAACTTGCAACTAATGAAAGAAGAAAATACAACTGCCTTCGTAATTTAATCGTTTGGGGTAAGAAGCTGATGATTTTAAAATATAGAGTCGGAAACTATACCCTCGACAGCCTTCCATGCATCCCACTTGGCTCTGTCCCTCATGTTAAATATTCCAGGTCTGTCTGCAAAAGCAATTGCAAGAATGGGTTAAGAAAATAACAGAGACACAAACACAACCATTTTTAAAATGCACAGATAGTCATGGAATACTAACTTGTGTTCACTGGTCCAACAGTGGCTTGCTTGTAGAGCCCATAAAGGATAAGCTTGTTTTCGTTTGTTGTCGACTCTGGCAGGGTCTTAGCTTTCTCAGCATACTCCTCAAATTCCTCCTGCAAAAACCCCATCCCCAAAATCCGACACACATTTGTCAGCCATATTAAGTTTTGTATCATCCGCAGTTCTGTGCTCAAAGCTTCAAGCATAGCAATTGTTTTGCTTAAATGCAAAAGGAAAACAAATCTTTATGAAGCATCATATACGATTGTTCATAAAACAGTATATTACAAGCTTTTGTGTTATCATTATTACTTTTAGAGATAAAGAAACAAGAAAAAATTATACGACAAGCTAAAAATTCAAGGATCCATAAATTTCAAATTCACAATCCAGCTATTGTTACCCAGAGCTATATTATAAATAAGATTTCAATAAAGGGTACAATACAGAATCACCATATATAAAACAGTGTAAATCTTACCAGTCATGAGGCCATGAAACCGTGATCACAAATCATATCTAATGATATTATCGGCTTTAAACCAGCATATCACAATGCAAATCTAAAATTTAAAATTCAGGGTCCTAACTATTCCCCTAAAAATTATCATTAACTACATAAAACGAATTTTAAAAAAATTAAAAAATAATGAACTGACAAAATCTAAATAAAAAAAAATTTCTAATATCTTAAACTTTCAACATTCCTAATATAATTATTAATCATAAAAAAAATTAAAAAACCCAAATTAAATCTGGCTTAAAACAAATATAAAGGAACAAGTTTAAAGACTAATGGAGCTAAATTAAACTAGATCTGACAAAACAATACAAAAGCAATAGGGTGATTATTTAAGCACAGTGATCATGATAATTCATAAGGCATGCAAAAACCAAGTAATCTAATCAACGAGCTCTCTGAATTAAAAACGAAACGAAATATCAGTGAAATTAACAGTAAACATAAAAGTTGGTAATCAGATTCAGACCTGCAAACCCATTTTGCCCCTTTTTTTTGTTTTCCTCTGAGATTTGAGAATTGAGATGCGGTGTGCTTCGAACGGAACGTTTTGATTGATACGGTGCGTCTCTCTGTCAGTAATATTTATAATGAAAAGACTCCGATATTAATACGTGTAGAAGTATATTCCTTGTAAAAAGCCAGTGGCTCGTTCATAATGGATGGGACCTGGTTAAATATCATTATTTTATTGGTATAATCTAAAAAAATTAAAAAATAAGCTTTCATTTTTTCAACGGAAAATGATAAACAGCTTCAGAGTGACATAGTTAATAAAATGGAGATTTTCATTTTTTTCCGAAATTAATATGTATTGTTTATCTCTTTTTTATTTTTATAATAACTAATAATTCTCCTAACAATATAATTTTATAATATTATTTTTAATTTTTAAATACACTTATATTTATATTTATTATAAATTAAATAAATCATATAAATACAAGTTAAAAAAACATTTAAGTACTAAAAAAAAATATATGATCGATGTGAATAAAAAATAAATAATAAGATTGTTTTTTATATTTTTTTATTTTTTAATATTTTTGTTATAAAAAATATATATTTTATATTCTCAAGACAAATTATCAGAAAATAAATCATTTACCCCTCTTTTCTTTTAAATTCTTTTGGTGTTATGAAATTTTTTGGATATTATGAAAATAGTAAGAAGATAAATTATATATATTGATTTCGTAAGAAAAAATTGATAATATCCCTAATTAGTAAATAATACTATTTTTCTACTTACAACATTTTAAAATCTACCATTTTTGACAAAGTTTGACTTAACATTTGCCGTAATATTTGTTTTTAATAAAGGTAAAAAAAGGTTTTTTAATCCTCAATAACTATACTTTAAATTACAACCAAAAGAATTAAAAAAAAAAATTGAGAGAGAATTTTTTGCATGAAAAATAAAAAATAAAAATTGGCTGCTAGAATCTTACCTGGTACCGTGGCGTGAAAGCATTGACGGGCGAAAATAAACAAGTGATGTAGTAATTGGATAATAAGAGTTCGTATTCTTAAATTTAAATACCCTCCTTTTTTTAAATTACAAGAAACTCAAACCACTCCTCAACCCTAAAGCTTGCACTTGAAAGTATCTCAAATGGCAATAGCAAATCTTACCAACTGATAACAAGAACTAATAATATCTTATGAAATATGGTGTTTATTGGTTGGTTGATTAAATCACATATGTAGCCCTTGAACATTGTAGATGTACTGAGTTTTGTATGATTGGCAACTGGATACCATCATCAATCGTATGTTATTGTTAAAGTTAAGAATCTCAATTTCCTTCTCTAACTTTGGAAAAGAGTAAAATTCTCACTAGTATCGCAAGCCAAATAAGTTTTTTTCATAATTTGTTGGATTAAATTTCTCTTTTATCAAAGTAGATTTTCAAGTTCCCAACAAACTTCTTAAATTATAAATAACGATATCGATAGGCTGTAATCTAACAGTTACAAGAAGGTAAGAAGCTGGGGAATTGACAGACAAAGCCTAAGAAAGAAACACAGCGATTATTATGCTACGTTTACTAACACACATAATCTATCTTAGCAAATTTAAGTTTATAATACCGCATATTAACCGAGAATTAGCAAGATCATCACCTCTAATTTAGTTCTCAAAACTCATTCCAAGCCATGTCTAAGGAAGAGTAATTGGAATACGGTCCTTATCTTTAACATTGATACCATCTTTCTTTGATTCTTTCACATCAAATGACTGCTACACGCTTTGAGGCTCGAGCGCCCGGTCCAATGAGCCACAGAGACTTTGAACAGTCTACAGACAGCCAATGCACCAGTTTACACGATGATGCTCATACGGGTAATCAATGTCGCATTCTCACACTGTCTGTGTCCATAAGCAATGTACAGGCATGGGACTCACTCCCCATAACTTTGAGGTGGAAGTGGAAACTTTATGCCGTTGCCAATAAAACAAGAACATGAAGCAAGTCTGTATGGATATGCAATATCCAAGCACCTTGCCTAGACAACCAGCAACACTGACTGTAGCTCAACAAGGATGAGCAATGCTGCATACAACCAACAAGATCCGGTGAAAATACTGACAGTAACAATTCAATTTAACTTTAGAGCTTCAAACTTTCAGTAGAATGGACTAATCTTATCAAACATGCCAAGAATGGATCTACAAAGTTTATAGCAAATCAATTCAATAATCCACAATTATGTCCACTCAGTGGAAATCTGGAACCACACAACCCCTAAATTTTATGCTAATGCCCAAGGGTGAAAGCATTGCAAAATAAACATACTCTTATCACATTTAAGAAATGAGCACAACCGCATGCCTTAAGAAAAGATAAGTCTGGCATGCTTAGTTACCCATTCCTACACTAATTTAAGATATAGACATTATAAGTCAAAATGTACAAGAAAGAATGGCAACTGAAAGAAAGCAAGATCATCATAAAAATTTCAAAAATGCTATTTTTTAGTCTTGATACTTGCACTCTTATGATGTTATTTCAGTCAATCTTGTGACAACTTTATGGGTTATAGATGAAATAAAAGAAAGATGCACTACAAAAACACTTTGAATCAAGGAATAGACCAGCATCGGATGCAGTACGACGTCAGTATCAGTATACATATGATCTGTGTTGAAAACAGCAATTGCCATACTCCTGGAAAGAATCTTTAAAATGAGAAAAGACAAATAAAAGTAAAAACGGAAGGAAAAAAGAAGCATGCATTCATAAACATAGAACGTAGAGTAATGATAGAGCTATAAACTCTTGTACAAACTGATGTGCCATGAATAAATTAGCTAGATTACATACCACTTGGCCCACATTATTTGTTTTTATTATTTTTTATTTTCATCCAACCAATGAATTTATACCACATCAGTTTGTACAAAATAAGTCTGTACAAGAGTTTGTAACTCTATCATCACTCAAGTATCTTTCAAGTCAAAAAAGAGGGACGGTGACATGGTATGCAGATTCTGATAATGTTTGGTTCCCATGCAGAACAAAAATAAGAACTTATTCTGGATAGACCACAATGAGTATGGGCATAAAGACTCAAAAAGTGCAGTGTTAATTCAAGGATGGAGGATGGACCACAAAGTATGGCATAAAGACTCAAAAAGTGCATTGTTAAATCAAGGATGGACCATTGAGCAAGAACACAGACTCAAATAGTTCGTTGTTAATTGCAAGTACTGTTTAATTTGCAAAACCTTAAAATATCTCAATAACATTTGCTGTAACTTCTCTGTCTTCCACTTCTTCCACCCTCACTAGAGAAAATAATTCTATGCAAACACAATCAAACCCAAAGCTATGGCAGAAAACCTAAATCCGCCACAATGTGAAGCGGATTCTGAACACAGATTAAAAGGATACTCAACTAATAGCTCTACAACAATATGTTCATTCTTTTTTACCAACATCTGCAACTTCCATCTGGCTCTTTGAGGCTAAAAACTACCAGATATTCCTGGCCCCAAATCCATCTGTTCCCAAGAATTTTTAAGACCAAACTAGACACAACATATGTGAAGTTGATGGAGGGCAATGAAGCAAAAGTAAGATATTTTGAAGATAGATGGAGTGGAGAAGCTACTTATTCTATATGTTCTCAAGGGTACAAGCTATTGGCTTGTGAATTCTTCTTCATAATTTTTTTTTTTTTTTGATAAGAATGAATTCTTCTTCATGATGAAAATAGGACTTTAAAATTGTGAAAAAATCTTAATGATGGAGAAGTTAATGAGTGCGCAAAAAATTCTTAGAATGACTGAAAGAGTCTCTCACTAAATGAATGGAAGAAAAATAAAATAATTTGGAAACTAGAGACTTGAGGAAATTTCAGCAAGTACTTCAACAATTAGAGTAATAAATGGCTCTAATTCTCCCTTCTTTGAAACCTTTTAAATCATTACGAGGGTAAAAGTTCCAAGCAACGTAAAATTAAAGCTAGGTCTATTGTACGCTGAAATATCGATATTGATAATATGTCCAAAAGAAATTACTATTAGAGGATAAATCTGTCCCCCCAACTGGTGCATAATGCCAAAGGAAGACACTGAGAATATGGAACATTGCTCCTTCCACTGTGCACAATATCTTTGAGATTTTCAAGCTTAGTTGGGTGCCGCTTTTCACCTACTAATCTCTCTCCTCTCTCTATGTTTTCTATCCATCTGCAATGTTAGAAGACAGTGCACAATGTTCGCTTTCTAAGTCATTTGTATCGAGAGAAACAAGAGAATTTCATAATTGTGGAATAGCGGATCCTTTTTCCTATGGGCCAAAACCAAATTCTGGGCTTCCCTTTTGAATTTGGCTTCCCTAATGGTGCTCCTATATAGGTTTCTCTTTCTTGTTTGTGGCAGATTAGGTTAGTTAAGGAGTAGATTCTCTTTCCTATTTCCTTAAGTAGCTATCAAGGTCTTCCGAACCGACATCTCTAAAGTAAGGGTTACTATAGATAAGGCCTTTTTCCATGTTTCAGAGATCACATATAATATGATGAATGAGCGGTTATCTCCCCATTCTATAATCTCTAATTTCTACTCTTCTTTCCATTTCTATAAGAGTCTCTTTCTTTCGGTCATCCTCCTACATCAAATAGCCCGACATCAATTAAAAGCAAAACAAAACCTCATTCTAAATGCATCCTAAAAGCAGCATCATATGATGTGCGTGCAGCAGAAAACTATACAAATGAAATGTTATACTAGATACTAAAACTTAATATACAGCTCTATCATGTAATGCAGCAACTGTATTTACATATATTCACTGAATTAGGCAATCCCTTATTTCCTATTTTGAGGGACATCAATTGGACCTCAAAGCCAACAACTGTTTTCAAGCAATTTAATTATTTCTAGCAAAATTCATTCAGGAATAAACACCTTTAACTTTACAAGATCAAGGAAACATAGATCAAAATATCAACTTAACAAACTTTAAATTTCACAGAAAAGAATTTGAAAATAACAAATGCTACAGAAACATCCAAACAAAATGTATCAATTAAAAATACAATATAATCTCACTTAATATGAGAAACTAACAATAATAAGGAGCACAAGTGATGTAGCTCACAATACCTATCGACCAAAAGGTAACCCAAGAAGTCTTGCACCTTATTGCTGCAAGAAAATCAATAGCCAAGATAGCTGGGATCCCCAATATACTCTGCAATCTGCTCAAGCTTAACATTAAGCAACTCGTGGGTATCAGCATCACGAACGACACCAATCTCTCTATCCAAATCCCGATCAACTAAATCCCCATACACACCCTTATGCCTCCCATACAAAACAAGAACCGGACCCCCACGTCTGGGCAATGCAGTTTCAAGAAGATCCTGATCGACTCCTTGAATCAACTCTCCACTCTCATCCACTGATATATCACACGTGGTCGGCCCCACTACATCCACAACCTCTCCTTTCTTCAAATACAATCTCCCCCTTTTAAGTTCCTTGCTAATTATCCTCACCCTAATATGACTCCTAAGCCACGGAACTCCCACTGCATCTTTATTATTATAATTGTAATTATCCTCTCTCCTTTCACTCTCTCTACTCCGCTTATGGACTTGCGGCTTTTCACTCTTTTCACTATTTCGACTCCCTTGATTATGCTTATTATCTCTATCACCTGATTTCTTCAACTCATCTTTCTTTTTCTCCTTCTTAACCACAACAACATCATCAGAAACAAAAGACTTCTTACCAAATTCTCTAATTTTGACATTACCTTTGGAGTTCTTACCAATGCCTCTGCCCTCGTACCAACCCAATCCACCGAGCAAAGCAGCACCGAATTCCTCGACCGGCATATCCCCAAACTGATCAAGCCCCTCATCCTCCGGTAACTTATCCAACTCTTTCCTAAAATCCTTCGACACCAACTTCTCAAACGGTTCAATTGCGGGCCCCGCCGCCGCGTCCTCACTGTTTCTTCCCCCGCCGTTGCCGTTGTTAGTGGTGCGGAGGTTGAGGCCGTAAGAGATTTGATCGGCGTCGGCGTCGGCGGATGACTTGTTTTCGAGTTCCCACTGGAGTTGTTCGGACTCTTGGCGCGATTGAGCAATGGCGAGTTCGAGATTTTCCATCCGCCTGTTGGTGGATGGTGGTGGCGGCGGCTGTGGCTGCGCTTTGCGGGGAATTATGCGTCTAGGTTTTTTGGAATCGGTTAGGGTTTTGTCGGGGTCGAATTCGGTGACGTATTGTTTGTTCGGCTGATCATCTCCGTCGTCGTTTTGATTCTGAGACGGTCTCGGTTTTGAGGAAGATTTAGATCGTACTGAGAATGAAACTTTCGCTCCGTTGTCCATTTGAAGGAAGCACGATAAAACGAGAAGAAGATGCACAGGCACTGTGCTATACTAAAGCTGCTACCATTACTTTCTCTTTATTTGTTGTTTTTTTTTTTAATACTAAATTACCCCGTAATCCAGTGCTACGAGGGCACGTGTTCGATTCCTGCAAATTGTAGGAAATTTTAATATCTCGGTTGCGGTTTCCTCAAAGTAGAGGGAACATGTTCGAGACTTGAATCCCAGAAAAATAAGAGTAATTTTCACTTAAAATAATGAAAGCAGTTTGCTGTTAGGAGAAATTTGTAAACGAAATTTAATTTCTATTTCAAATTCTGATTCTTTAATTCAGAAAGTAAATGTACTATTAGTGAAAGAAAATGAGTTCAAGTCCTCTAATCTTACTAAAAATAGAGTAGTTTCCTCTTAAAATAATGAAAGGAGTTTCCCTTAATTAGTATAAAAGAAGAAAAAGAAAAAACAAAACATCTTTTGCTTATCAATAATGAAAGAAATTCTTAATATTTAAGTGTTAACTTAATTTTCAACATAATATATCACTTATCTGTTACAAAATTATGTACTTACCATTTAACAAATAATTGTCACTGGAACCCATCGTTAAATATTAAAATGTTTAGCATAATTTTTGCTTATTCATTTACTTTTTCTTTCATTGGGGGAGAAAACTCACCAAACGACAGACACCAATGTTCGGCTTGGCCCAATTATATTCAATTTACAAAAGCCCAGATTCTTTTACATCAAATTAATTATTTGGCCCAGATCAATTAATATTATTATATTGGGATATTAAATCTCTAATCATGTTTTTTTACATAATTATTTGCCCAATACATACACAAATTCATGTGAATACTTTTTAAGCAGCACCGTCTTAACAATAAAAATATCGTATAATTGTGTCATTCATCATAAAGTTAATTACCTAATTAGTTACAACAAATTCGGCCATTCTTTCTAATTTTCTAGCTAACAAAAAATTCGAACACTAATATTCTAATAATATAAATATAAAATAATAGTACTCATTGGTATACAACGTTAGTGTAGTTCACGATAAAACTTTTACATTTAAAAAATAATAATGTTTAATTAAATAATTTTCAAAATATAATAGTTATAAAATTGTAATTTTAAAATTTTCATAGAGATATTTTAGAAATTAAAAAAAATATGATTTTAATTTTCAAGTGCTATTCTCATTAAATATGGTTTATAAAGAAGCACCGCATTACTTGTTTTATAAATGCACTATATTTAAAAATATTATTTGTTTTATTTAAATATAAAACTTCAAGAAGTATATAATGTTAGTACATAAAATTGACTCGAGTTTGTCTTTAATTTCATGACTGGTTAGTTGCGGACATGTTATTTTGGAATATGCATTGTTTTTAAATGAAGCTTGAGATTTTAATATGAAGAACCTATAACTAACGGCATTGATTGTATCGAAAATATATTTGATTATGATCTTAGAAAGGCAAAATAATATCTACTATAATAATAATTTCATTCTTTTTAAAAATAATGAAATATAAAATATGGGAGGAAACTAACAAGATATTTAAAAAATATATATACAAATATTTTCTTTAGTCTTATTTAATTTGCTACTATCATTTGTTTTATATTTTAGATTGAGAATATTGTCAAGTTCATATCTAGGCCATCATGTGGTTTAGAGAATGGTTAGAAAGGAAGCGGAACGCAAGCATAATTTCACAATTCTGTTTGTACGGCATTGTTTTGGAGTTAGTTTACATCCTTTTTCCAGCATCATTCATAGCACTAAAATTACTTATCATATGTTTTTTCTTGGAGTAATCTACTATAACTAATGCTTTGATTGGGTATAGTTTGTTCAATATAGCTTTTAGTTTGCCAAAAAGTTGTTGGATGAATAGTTTTCAATTAAAATTTGCTTTTCAACCACTAAATTGTAAAGCTTATACCGATTCGTTGAAATGAAATGATAAAATGTGAAGAGGAAAATAATTTTTTAGGTATTTAATGCATGGCCTTCTTATAACAGATATGGAGAAAAATAACAGATATGGAGAAAATATATAAGTAATTTGAACTATATTTTCATTAATATGTTGTCATATTCCATTCACAAAAAAAAAAAAAGATAAAGGTATGGTGGATACACAATGAATTGGTTTTCACTTTTCAATCCCAATTTTTTATAAGAGTATCACCAAAAGACTCTTCAAATAAGATTTTACTACTTATTTGAAGAGTCACATCAATATTTATGACTCTAAAAGACACTCCAATTAAGATTCTTCAAATAAGAAATGATTCTCTCTCTTTAATTTTGTAGAGTAGCTTTCTCCCTCTTCAATTTATATTTATTACTTTTGATTGGAGAGAAAGAAATAAATACTTTAATTATTATTTATTTTTCTTTTCAAAAAAATAGTTATTTGATTAAAATAATATTAGTTTATTTTTATTTGAAGAGTCTTTTAGAAGATAACATATTTTTTCACTCTTCTATTTACCACATAGGTAAGCAAATAGATATTCGAAGAGTAAAATTAGTAGAGTCTTTTGGAGATACTCTAACCGATCAAATTAGTTTCTCCTTTTATTTGTTATCTTTTTTTAAATTACCTCTCGTATCCCAGTGCTATGGGGGCACTTGTTCAAATAGGAAAATTTAATATCATGATTGCAATTTCCTCTAAGTAAAAGGAGATGAATTTGAGTCCAGCAATCCTTGTAAAGTAATTTCCTCTTAGAATAATGAAAGAAGTTTCCTCTTAGTAAAAATTTGTAAATATGGATGGATTTGATTTTGATTTCGATTTTGATTCTAATTCTTTATTATGGGAAGTAAACGTACCATTAATAGAAAAAAACGAGTTCTAAGTTCTCTAATCTTAAGGAAATTATAGTAGTTTTTTCCTAAAATAATGCAAGGAGTTTCCTTTCATTGGAATAAGAGAAGAAAAAATTATAATTAATCTTTTATTTATCAATAATGTAGGGATTCTCAATATTTAAGTCTCAACTTGAATATTAATACTATATATGTCACTTATTCGTTTAATGATAAACTTTATAATTTATAAAATTACATATTTATCATTTATTAGGTAAACGTCATATTAACTAAGGATGGCAAAATTTGGGTCTGGGTTTGGCCTTCCCGGTTCCGGAGCCGGATGATGGATAAAAACCTGGATTTTTTAACTGCAGGTCCGGTACGGGTTCAACCTGGGAAAATATGGATTCTGAATTACGGATTTCAAAACCCAAATGTTGGATGAAGTTCTAAATTGTGCATGCCACTTTTGGCTCTTTGGAATTTGCAAAAACAATAAAAGGTAGAAAAAATTCATGGGAACTAAATTAAATTTCCTTACTTCAATAATAAAGTTTACAATTACATTCATATTATGCGTTAAAATGTTGCATTTGGCTATTCACAACAATAAAAAATTAAATAATTACCGAAGCGCCGGCGAGAAGGGATGGTTTCTTTGAGATGTCGGCTAAGGCATCGGCGAGAAGGGATGGTTTCTTTGAGATGTCGGCGAGTCCAGGAGGCGGCAGCCATGAGAGCAGAGAGCAGAGAGCAGGGAGCAGCATTTCAGAATTCAGATCCAGCGTCCACGAACAAGAGAGAGATGAGAGATGAGAGATGAGAGATGAGATTGAATCTGATGAGACGAATCCAGAGTCCAGGGTTGTTGCTTTTGATAATGAATTGAAGATGATTTAAATTGATGTTGAGGATGATTTAAATTATTGTTGGTGTTGATGATGAATTGACGATGATGAATGATGAAATATTGAGATGATGTTGAGGATGAGCAAAGTAAAGGGCAACTAGTGAGACTTGTGAGGTTTTTAGGGTTTGTTTTTTTTTTTTTTAACTTTTTGCTTTTATATTTATATTTAATAATAAAAAGGGTAATTATCTGGTGGCCACCACTTATTAAGTGAAACTTCTGTAAACTACTAAATTTTAAGATTATATCTGTAAACCACCTACTTTTCAAAGAAACATCTCCCATCCACTTTTTCGTTAACTTCGTTAACGAAAATATGATGTCAGCATGCCATCATAAGAGTAATATTGTCGTTTAATTAAAAAATAAATATTTAATTAATTATATTATGCTTTTCAAAACAAATATTTAATTATATAAACATTCTTATCATTTTTGTTTGTCTCTATAAAAGCAATATTGAACAAAAAAAACCAAAAAAAATAAAATGAAAGTGTTTTCATCAACATAATTATTGTATTACAGGAGTAAAATAGTCTTTACTCAAAAAATCATTAACGGCAGTTAACATTTTTAATGGAAAAATGGTTGGAGGATATTTCTTTAAAAAGTAGGTGGTTTACAGATATAATCTTAAAATTTAGTAGTTTATAGAAGTTTCACTTAATAAGTGGTGGCCACTAAATAATTTTCCTAATAAAAATTAATTAATTAATAAATCATAGACACTGTAGTCCGAGTCCGAAACGGACCCGAATATATCCGGATTTTACAAAATAATGTCGGATTCCACATATTTTGGAAAAATTTGTCATCCCTAATATTAACGACGACTTTCCATTGGATGTTGGAATGTTAAACATTTTGCTTACTTATATTCTTTATCTCTGATTATGTGGGAAAACTCACCAAAAGGCATATACCAATATCCGGCCCCTTCCAATTACATTGAATTTACAAAAGTCCAATTTTTTTTACATCCAATTAATTTCGGCCCAGCTCAATTAATGTTATTACATCCGGATATTAAATCTACTTCTTAAGTTCAATAATGATGTGAGAATACTTATCAAATAATAATAATAATATGTGCTTAAGTGCTTTTTCAATCATTGTGACTTGTGAGAATTTGATACTCCTCTTTTATTATTAGAAAAATGTTATATAACAAAACATTAATCATGTTTTGGTACATAATTATTTGTCCAATACATTCGTAAATTCATGTGAATAATTTTTAAACAATACAATATTAACAATAAAATATGGCATGATTGTGTCATTCATCATAAAGTTAATTACCTAATTAGATACAACAAATTCGGTCTTTCTTTCTAATTTTCTAGCCATCAAAACTAAAACGCGAATAAAATAAATATAAAATAGTAATTCTATTGCTGAGAAATTTAATTATTTTATGGAAAACTCGAATGATGATGATCAATACTAGCGCTCATTGGCGTACAACGTTATTCAGTGTATAGTTCACGATAAAACTTTTACATTTGAAAAATAATCATATTTAATTAAATAATTTTCAAAATATTAATAGTTATAAATTGTAATTTTAAAATTTTCATAGAGATATTAAAAATATTATATTAATTTTCAAGTGCTACATGAGAAAGCACTAAATATGGTTTATAAAAAAGCAGTACATTATTTGTTTTATATATGCACTATATATAACCGCTACAATTTCTATTAATATTTCTAGAGCTTTTTTATTTTTATCTCAAAAACTTTAACATGCATATAATGTTAGCATAAAAATTTGACTCGAGTTTCTCTTTAATTTCATGTGACTGGTTAGTTGCGGACATGTTATTGGAATATGCATAGTTTTTAAATGAAGCTTGAAGTTTAATATGAAGAACACTATTGGCATTGATGGTGCATCAAAAAAGTACTTTGATTATGATTTTAGAATCGAAAATTGTTCTCTGAATATAATAATAATTTCATTCTTTTTAAAACTAATGAAATGTAAAATATGGGAGGAAACTAACAAGATATTAAAAAAATATATACAAATACTTTTTTTTAGCATTCTTTAATTTACTCATGTTATTTGTTTTTTAAGTTACGTAGAAAATTTTGTCGATGGCATACTGACACCCTTAATTTGGAGAACGGTTCCAACTGAAGAAAAACTCATGCAAAATTTCAAAATTCCGTTTGTACAACATAGTTAAGGAATTCGTTTCTCGATGATTTCCAAGTAGTGTCATTTGAAAGATTTTCCACTTATCGTATATTTTTCTTGCAGTCATCTGCTGGGACTAAGGCTTTAATTGTTATAACTTGTTCAATGTAACTTTTTATAGCATTTGGAGAAAAAGTGGTTAGTTGTAACTAAAGTGTGGTTTTAAACCAAAATGTTTGGTTACAATGTGAATTAATAAAATGTTGTTATAGTATTTTTTTACATTACATAAAATTTAACCCCCTCACATTTCAAAAGTCCAAATTTTAAAATTTTGCTATTAGAAGTAAAAACCTCTTATGGTTTTTTTAATTTTGAAAACTTCAATTTTTTTTCCAAAATGAAAAATTAAAATCAAACGACACATGAATATATATATATATATATATATGTGTAAGAAAAAACACTTTTTAGACGATAAAAAAAGTCATAGCAAATATGCATTTAGCTAATTCAAATAAATTATAGCCCATTTTACTACAATTTATCCATTTAAGCATAACTTTAATATTTGCCTCGAGATTGAGAAATAATTTTTAACTCACCGAAAATTGAGTGCCTGCAAACAATTTTATTTTATTTTTTCAAAAGCAAGGTGATTTAAATATTTTAAAATTTCAATTTTTAATAAAATAACAAATCATCATCCTCGCACCAATTTTAAAGGTAAAATATTTGTGATCGTTGGGTGGGTGTGTTAAACCTAAAATTATTTAAGAAAATAACATAAAATACATTCTAAACATACATAATATAATAATATTCAACTATTGATATCCATAATAAATTAATGCAGTGTTTACTAACTGAGAATGAAAATCGGCATGGGATAATGAAAATAAATAAGTTGTTTACTTTATAAATAGAGGTTAGGAATAAAAATCAATTATTCAGGACCCACATAAAAATTGGATTGATCAATGGGGTTTTGATTCTATGAGGGGCGGGGGGTGGAATCAAAACCTCATTTTAATATCCCTAAAATACCTTTTTTGGAAATGAAAAAACTATAAATTGACAAAAAAAAAAAAAAAGAGCAAACAAAATGGAAACCTAGCAATCGCGTTTGCTGCTGATCGTCTTCGCGTCAGTTGTCGATCGTCCCTACACTCTTGCTGCCTTCATTCGTGGTCGCGTCTGCTACCGCTCGTGCTCGAGCTCTGCTGCAGCGGTTCGTGGTCGCGCCTGCTATTGTTCAACTCGAGCTCAGCTCATGCCGTTCGTGAGCCAACAAAGTAAGAAAAAAGTTGAAAATCAATACAAAGTTTCTCCCACAACTGTACAAAAACTGAGCAACCAAGACATCTATATATCACTCTGGTCATATCGAGTCCTATGTCAAACTAACAGTCGATGATTGTTAGTACCTTCTAATGAATGGCAAGACAAGAACTTTCTGATTCTTCTTTCACGAATCACACTTCACTCTCATCACTATTGTCAACTACAACAACTGCCTTTTCCGCCTTGGGTCTCTTCGAAGCTCTCGTAGAGAGAGAATAAGGGTAGAAAACCAAGACAAGTCTAATTAGAATGGACTCACCTCAAAAACTCATCACATTATTAAATATGAAAAATCCAGGTCTACAACATTATAATGTAATTGTGAACAAGTTATTTTTTTTAGGTAAAAAAATCAATACATTTTAACATCTAGTACAAACATAGAATTACACAAACAATCTTAGCAAAATATCTATTACAAATAGACAATTGGTCGAACCAATGTATTTTCACACACATAAGAAATGAAATTGGATCACCAGTTGAAGCTCTTTCGTAATACCCTCCATTTGCAGACTTAGATAGCTGAGGGGACATGAAATTCAAACTCTAACGCACAATCAAACTTAGATAGCCAAGGGGACATGAAATTCAAATTCTAGCACTATCGAATAACCGTACAATGTCCACATTATATAATCTACATGGCATACAATCGGATTAACCGGATATTATAAATTTATAATTCTGGTGGACTCCAGATACACAAATACTAGACATAGAGAAAATCTCACCTTATAAACTACCTCAATTATTAAAAACTATGTTCAACCCACATGGGTGGATTAAGAATATGGCAGGGATTTGTTTCAAAGAAGCGCTCAATATTTCCATCTTCCATGTTATAGATTCCCATATCTACACCTCCGCCTCTTGTCTGTTTCTTGATTTTCATGCATGAATAAGACTCAGGAAAATCATCGGTAACATATATGCAATTGGGTTTACAATGAGAATAGACAAAGAAGAATTGTGACCCAGAAAAAGCGATCTAGTACCCAAACTCTTGATAGGGTTCCAATTACTAGTGCTTAAATCAACCTCCCAAACAAGAAATTCATAAGTTCCATAAAAGAAATCTTCTTTACCCCCAGCCCCAGGCTCAGTACGTACTCGGTCGCAAATCCAATTTCGATCCCCTTCGTGAAACCACCAATAATGCTCCGTCTGATTCTACCATATAAAAATACTCTTGACGACAACTATATCCAAAAGGATACTGACCCACCTGCCGTCCAACCTTACCTTGCATGGCAAAAATTTGACCTGCATGATTAATAAATTACATATGGCAAAAATAGCATAAAATTGATCTTTGTAAAAAATTACATCCTCAATTGGGGCTGTACATATTCTCACTCCCATCCAAACCCGGTCACCTGGCCTGGACCAGGCCAATCTGTGGCGGAATCCGTAAATAATCATCGTAAGTGCTGGTGCCGACTCCGGATCTGGCGGATTGGACGATGGTGGTGATGACAAAGCGCACTTGCGTATACATCGATAATAGTATTTAGTAATATCTCTTGTTCCAAATTCCAAGGTCTCTATTCATGTCTGGGAAGGATTTGATTCTATCTTCAAGAGAAAGATTCTTCAAGTTTGGGAACCGAAGTTGTTGAAGTTGAAGATCAGGACGAGAAAAAGGGTGCAAAATACAGACACTGAAATCAGGGGAAATTTTAATAAGCCAACCCCGTGAAGAAAAATACCGTGTATGGTTAGCTGATTCTGGTAAAGTTACAAGGCGACTCATGCCCCTTGAAAGACTGAAGAATTTAATCACTAGATTATCATTATGATGTTCTTCTTCTAATGATACTTCTTGAGGACACATAAGCCAAGGAATCTGACTAGATTTGTACCTGAAATCGTTTTGAAGATCTGCTGCCTCCGATCTCCAATATGTGCAAACACCAGCAAAAGATACAAAATCCTCCCAAAGCTGTATACAAAATTCTCTGTGATATATACATTTATCATAATTGTGTACGATACATATCAACAGAAATTTTCAAAAAACGAAAGTTAAAAGTTACTAAAGTTTCCTAGTAGTGCTAGACAATAAGTTCAAATACTATTTTGAGGTATAAAAGAGAGAATCTCTAAGCCATTGTCCTCATAGCCTAGAATAAAAGTTGGGAGAAACATATGTATGTTATTGAAAGTTCAAATAAAGAAATATTTGACAAGATTTTAGCTTAATTATCATCAGCATTAGAAGTGTGAATCTTAAATTAAATTAATGCACAGATATTGTTGCCCTTCCGAATCAATCACACACAAATGCTTTACAATCGTCCTAATAAGACCATGAAAAAATCAGTTCTTCGCGCTCCGGTCCAAAGTCATCAGAATCCCATCTTCCATTTCCATCATCTTCATGATCTGCTTCTTGAAAGCCTGTATCAGGTGGTCTCTCCTGAAACTGGACACTTGGTGCATGCTGCAACTTAGATAGATTACCGAGAAGATGAGCTCTTATTTCATCCAAATGCCTACGCTTGTTTTTATTCTTCATATGACTGATTGGAGGCACATGAAGTGTATACTCAGCACCATAAATACTGTAAATATTCGTGTGATGGCCTCTCATCTTGAAGCTCCACACCAAGAGCCACGCCAGTAATCGTATAGCCACAACCACCCAACAACAATAGCGGCACATTGAAAGATCTCCTGTAGCTTACGCATTCAGCATGTCCTTTAATTGAAAGATTAAAACAACCTAATCTATCTCCACCCCAAGAATCAGCACCACATTGTAACACAAAGGCACTAGGCTTGTACACTTACATAGCTTTATTCATAATTGGTTTGAACAAATATTGGTAACCATCGTCATCAATCCCGTCTTCAAGTGGAACATTTAGTGAATAATATTTTCCTTTGCCAACTCCAACATCATCTTTATGTCCGGTGCCTGGAAAATAATTTCTGAATTTATGAAACGAAACGGTCATCACTCTATCAGTTGAGTAAAATGCCTCTTCTACGCCATGACCATGATGAATATCAATGTCCACATATAGAACACGATCTTGAACTTTAAGAAGTTCAAGAATGGCCAAAACGATATCGTTTACATAACAAAACCCGCCTGCCCAATTAATAGCTATATCACTAGTTACTTTATTCAACGTGACTGCAGCACCAACAGAAGCGCCGGCATAGGTTTGACAGAAAGAGTAAAGGCCATCGAAAACAGGACAGTCTTGACCAACATTGAAGCTTTTAATCTGTGTCAAGTGGTCTTGCTCTGTTTCAGGAGTAACGGACCTCAAGAACTTGATATAATCCTCATCATGGAACTTGCAAAGATCTTCATATTTAGGTAGAGTGGGTTTAAAAACTTGCATGTGATGGAGCAAGCCGTAGTCAGAAAGCAGGGCATGAGTCATTGTGATTCTGTGAGGTTTCATGGCGTGATTGCGACTTTAATAATAGTTACCAACTTCAAGGTCGTAAAAGTAACTAATCTTTCTCTTTACACTGTCAGCTCCAGGTGGTAGAGAATTCCCTCCGGTTTCCATTATCATACAATTGTGAAGAGATCTTAATCAACCCTTTCTTTTTCCATTTCTTCGCATTTGATTGTTATGAAATTGTTATAAGGTGAATGAAGAGAGAAATGGAGAGATCTGGATTTTATAGCGAGAAGGAGAGATTATTTTGTTTACCAAATCCAATGAGGAATAAGAAATCCTTTCTGGTTCAAGAAATCAAATCATTAGGCCTTTACCGCTCCTCATCTGAATTTTCCTTACCCGTCAAGGATTTAGATCATTATATCAATGTATTCTTTTATTGTACATCTGCTTTGGGGCTCAGCATCATATTTTTTTAACCTTCACTTCAGTGTAAATTCTTGATATAAACACTCTTGTGTCGAGCTGTTCCAAATGCGTACAGCGGTGGAGGCACGGCTTGTTGTCAACGTTTGAGGTCTACTTGCTGCTCCTATCAAACACTTGGACAAGCAGCATGTTTCAGCCGACTTGATCGCATCTGCAGTTAAGAAGGGCAGTAAGCATCGTCCCGATAACAATATCTATAGCAGTATTATTACCGTGGCATGAAAGTGTTGATAGATGAAAATAAACGAGTCATGTAGTAATTGGATAATAAGAGCTCGTATTCTTAGATACACTTATATTTTGAAAATTACAAGAAACTGAAACCACTCCTTAGCCCCAAAGCTTGTGCTTGAAAAGATCTTAAACCGTGGCAACAGAAAATCTTACTAACTAATAACAAGAACTAATTTCTAACGAAAGATGGCGGTTATTAGTTGGTTTATTAAATGACATTTGTTGCCCCCGAGCAATGTTTTTAGTAGTACATTCACTGAATTGGAAAATTTCTTCTCTCTCTATTTTGGAGGGACATCAACTGGACCTCAAACCCAACAACTGTATTTCAAGCAATTTAATTATTTCTAGCACAGTTCTTTCAGGAGTAAACACAAACACCTTTAACTTCACAAGGTCAGGGAATCATAGATTAAAATATCAACTTAACAGACTTTAAATTTCCCAGAAAAAAGAATTAGAAAATAACAAATGCTAGGGAGACATCCAAACAAAATGTATCGATTAAAATTACAATAAAACTTCACTAAACATGAGAAACTAACAATAATAAGGAGCATAAGAGATGTAGCTCACAATACCTTACTGCTGCAAGAGTATCAATAACCAAGATAGCTAGGATCCCCACCATACTCTGCAATCTGCTCGAGCTTAACGTTAAGTTAAACTAAAGGTGCACAAATAGTTTCCCTTTTATTTGTTTGTTTTTTTTTTAATTTAACATATTATTAAATTGCCCCTCATGTCCCCAGTGCTGCGGGGGCGCGTCTTCGATTCCTGCAAATTGTAGGAAATTTTAAAATCATGGTTGCGGTTTCCTCTAAGTAGAAGGGAATGAGTTCGAGATCTGCAATCCCAGAAAAATAAGAATAATTTCTTCTTAATTGAAATTTATAAACATGAATTTTATTTTGATTTCGATTCTTTAATTCGGAAATAGTTATAAATTGTAATTTTAAAATTTTCATAAAGATATTTTAGAAATTAAAAAAATAATATTTTAATTTCCAAATGCTATTCTCACTAAACATGGTTTACAAAAAAAGCAGCACATTATTTGTTTTATAAATGCACTCTGTATTACTGCTACAAATTCTACTAATATCTCTTGAGCATTTTCATTTTTATCTCAAAAGCTTTAACAAGTAAATAATGTTAATATAAAAACTTGACTCCAGTTTCTCTTTAATTTCATGTGACTGGTTAGTTGCGAACATGGCATGTTACTGGAATATGCATTGTTTTTAAATGAAGCTTGAGATTTTAATATGAAGAACCAATAACTAATGTCATTGATTGTTTCAGAAAAAGTAATTTGATTATGATTTTAGAAAGGCAAAATAATATCTGGTTATAGTAATAATTTCATTCTTTTTAAAACCAATGGAACCTAAAATATGGGAGGAAACTAACAAGATATTAAAATGTATATTTATAAATATTTTCTTTAGTATCCTTTATTTAACTCATGTTATTTGTTTAATATTTTACATAGAAAATTTCGTCGAGTGCATACCGACTCCATTGGCCATGGCGTTTGGAGAATGATTAAGATGGAAGAAATGCACAGTACGATTTCAAAATTCTGTTTGTACAAATTTACCTGAGGAATGATTAAGATGGAAGAAATGCACAGTACAATTTCAAAATTCTGTTTGTACAAATTTACCTGAGGAATCAGTATTTTAATGCTGGGCCATCCGGAGGATTAGATAATAATTGTAATATTTACCACTCGTCGTATCTTTTCCTTAGCTTAATCCATTCGGACTAAAGCTTTAATTAGTTTGTTCGATGTAGCTTTGCTTGTATTTTTGATATTACATGCGTTATAAAAAAAATGTTTAACGGCCTTCAAAAATCTAAATTTTAAAATTTTTCTATTATAGGTAAAATAGTTTTCTTTATTTCAAAAACTTTAATTTTTTTTTCAAAAATTAAAAAATCCAATCAAACAACAAATGAACATTAAAAAAATAAATAAAAAGACACTTTTGGCCAAGAATGAAGTCATAGCTAATATGCAGTAAGCTAATTCAATTAAATTATAGCCCATATTACTACAGATTATCCATTTAAGCATAACTTTAATATTTGCCTCCAGATAGAGAAACAATTTTCAACCCACCGAAAAGTGAGTGCTTGCAAATAATTTTCACTTATTTTTTTTTTCAATAAAAAGGTGATTTAAATAATTTAAAAATATCAATTATTAATGTTCAATAATTCAATTAAAATAAGAAATCATCATCCTCGCACTAATTTCGAACGAAAATTTGTTTGTGATTGTTGGGTGGGTGGGTGTGTGTTAAACCTAAAATTATTTAAGAAAACAACAGAAAATACATTGTAAACATACATAATAATATAATAAGGTTTATTATTGAGATCCATAATAAGTTGAGTTAAATTCAGACTCCAGAGCCAACAAAGTAAGAAAAAAGTTGAAAGTCATTACAAAGTTTCACCCTGCAACAGTACAAAACTGAGCACCAAGACATCTATCATAGTTATGTAACCTAAATCCGTAGATCACTCTGGTTATATCTAGGCCTACGTCAAAGTAACTGTCGATGATCGTTAGTACCTTCTAATGAATGGCAAGATAAGAACTTTCTGATTCTTCTTCACAAATCACACTTCATTGTCATCACTACTGTCAACTACAACAACTGCCTTTTCTTTCTTGGGTCTCTTTGAAGCTCTCGTTCCCCTTCCTTGTTCTTCCTTCGAGATTGCATTATTATCATGCTGCTGCTCGGAGTTGCCACACTTACTGATTACTTCAAGAATTCTACTCCCATACTTTCCCGTTTTCAACTTTCCAATTATCTTCTCCAGCTGCAACATTAAATAACAAATATTTTATAAATTCCACGGAATCGAAAAATTGTTAAAAATTTCTTATGCACGAATGCAGGTTTAGGAGTTCTAGCAGCTTTGCCAGCCTTCAAAGAATTTAGGTTTAAAGAGACGTCACCAGGACAAACTAGAATTTCATTCAAACGAGCATGGAAAGATAGGTGCTCTAATGTCATGCATCCTAAAAGGGACAATTGAAATGATTGGAACTTGCCTCTTCCATCGTACTGGGTTTCCGGGCACTTATCAATCTGATCAGTTGACTAGACAAAACAGAATGAGGGAGCATTCCTCCATGAATTGAAGCAAATTCCTTTCGCAGTTCATCAAGTTCAAACTCCAAAGCAGATGATGTTAAACTACGTTTAGTCGATTTCTTGTTGTCGGTTGTATTCTTCTGTACACTAGAAATCTCGAGTTTAATGATCTTCTTCCCTGTTTGTGGAAGGATAGAAGTCAGTATATTGGCAATTATATGAAATACTAGTATGATACATTAGTGAAAGGAGGTATTAAAAGTAGATTTTCAATCTAGTATAGTAATTAGACTTGTTCATCTTATTATCCTGATTATTAAGATTAACGTAAAATAAATATTAGTTTATTCTCTATACAAAATTTACACGAATTGAAGTAATATAAAATCAACATAAATCATATCAGGATAACAAGATGAGACATGAATATCAAACTAAGACCGTTATGTGCACAAATGAACAAAAAATTCCCGTTGATCGTGCAGATTGTAAAATTAGAATTCAACAATACCAAAAACGAACGTGCACAAAATCTAATCCTACAAATCTGATGATCAAGATTTGTAACCTGACATCTTCTTTGTAAATGAAAGCATCACCTTGTAATACTAGTTTTGCTAGTGGTCCGATTGTTACATATGCATTTGTTGAATAAGCTGTATGCTGAAATTCTTCACTCTACATCATAAACATATTTCAATTACAATCAAGACAGAATTATACTACAAATAGCATCAGCAGCAAAGGAATTTTTTAAAAAAAATATTATGAAAAATAAAAACAACAAAACAAATCCAAGAAGGTTGGGTATCATCCTATTAAAAAAAAAAAAAAAGGAATAAAATTGTTCTTATCATCTGCTACAGATACTCTCTCAAATTTATAAATGGCTGAGCTAAAATTTCTTTTTCTGGAATATCTATTCTCCTCTGTGTTATTGACAATATGAACAAGAGAAATTATCTTTTAGAAAATTTAGTTGCGATTACGTCCTTCAAACAAAACTTCACATGAGATGCGTACATACCACTGGCACCTTTGAACTCAATTGACATGTCAAAATTAGGCATTATCCTTTTAAGTCAGTAACCAGATTTGGATAAGTAAATAAGCACAAGTGAGTTAATAGAAATGGTTAAAGCTCTAAAGGGTATGATTCTCACCTTAAAACAAACTATTATAAGCAATGAGTTAATAAAAATATACCAGGGATAAAGGGTGCAATTCTCACCAAAACACGATCTATTATAAGCTGCAATACAAGCTGTTCTATTTCCTCTCGTTTCAGGTCAGAATCTGCATTAACCCAAAAACGTAAAATTTAATGGGAAAAAATGACGGTAGAGAGAGAATAAGGACAAAAACCAAGACAAGTCTAATTAGAATGGACAGTGGTGTCACCTCCAAAAAGTTATCACATTATTAAATATGAAAATCCAGGTCTATAACATTATAATGTTATTGTGAACAAGGGATTGCAGTAAGAAAAAGATACAGTTCATGAATTTGAAAAATAGCTAAGAGTACTATACATATCAACCAAGAATTTCTAATAGTAACAAGCAATATTTTGAATTTGTAATTTACTTCACCTCGGGTAAAAAGGTAAATTTTACAGCCATAATGCTATAGGCTAGCAGAGAGCACAGTGTAAACATTTAGGCTTACATTTGCCATCTAATGGGGCAGAAATCTCTCTCTCTCTCTCTCATTTGATTATACACCACATACATCTCAGTTTGTCGTTGAAGAGATGCTATTTTCCTTCATTAATTAGTCATACTTCCTTTCAGTCTCCGATATAGGAATATGATTGCCTAATGCCAATATTTCCAACACCTAGAGAACATATTTCCATGTAGAAGTGAAAGGACAGCACCTCTCTCGCTGTCATTTCATCATAGTTTTCTATCCCTTTTTATGTAACCATTTCATGAACTTAATTTTGGGAATTACTCATATTTATCAAATGTAAAAAGAGAATCCCCAAAAGTTAATGCCTCTACACCTCAAGGCTTAAGGATTAAAAATTTTAAACTCACTTTTTACAGAACCTTATAGCTATAAAGCTCCAAATAAGAAAATATATTTACTCTTTTAGCAAAAGTTTACTTCCTACCTGATATTTCCACTATCTAACCTCCCCCATCTTACAAAACAAAATAAAAGGAAACAAATTGATTTTTTGATTTGCCCAGTACTACAGATAGACATATGATATGTGTATGAATATCCAGATCATTCATCTTGGACATGGTGAAGAAATATGAAGCCATTAACCAACCTATTTCCTTGAGCTTCATTTTCATTTTATCTACCAACTGCAACATCGTCAATCTCTGATCATTGTCTTGAATATCTTGCAGCAAAGAAATGATACACCGTGCATGACCTGCAAATCATAGCATATCAAGTAAAACTAAGATAACTATGACGTAGTATATCCATCAAGCTATGTATGCGTTAAAAAAATATATATATTTAAAAGAACATAAATCAGTAGAGAAAAATTGAAACAACAGGAAAATTTCAATATAACCCATCTAGAGATTTTCCAGGGTCAAAGCAGATAAGTTTAGTCAATGAGAAAAACTGGCAACTGGAAGAAACAATATTTTTAAAGTTTTTAAAAGTAATTGGCAAGGTGGAATTACGCTCAAAAAGTAGTTCATTGAGTATGAACCAAAAATATGGTTTTCGATGAAATCATGATTTGCTGGGACCAAGGGACCAACCAGGACCACCGTGCAAAAGAGATTAACTTGCTGGAGCTTTTCAAAAATTACTAGATGCGCTTTCTCAAGGTTCCAGAGTAACAGATACGTAAAATGAAAGGAACAAGAAAAACAGTAGTACGCAAATAATCTCCTGGAAATAAGCAAGCCAGAGTTGTATATATGGACAGATTTGAACCTTTAATGAAAAAAAATGGAGTTCCAGAAATTTATGCAATTATGATGGAAAAAAATGACATACAACTCAGGCACAAAATACAAAGTAAAGTAAAGAGATAATAAATGAAGGCAAAAAAACAGACCAGCATGAAACCAGTGTTTGATCACAAAACTAGACTATAATCAATAAGCAAAGCAGAATCAGAAAATGACTGAAGAACTAAAATGCATGCATTTGTACATGTGTATGTATGTCAAATAGGAGAGAAAGAAACATACGAGTTACATCAACTTCGCTAACCTCGCATGAGAATGCACAAATGTCGCACATCCCTAAGAGAACACAAAGTTATGATTATGTTATTCCAAATAAGCGTAACCAAAGAGACAAAAGTGTAATATAATAATACTATGTTTAACAACCAATAGTACCATTGCAGTCTTGTAATGGCTCCGCAAAATGCCTGAAAAAAGTACTTCGTCGGCATTGTTTCTTTGACTAAAACAAGAGGAGATTTTAATCAAAATCTAGAAACAAAAAATCTGCATAGCATTTTACTGGTCAATGTGGCATAATTTTTAAATGCATTGCAAATCCAGTGGTCTATTTATTGCTAGGCCTCTGAAAAGACAATAGGGACAAGAAGGGATATATATATATATATATATAGTCCTTCTCTAGTGAGGGTATCCGTTAAAGTGAGGATGTCCACTAAAATACAAAAAAACACAGATTTCAATAATTGAAAACTGTATTTTTTTGCTTCTTAGTGGTATCCTCACTTCATTATAATGAAGGATGCCCTCACTAGAGAATGATTATATATATATATATATATATATATATATATTTCCAACTCGGGAATCCCTTTAAAGTACGAGATGAATTTACAACGTTGTAAAATAGTAAAAAAAGAGGTTTACAACGTTGTAAACTCGTCCCGAATTTTAATAAAATATGGGATTCTCATATTAGAACCTGACTCATATATATATCTTCTCAGGTGCAGACATCCGCATAGTTTAAAATGTGAATGTCCACACCTGAGAAGCTCCGTGTATACACACACACACACGCACAGAGACATATATTTGACGATGAAGAAGATTCAAAAATCACTGAAGAGTCAATTGCTGATCCAGCACAAAAGTAATGTAAAAATATTCCATAACAGTATCTCCTGCAAAAGCCACAAGGCAAAAGTGGAGTTCTGCAAATTACATGGCAAAACAGATATACCTGCAAAAGGCCACACAACAAAAGTTTTTTAATTCAGGAGCAATAATGTATATTCAATAATTATTTTGCATTAAATAACTTGTAAAAAAAAATAATGTATGCTAAGAAAGCAAGAACAAAAGCAATGGTTGGGAGAGCAAATAGCAAAAGGAAAAAACATGTGAAAAGAGGAAAAAGCAAATGCAAAATTCAAATGCATGATATATCGTGGAAACATGCTCAGGGAATTTTTCAGTATGAAAAGCACGTGAAAAGAGGAAAAAGCAAACGCATAACTAATGCATGATTCACTGTGGAAAGATTCGCAGAGAATATTTCAAGATGAAAGACAAGCACTATCAAGAAGACAAGAATGGGAAATCATTACTCAGAGTTTGTAAAAGCTAGTTAGAAGGCAATGAAGGCAGGCTTCAGACTACTCCCTAACATCAAAATACTCTTCTCTCAAAAATTTTAGTTTTATTGTATTCAATCCAGTGTATTCAATTCTGAAGTTGTATCCAGTCTTCAAAGATATAGGAGCATCAAAACTTGTAAGTTTTACTTACAATCAATCCATCAATTTTATTTCAATTTCTTGCTTTCAATTTATTTATTGTTATTTTATGTTTTAAATTTTGTGTGCATATTATTGTATTTGAAATATGATATAGCTCTCTATAAGCGTATGACTAAAAACAACCAAAATATATTAATTGAAGCTGTATTAGAAGATAGACCTTTTGAACATTTACTTTATGTTTTAAACGTATAACTAAAAACAACCAAAATATATTAATTGAAGCTGTATTAGAAGATAGACCTTTTGAACGTTTACTTTATATGTCAAAAAGAACTACAAGCTTACAAAATCAACTCATACAATCCGAAGAACAACTTTAAAAATTAGCTTGTTAAAATATTTATTACTTGATCCTGTCTATTGGTATAAAAGCCAATATTAATGGTCTTTAAAGGAATATCTGTCTTCATAGTGCTTGTTTTTCATCCTGAAATATTTCCTAAGCATGTTTATACAATGCATCGTTTCATTTGAATTATGCATGTTTTTTTCCCTCTTTTCACATGCTAGCGAAAAAAAAAAACACTAGCTCACCCAGAGATGGCCCAATTTCTCCAGCAAAAAGCCATTTTCAGTTCAAAACTTGTTTCAGCAAAAACAAAAAATGAGTACAAAAAACATTTGAAAGAAATCTTGCACAATTTTTCGACCATGAAAAAAATTCAAAAACCACTAAAGAGTCAATTGTTAATCTAGCACAAAGTAATGAAAATGATTGTTATGGAATATTGTATATATGTTCCGTAATAGTATCTCCTGAAAAAGTCACATTGCAAATCCTGAAAAAGTCACATTGCAAAAGTGGAGTTTTTTCAATCACACAACAAAAAATTTAGGAACAATAATGTGTGTTCAATAATTATTTTGACTTTAATAATTTTTAACAAAGATATATATATAGAGTTACTATCTAGTAAGTGATCTCTTACTTTAATATAGTAAGGAAAGTGCTAAAAGACAGAAAAACACAATTTCCAATAACAAAATTAAAATGCGTGTTTACCATGTCTTTTGATCACTTAGTGCAAGATTACTCATATATAGATGCTCTATTTTTTTTGTGTTAGAAAGTCACAATGGTATTTAAAGAATTCTTGATAACAAGATTTATGTTTGAGGGATGATTACAAAAAAAAAAAAAAAAATTCAAGTACAGAAGATTGTAAAAGCATCTCTAGAAGGCTCTTCAAATGAGATTTCACATCTCATTTGAAGAGCCACATTAAACATAAGGGCTCCAAAGAGCTCTTCAAGTGAGATTGTCCTTCTCTCTCTTCAATAGTGAAAAGTGACTTCTCCCTCTTCAAATAATTTTTTTTTTCAATTTTAAATGAAGAGAGAGAAGTACTATAAATACAGAGAAATACTACAACTATATTATTGAAAAAATGGAGGGTAGTTACATTTGGTTAGAGAAGAATTTAATTAAAATAATTTAAACTTGTTTCTATTTAAACTTTAAAGAGTCTTTCAGGAGAGAGCTTTATTTTCTCACTCTTTTATTTGCCACATAGGTGAGTATAGATGAGTCTTTTGGTGATGCTCTAATCCAACATTACTCTCACTTGCAGCTTTACAAGTTGATATATAACAGACTTTAACAAGTAAACCAATATATAGACTGCAAAAAGGCTACATTCAAGGACCCAAATGAAATAAGAGCCAAATACTAGCCTCTAGAAAAGATACTGCTGAGTTATACCAATAGGTATTTTTCTCAAGAAACAAAATGTCTAATTAAATGTAAAGCCCATAGATATAGTATCAGCCTATCAGGCATTAATAAGTTACTTTATCACAAATAAGATGTCAATTTAAACATAAAACACCTAGTCTCAGCGAGCATTAAAGTTATCTCATTTTTATTTCTAAGAAACATAAAATATTCATTAAAGAAAGAACTTTATAGGAAAAAGGACAAGCTGGACAAGTTGTCTGCAAGAAGATGCCCATAGGGACCAAAAGACAATGCAGGTTTCATCATTACCAACAAACAAAAGCCTAAGCCATCATACAGATTATGTTTCCTGATTAAGAATGTGACTCAAGCAGCTTAATGAATTATACTTACTCAGAATGTAAGTTAAAAAAGCTTCCAACGATATATGTATACAATATCAACGTGTGTGTTTAACCAATGATATGTGGAGTTATGACTAGGTCAATAGCACATAGGATCACCAAAATAAATAATAATAAAAATTAATGAAAGAAAGCAGCAGTACCTGACTATACCGTACAATGTCGTAGAGATTCTGCAATCCAGAGTTCTCATAGAAGACCATTGAACTCTGCTCAGAGATGAGTGTCACTACTAACAAATACAAGAATAATTGAGCAAATATGATAAAATTTGTGGCTTCAATGAAAGTCTTACCTGCCTGGGAACATCAGCAGGCCTAAAATAGAGAAGGCACTCAGAAGGTAGCCCATCTCTACCTGCACGACCACTTTCCTGCACCAAGATTCAACTGTAAAAACAGACATATATAGGAAAAAATAGAAGGCTTAATAAAAAGCTTGTTAGGAGAGAGTTAAAAACCTGGTAATATGTTTCCACTGATTTACTCAGACTATGATGGATGACAAACCTGACTACAAGCAGGTAATGATATTAGGAATACACATATATGTATTATCTGATAGACCGAGAACTATCAGAAAACAAAGAGAACAAAAGTGCACGATACTGAGGAATTATTCTCTTAGTACAAAAAATTATGGAGAAATAATACAAGAATGCCTCTCAGTGCAAAAGCATGGAGATATAATACAAGAATACCTAAAAGACATCATATCTATGTATGTGTATTTATGCATGCACATGCTCATTTGAGTATGTAGATAAAGTTATAAATGGCAAGTAAAAAAAATATCAATAAATTGGCTGTAGGAGTGGGGGAAACTTCAATGGCCAATTGCATTTATTAATTGCAAGCAGGCTTTTTTCTCATGCATGCAACAAAAAGATAAAGTTAATGTCCAAAATCAAGGGAATAGAGATAAACAAATTTGCAATCCTGATGAAATAACAAGGTGTAGCCCAGTTTTCCAAGAGAACTTTCATGATCAGACAATTATGAGAGCAATAAGAATTAGTTAAGAGATGATTTTATAGAAGGAAGTTATTGGAAAACTTGCACTGATTACCACATATAATTAAGAATCAGCCCTGCTTCTCTGATTTCCATATCGTTAAAACAATATTTTCATAATGGCAACCCCTTAATTACCAATTCAAATACATAAATGAAGTCTTTAACCGCTTTTACACTGTTGTCCTATTTTCAGCAATCTTTGCTCTTTTTTCCTCTTTTAATCCAGCCACTTTGGGCACTCAAATCTAAACCATACCAAGCCAAAATCTACGAACTAATTCTGTACTTTTCTACTACAATATTATATTGCAAAGATCAAACTTTTAGTCAAAGTTCAGACGTTATACCCTATGGTTGCTTTAGCTTCTCCATAACTTGTAGAACTCGGATACTTCATAGATTTAGTATTAGCAATTAAAGATAGTGTGTGCACAAGTTGACCCTAAAGGAAAACCTCAAGCAAAAAAAATACATTACTAACATTTCTGTCGCATTCTGTTAAAACTGGAATTTTCTAGTTCATAGCTAGTCACAACCATCAGCAGAAGCAAATTTGCAATACTAACCATCTGGTTTGTTGATCCCCATACCAAATGCCACCTGATACAAGCAAATGAATCAGAACAAAAAATGATTATTAACACCTATAAAGAATGTGATGATTGCAATATGCATACCGTGCCAACAATGACTTGCAGCTTATTTTTGCTCCACCTTTGTCATGAAAAAAGGAAAATACATAAGACTCTTAACTGTGAAACCAAAGTAACAATTTCATTATTGCTCACTGAATACGGCTTCAAAATGTTTGGATATTATAGCTAATACGGCATAGAAATTTGAGGTAATGTTTTTCTAACATACTGGGAGTTCTCTAGACTGCAATATCATACAGTTAACCACCATCTCATTATATAGGCCTGGTTCCGAAAACTTTCAAAAGGAAAACATTTCACTCAAGTAATATGATGTACATAATAAATTCAGCAGCAATCCGACTTTTGCATTCACCTCATATGAACATTTTCACGAGCATTTACATCCATGTCTGCATGATAATAATCAGCTGAAATTCCTCTCTGTCGCAACTCTTGTGCAACCTACAACTCTTGAAAGTATGAGACAGAAACAAATATAACTCCATCCAGAAGCTATATACTGTTATCTAAGATCCAAAACACCAGGAATCTCATGGATGTGTTAGAAATAAAACCAACGAAGCATCTCAAGTTTCATTGGAAAAATAAAATTCTAGCCTCATAAAGTCTTTTAAACAACTTCAACATATAAAAGCCCTGGGGGCCAAACATTTCCAGAGGGCTTTATTGGTTTTCTTACTGATAAGTATAGTGAGCAACATGATAAAGTCAATAATGGCTAACAGATGCAGATAATAAATAAGCAAAAAAAACTAAACTTCTTGAAAAATTAGTTCACCGTTATCAAGAAAATGTGATGATTGAATGTCGAAAAATTCTAAACAACACGATGCTCAGAACTTTTCACATATCCTCAGAACTTCTAACACTTACAAAGACAGCAACCAAAGTATGAAGAATGATAAATTCCTAATGCACACTAATTAACAAAATTGAAGTCAAAACAGCTCAAACTCAAACCTAAGAATCAGGGGCTTCCATGTTCTCTGAATTCCAAGAACTACCTTCCTTCCTTATTTATCACAATTGGGATGCAGTAATGACTTGATCTAAAGGCTGGTTGTTTTTGCTGTATTTTGATGATTTCAGGAATTTTTAATGTGTCCTATCAACTTTTGAGCTATCCTAGCCTATAGCTTATAGGCACAATATGCATAACTTGTTTCCTTTTTGTACATCTTCATCTAATATAATATAATGCTTTTTGTCTCTTATCAAAAAAACTGAGCCATCTACCATTAACCTATATGGAGGATATGTCATCCTCTGCAACTAAAATTTGGATCTCAAGTAGCTTATAGATGTGTGGATACCATGGGACTAAGGCTCTACTGACGTTTAATACTTGCTGTAATCTAAACGAGGTTGTCTGACTGCAATTGGGGATGGAAGATCCCACGCAGTAAGGTAATTTTTGGAATCATGTACTGCAAATGACTTCTTTCGTATTTATATGTTAAAGGTCCAAATTTCATGAGGTCATGTCAGATTTTCAGTAGGAATAAACTCGAGTCATGGGATGAGTATTTTGTGCAGCAAATCCGTGCAGCACTTAGACAACTCTTGCGTGAAAGTTGCTAAGTAAGCCTATTGAGCTTCTCGGCTTGCTAAGCAAAGTTGCTTGTGGAAGAGCTAGAGAGAAGATTGAGCAATTGAGCCAAAGAGGAAGTATTTTACTCACAAGAGTGTGAGTACAAGAGAGCTTGATAGCTTACAAGATTGCTTGTATCAACTCACCACACAACTTTTTCTAAGCATGTCCCTAGATAAATACGTTTGGAGCACCAAGCATCTAGTTAGTCACTTAATCCCTTGCAAGACTGACAAGAACCATTAGTGAAGTTATAACAAGTCCTGATCGATTGAAAACATTGGGAGTAACCCATGCTTCTGTTACCATATTCACAAGGTTTGGCACTAAATTTTATCTTAATCAACGGTTCGAAATGAATGATTTAAATGTCCACTTGAATGGAAAAAACCAGAGTAAGTCATTTATACACCATTCCAACTAATTTAACATAAACACCATGCACATAATAAAAGCAAGATATACTAATGTCCAAAATGATAAAACATGAAAAATAAGAATGAAAGGAAAGGATGGTAAAGGATAAGACAAGATAGGACTGATGAAAATAACAGCAGACGCAGACACAAACCTGTTCACATTCCTTTCTGGAGAAGCAATATACTATCCCCGACTCACTATTTGGATAAGATTCCTGTATATATTTCGCAATTTCATCAATAACCACCTTACCTACCGATGACTTTTCTCTTACCTGCAACTCAAGAAATCATCACATTAGCACTGAAAATGTTAGGTTCAAGTTCAAAATTCCTGAGAATCAAACAAAAATTACCAATAACTATACCATATAAAAGAGATTTGGCCTATTGATTGTGCTGACAAATTTAACGCATTTTCGAATGTGCAACATTTCCATCAGATCATTTTGGACTTTCTGGGTAGCAGTTGCCTGCAATATATTTTAGAAATTAAAATTTTTGAAATTGGCCCAAAATTGCAATTAAAGCGGAAAAAATATATATATACAAGTAATCTCCAATAACTACATGAAGGAGAAAAAAATAATGACATACAGTCAAAGCCACCATAGGAACATCAGGAAACTGAGTCTTGAGAATGCCCAGGTTCTTATAATCAGGGCGAAAATCATGACCCCACTGACTACAACAATGTGCCTCCTGCAAACCAACCAATCAAACACACAGCTGTGATGACATTTAGCATATAAATGTCGTGAAGATAATCATTTTTTGAAGATTGACATCAAGTATACTTAGCATGCTGCCCTATATGACATATAAGTTCATTGGTATCATATAATAGGTTGGAAAGTAGTTTGAGTAAAAATCAGAAAGCACAACTCCAGTTAAGCCTACATGTAAAAAGGCCATTTCCACATTTTAATCAATAAAGTACACTTCAGGTAAGTCCCTTTGTAATGACACATAATGATGAACGGGCATAACATTAATTTTATTTTAATAAAAGATTTTAACATCTTTTACTATGTACCAAGTTTCTTTAACAGCTCTCACCCATTTCTCCATACCATGTCTGGTAACCTTCTTTTTACTACCCTGACAACCTTATTGTGTAAGATGAATGCAGAAAACATTGACCAAATGCATACTCATCCTCATATAAACTTTCTTTTATTAGACTGTCAATACTTTCCTAGAATTATCACAAAAATGAGACTACTGAGCAAGGGTTGAGAAAAATAACAGGATGAACAGCCATTTACTATAAAATCAACGATGAAAGCAGAGTATATACACTCCAAAATCAAGAGTAATATGTTGAACTATAAACTCACATCAATAGAAATTAAAGACAAACGACCAGCATGATGGCACTTTTCAAGTTTTGACATGAATCTCTTGCTCTTTGATATCTTTTCCGGTGTGACATAAAGCATTTTGAGCTCCCCTTCACCTTTCTCAAGGGCCTTGTATATGAACTTCTCATCTTCCTTAGAAGTTGTTGACGTCAACATGTGTGCTGGAATGCCCAAAGCAGCCAGGCACATTACCTAAATAAATAGATGGTCGTTAGAACGCTTTGTTTTATACCTAAATAATGATGATAATAACTATAATAATAGTAACACCTGGTCCTGAATCAAAGAAAGCAACGGACTGACAACAAGAGCAATTCCCTTGCGAAGGATAGCTGGAAGTTGATAACAGAGGCTCTTGCCACCACCTGCAGCCATAATCACCAGAACATCTCTTCCACTCAAGACGGCATTTATAATCTGATATCAAGACTGACAATTAATTAGTAACTTTCTAAACCATTGTTACAAAACAAAATACTAAACGAATTAAAGGCCACCCAAGAAAGTTTTACAAATTTCAAGCTACAAGCATTTATTCTAAAACTAACAATCAATTCAAAACTCACAAACCCATAATGCGTTCAATAGCTACAAATACAATGCAGCAATAACCTCTCGCTGATTTGCACGATACGCGGGAATGCCAAATACATTGAGCCTAACATCATCAGCTCGAGAATCCCACTCAAATGCCCCGGACCAATTCTCAACAGCAGTTGAGCTTGAGCCACCAAATTGAATGGGGCTTCCACGTGATGCCTCAAATGCTTCTAACAAAGACTTTAACTCTGATTGCCTCTCATACAACTGATCTTGTCTATCAACCAACTGCTTTATCTGCTCTGTAAATGTTAAGTCAAGAGATGATTAAAGCTAATTAATTAAATTAAATTAGTTGAATGATATAGAATAAGTATTTACTAATAGAAATCGATTGTTATTGCACCTTGGACAAGTCGTATCTCAGCGTCCACGTTTTCTAATTCTTGTAAAATTTCTTCAGTTTCCATTTCGTCTTTTTATCTTTTTCCCCCCTTTTTTCAGTGGAAACACAAGGTTTGGCTCTCAATACGACCTTCTCAGGCCTAACAAGAGAGACGAGATTTTAGTCATTTACTTTTGAGTTTTTATATTTCATTAAATAAAAAATAGTTTTTTTTTTTTAGGGGAAATTAGCAAAGAAGGGCCAAAGTGGCCCAATTACATCAAAAGATATAATGGGCTCGATGTACACTATTATTTTTAGTTTTTGTTACTTAAGATGTTTATAAATTTTTAATAAGTTCGTTTTTTTAAAATGATATAATTTAATTAAACTTTATAAAAAGTGACAAATCTGTTACCACTAATAATAACAACAATAACCTTAAAAAAGAAAACAATTTAAGACCCTATTTAGTATTAAGGTTGGATAGACGAAGTTTAAAAAATATAATATTAAAATATTTAGTAAATATTAATTGTTGTGATTTGAAAGTTAAATATATATTTAGTATGACTTATTTAATGGTCAAAAGTATTTATTTAATCACATAAACTCTTTTAAAAATTTTTGATATTCTTTGTTTGTATTTTGAGTAAAGTTTTTAGAGATTAAGGTGGCCTTTTTTAAAAAAAAAATCTGAATAAACCTGAATTGGTCTGAATTTTGAATAAATCTAAATATCTGAATCTGAATTATATGTTTATTTTTTTATTTGAATGATATGTTTATTTTTTTATGTGAATCTCTGAAAATAAATATTAAGTTGTTTCTGTTTTCAACTTAAAAAATAAAAAACGTGTACTCTTATATTTATATCTTTATTAAATTTGAATGTTAAATAAAATATATATATATATTGCTTGATGAGTCAGGTTCCGCCCATTCCATTGGCAAAGTTCATGAGCTAGTGTTCTCCAAATGTGCCAAGTCTTATGTACTCTAGCAGTAGTGGGCGAAGCAAAGGGTGGAGCTAGTTCAAAAGGGAAGTCAGCTCCTTTAATACCGGCCCATATCTAACTTCACCTATCTAACTGAAGGAACTCGTCCAAGGAAGACTTGCTCAAGACTTAAAGAGAGAGTATTGCATAGGAAAGCATAGACAAAGAAGCGATGCTGCTAAGATCTGCAGTTGATTTAGCTTTAGCGGGCGCACAACACAACCCATTCTCTGCTCTTTTCTTGAGCCTTTCACACTAAACTCTTCGATCCTGCCCTGCGCCGATATATATATATTTTAAAGAATATAAATACCATAATATTTTAACACATATATGCAAAATTAAGTTCAAGTGAATACATAATAATTTTAGAATTATAATATATAAAATACTATAAGTTTCAAATTTTATTACAAATTCTCAATAATAGTACATAATATAAGATGAAATTATTAGTGGGTAAATGTGTATGGGTAGATTTTGGGATAAGTATAAAAAATAAATTATAAAATAGGGATATTTTTTATATAGTTGGCTTATTCAGATTTCTTCATTTAGTAAAAAATAAAAATAAAAATTAGCTTATTTTATTAAGTCAAAATTATCTAAAAAGTCCTATTAAGTTATAAAAATAAACACATCTAATTAACTTAATTAATTAAGTTAAGTCACTTTAAGTCATTAAGTTAAAATACAAACACACTCTAAATAAGATATTTTGTCTATATTAAAAAAACTCAATTTTAGATTTATAGGAGTAAAAATTACAGTGCATTTTCAAAGAATTAAATTGTCTAAAATATTTTAAATTTAATTCACAATCTTATTTCATAAATATAAATTTAAAAATTTTATATAAGCAATTTTACAATATTTAATAAAGGTTCTCGTTGACAACTAAATAACTAAAATATACTAAACGGAACCTAAGTTGATTTAATCTATTACCTTAATGATAAAAACTTATAATATATTTATTATTTTTATCAAAATTATTATTTAAAAATTATATTTACTACACACTATTAACTTTTATTTCATAATTATAATTTTTTAATTTAAAAGCCACAACCTCAATAATAATTGGGACTTGAAGCCAAAACCTAAAAATATAAATAGAATTCTAATTACAACTAAGCTGTGCCTTAATGACAACAAAAATGTATTACCAAAATGGAAAATAAAAAAAATTGAGCATTAAAATATTTGCTAGGATCAGAAGAGTACAAAATTGTAATTAAAAATAAATAAATAAATATCTTCTGGCCTTTATAATATTTCATAACCTCAAATCGCTGTCTCCAATCTTTCCCGTTCGCATCGTCTCTTTCCTTACTGTCTAGGGCAAAAGTAAACAAAAGCAAAAAAACAGATCAAACTTATTAATGTTTCCTCCAAATTCTCTCCAAATCAACCCAGGATTCGTCTAATTTCTCTCCTTATTCTCTTCGAATTCGAAATCAATTTCCCTCTTTTCTAAATTCTCTGTGCGTTTCACTTATTTTTCACATAAATATTAAAAATCGTTAGGGTTTTGAATCAATTACTATGTTTATATCATCTTCATCTGTTACTTCCTCAATTACAATCCGTCAGAATCTTCGCGTGTTCGGTCCCGGCCTCAATCCTTTCTCTCCCTATTGCATTGCCAATCACTCCCGCTAAATTTTTTCTTTTTTTTTCTTTTTAATCGCTTATTTCTTCTTTATCATGTAAACTAATCTCACGGTGTCGTTTCGTGTTTTCTTTTTTTCTCGTTTTGCTTCTAATTCGTAAGCAAAAATTAATTAATCAATCAAGACTTTCTTTGTTTGAATTTGATATATAATTAATTAGCCAATTAAGAGAGAAAGAAAGAAGGAAGAATGATAGAAAGCATGGTGCATGAGCAATTGGGTCCGTTTTCGCTGCAGCGTAAGGCTTCTAGAAAGCGGTTCTTTAAGTCAGTGATCGATACTGACGATAGGGGCTGGACTCCTCTTCATATCGGTGCCCGTAAAGGCGATATCAAACTGGTACGTTATTGTTATGTTTCATCCTAATTTTTATTTCTCTAATTTGTTTGATATAATTATTAATTTGAGTGAAGACCAAAAATTTATCTTTATATGTGTGCCAACAATGACCTTCAGTTTCCGAATTTGTATATGGTTCACTTGGAGCTGCTGATAGTTGTTTATAGAATTGGTTTATCCTGCATTTGGTTTTGGTCTATTTATTTTAGTTGTGTATTGTTTGTTTGGTTGTGATTGCTAGTATTTGGGAAATAGTTAAATAAATGTATTTATATGTACTTTTTGAATAAATTTTGTTGTTTAGTCATCCATATTGCTAAATTTAGTTTTTTCCATTCATATAGTTTTGCTAGTATATTGTGTTTTTCTGCATGATGGACATGTGGCATAGTGCGTTTGCATCTATGTTCTGTGATATAGATTGCTGGGCTGTTATCTGCCTTTTTATCTGGACTGCTTTTTAGTGGTATGGTTAATGGTAGGATTCATGGTTGGCGTAGTGTGTTTGAGGGAAAATTACGCACATTTACCAATTTCATTTACCATCACCTGCTGTTCTAAGGCCTGTAACAATGTCTATTAATAAAGACCAATAATTGTCAGGCAAAAACACCTCCTGTAGATTCCATCAAACAATAAAAAATGCTAGATCAGTTTGCATTACATAGTTTAAGATATTAGCTTGGATTTTAGTTCATTCATTCATATCACAGAAGTAAATGCCCTTTTTTTTTGTGGGTTGGGGGGGCGGGGGGTGGGTTGGTAACTTGGCTCTGACAATAGAATATGTTGTTTTCAAAATTATAAGTAAAAGGTTGTATTCAGTCATTTTGGATAACGTGTTTTTCTTGAAACAATTGTTTTACTCATTTTCAAACACAATATAACATACCATATGTGTGTAATGATGTTTTCAGTTGTAGAAACTATTTTCAACAAATGCAACGACTTTTGTTTTTCTAATTCTAGGTTTAAAACATCAGTTTCATAGTTGATAGTTTTCAGGAACACTGTTTATTAGACGATCCTAATTGATATAATATTTTGACTAACTGTTAAATTTCTTAATTAAGATTTCTGGGAAATAGACAGCGGTGAGTTGTCTTTGAAAAGAAGAATTTTATGAACTGTTTTGACTGATGCTCTGATGCCTAGCATGTTAGTGGCTGAAATTATGGTCCATACTTATGTATAATGGAGCTACATGGACATGTGAATACTTTCTTATGTGCCTCTGATAAAATTTTAAATGTAGTTTCCACTTGTATCCACATGCTGTATTCCAACCATGTTAGAACTTGTTCCTTAGTCGAACGAAATTGTTAGTATCTTTTTGTCTTCAAAATGCTTTTATATGCGTTTGATTGACAATGTAACTTTTGCAGATGCACCTTATTTAGGATATATCTATCTATTTTTGGTATGTTGATGAATTGTTACCATTAATAGAAATTGTAAGGGCATTATCCGACATGTTTTATCTGATGAACTTACTAGGAATGCTTTTGCGACCACGATGACGTCTGTAAAATATGTATTGATTCAACAAAGTGTACATCCATTGTTTGGGTCAAGAGAATGACCTTGGAAGGACTAGGGTCCCTTCTGAATCCACCAAAATGGCGTAATCCTTCCAGATGCCAGACGTGGATGAAAATGGAGAGTTAGGAAGATAACTATTCTTGCTCTTATTCCTTTCCTGCTGCTTTCTTCTTTTTACTCAAGTGAATGGAAGGAAGGCTGGGTTTTTGGTGTTCCTCCCTATTTTCCCTTCAATCGTTTGCCTTCTATGTCTATATATTCCTCCTCAACAGAATGTTAGTATTTCATTATTTTTTTTATTGGAACTCAGATAATGTTAAAGATCTTTGGCTAGCTCATTATGATGAAAGATGGTTTCACTGTGGTCTGTATGAAACATTTTGTTATATACTTTGGTGTTTGTTTCCTTTTTGTGCTACATCGTTATAATGTCATTATATTCTTGGGAGAAGAAGTCCTTTAAGTTTGTTATGACTGAAGATAATTGCAAATGCTCACCGCTGATAAGTTTGTTAAGAATTTCACTATGGGAAACAGTTATTAATCATGGATTTTTTTGTTTAGATAAAGCAACTTCTTGATGAAGGAATGGATGTGAACGTGGCAGCATGGGGCCCCAAATCAAAAGGGGTGACCCCACTCCACCTTGCTGCTCAGGGTGGGCACCTTGAAGTCATGGATGTTTTGCTTGAGCGAGGTGCTGACATTGATGCCAGAACCAGGGGTGCTTGTGGCTGTAAGTATCTCCTATAAGAAACCATATTATTGGCACCTCTCACCTCGTACTCCTTTCTCTTTTGCCATACTAAAAGGAATTGTTTCTATTTATTTGCTAACACAACTGTTATTGTCTTCCTCTCATGTTAATGCAGGGACCCCGCTTCACACTGCAGCCAAGGAAAGAAAGAAGGAAGCTGTTAAATTCCTGATTGAGAATGGAGCTTTTCTGCCAGATGACATCAACGATAGCAGATTCAATCCGCCACTTCATTATTGCCCTGGTCTTGAATGGGCCTATGAGGAGATGATGCGTTTTCAAAGAGAGAGCTTTTCAGCAGGCGATACCTCTTACAGCTCTGAGAGCTAAATGCTCTCTCCTGCTTTCTGGTTCACATGATGGCACTGCTTTGGTTGGATTTGGCATCTGATGTTGTTTTATCAGTTGCCCACCACCATAAATAATCATAATAAACCAGGCTGGTCCTGTATCCAAAGTGTGTTGTATTTGTCTTCTTACTTGGTCTTGCATATGGGATATTGACTGTATCTCTTGACATATGTACAATGTGGTGTATGAAGTTGACTGTATCTCTTGACATATATAGAATATGGTGTATGAACTTGTGGTTGTGGAATTCTTGTTGGGTTTCTTTTACTTAAAATTGGTTCTATATATTATTGTCTTTGCAGGACTTGAGAAAAAAAAGTCACAAAAATATAAAATTTTGATTTTTGCCTTTTGGCTATATGAAAACAGATGAATAACAACTAACGCCCTTTGGTGATCAGTGATCACAGTCATTGGCAAAAATGTCCTACAACCCCTGCCGCAATATTCATTGATTAAATTCAAAAAGTTTTTGGATAATTACCTCGTTGACCCTTCTAGAGTTGACTTGGACAGTAGTTAGTAGTACTAGCAATCTATGGGATTAGAAGTTTGGAGCTCGAATGATTAATTTAAAAAAATTATTTACGCAGTCAAGTTTATGGTGCCAAAAATATTTAGTGTCTTTTTCAAAGGTTGAGTGCGGACAAAACTAAAAAAAATCTGTTTACACAGTCAAGGTCGTGGTGCCTAAAATATTTAGTTTTTTAAAGACAAGAGTATGGATAAAACTCAAATAAATCTCTTACCTTGTTTTAGATTTGAACAACCGCTTATCTCGTCTTATAGATTTGAGCAGGGCGGCTAGCGAAGTTGTTTTAGAATTAAAACCAAAATAAATAAATAAATAAATAAAATTTAGTAAAATTGGCAAGTACGGCACTGTCCCTACGCGCAAAAGAACCAATGTACCGCGTCGGCTTCTTGATTAGGTACAAAAATTTTCTCACGAGATATCGGCACTGTTTAAGTGGCTGTAATTAACTTTCTTGTCTTTGCCTTTAAGTTCAAGCAACTAATATGCATCATCAAATATTTTCTCTTCCTTGACCTTTCAAACACGGTTGGGGATCAACATCCACATTCTGTACAGTTGTGCAAATAGACAAATTTTCACTTTCAAAACTCAGCATATAATATTTGGGGGGGAAATTAAAAAATCTTTTTTAACCTCAACTGAAAAAAACAAAAACTAACCGTCCGCCCATTTGATTGAATCAGTTGTATATCAAACAAGAATGATTTGAATTATACTTAACAATTATCTATCAGGAAAAAAACGACGAAGAGCGGTGAGGCAATAGTGTGGTGACAAAAATAATCAAACATATGAGCAGAGTTATAATGTTAATTAAAAAAACATAAAATGTATAATTAGTTTTTTTAATTATTCTATGAAAATTATGTTTACTAAACAAAATAAGACGAGAAAATGACAGCCGCCGCATAAAACATTCCAATCTAGCCGGTTTTGCTCATCCGCGGCAGTACGTGAACAGATAAAGCTTCGAACCCAGGTGGCGTATCCACCACAAAAACCGTCGGCGTAGCCGCGGTCACGTCCACCACCACAATGCCGCCGCCTTTTTCGGAAACTGCACAAACTCTACCACCGCCGGCAGCCGCGTGCCGAGCTCCTTTGAGCAGCTCCGACTTGACGACCTCCCTCCAATCATCCATGGCTTCATCGTACTTCCTCAACGTGCAACTATTCTCATCAATACAGTACAGCGCCTCCTCGTCCATTGCCGCCGCGGGCCCCCTCCACCCTTTAACCATCCCCTCCGGCATGTCGTCCCACGTGTTCGCAACGACGTCGTAGACGGCACCTTCAACACCCTTCACATTGACCACGCAGAGCTTCCCCTTCCACCCCACCGCGTCTATCGCCTCCCTGCTGAACCTCACGTCTTTCAGCTCCGTCGCCTTCTCCCACCTCGAGTTTTTTCCCCCATTCATCAAGTCCCATTTCTCCACGGACTTCGCCACGTCGCTAGAGAACTGAGATCCGATCCCGCTGGCAACATAAGCCGCGCCGCGCGAGCACCCAGCAGCGCACCACCGGCGCGGGGTGACGAGCTCGGGGCCAAACGTCCAGGTCCGGCGAACGGGGTCGAAGACGAGGGGGCGGGTCAGCGCAGGGTGGAAGTTGTGGGTGGTGGCGGCGAGGAGGATGAGGTTGCCGCAGAGGGAGACAACCTGGATGGGGAGGTTGCGGGAGAGGAAGGAAGGGTGGTGGAGGATGAGGTGGAGAGGTGGGTCAGGTGGCGGAGGAGGGAGTGGGGCCCAGGTAGAGGAGATAGGATCGAAAGTGAAGAAATGGATTGGAGTAGAAGAAGGGTTTGATTTCGACGAGAAGAGGGCGTACAGGGAGAGGAAAGGAGGGAAAGAAGGGGAGTAAATGAGGCGACGCCAGGAGTGGCAGACGCTGTGGAGGAGTGAGGGGTGGACGTGGGAGAGGCAGAGGTGAGCTATGTGATCGGGTAAGCCCGGAAGCAGTGGCTGATGATCATCATCATTATCATCATCTTGATCTTGAGGTTGTGTTGTTAGTGTTTGTGTTAATTTTTGGCGTTTAGGAGAGATGGTGGGCGGGTGTTTGGACATGGCAAGGGGAAAGGGTGGGGGGGTTACTGAGAATTGGGGAATTGGGATTGTGGGATTTGGGGGGATTTAAAAGGGTAGTTAGTTGATTTGGTTATCCATTTTTTTGTTTTGTTTTGTTTTGTTTTGTTCCGTTTTGTTTGTTTGCTTTCTTTCGACGATAAGGGGAAATTCTCGTAATCTCATTTGTAGAGGTCATTGAGTATTTTTCCGGAGATTCCGTTTAAGACATATGTATACGGGCCTGTTGGGATTGCAGTCCTAATACAAATAAGTTATTTGTGCTGTACGGATAAAATAAATTACTGATTAAAATAATAGTTTGAAATTTAGTAAATTATACTGTTACGGTTGTTGTGAGTTTGAAAAGTTATGTACATGCATTTGATAAATTTTAATATAAAAGTACTATTTTATTATTAATGATTAAAATAGACATAAGTTTAAATTGTCTTTTATTTTTAGAGTATGTTTAATAAATTGTTTAGACATACCTTTTCTTAAATACGTAAAATTACATAAAATAAAATAACTCAAATAAATAAAATATAAAGAATTTCATAATTTGTTACATAAAATATGATAAAAATTCATACTAGATTATGGCAGTAATATGATTGTGGCGGTAATATGCTATCTAATGATTTATATATTAGGGTTTATGGATAAGTAAGATATAATTGTCTTTTTTTTTTAAATACTAAGGTTATAATGGAAACTTTAAAAAGATGTGGTATCTTATTTAATAAATTACTTATAAAAAGCAACCCCCTATCTGCTTTTTAAAGCTGTTGATAAAATTGAGAAAATTATGAAATAAGCTACTTTTATAAAATTCACCAAACACTATTTTTATTAAAAAATATGAAATAAAAATTTCAACCGCAATCCCAAACGGAGCCTATATATAGTAATGTAATATAGAATTATAAAAAGAAGTAAAGAATGAGTAAAACAAATATATAATAAATGGAGGAATTGTATTAAGCTTTTGTTATAAAGTTATTATTTACATTTTTTGAGTAAAATAAAATAAATAAATGTATCCACCATTTTAATTGTATTTTACATTTATTAAGGAAAAATCTAGTGGTACAAAAATAAAAATAAAGTAATACAGAAGAGGTGTTGGACATAGCTAAAGACTGTCTCCTTAAAAACCTTTACCAGTAAAAATTTAGTAGAAATACCTGATTTTGAGCCACTTCAAAGAGCTTCTTATATCACGTCTCATGTATATACCTCCACATGAGGTCTTTCAAGATTTTCAGTCTCACCAAATACCATGGGCCTTTTATTATTGTCCTAAGTAAATTCAATAGAATTATATCTTCCTTTTCGAGGAAACAGAAGCAATAAACCAAGATGTCTACCACGTTGATAGACAATCCATTAGCTGCCATTTAAATAGATTGTTCAGTAGCAACAACTACTCGGTTGGAGTCATTTTACAATCAACATACATGACTTGGTTTTCTGGATGTAACTGTAGCTGCATTTAGTTGCTGATTTGTAATTCTCCACAAATAACACTTTAATTTTAATCTGAGTGGTGCAAGAATCTAAGATGGGTCATATATATCACATGCCATGAATGTTCTCACCTAACATCATGAGGTAGCTTTTTCTCACCCCAATTAATAGAGAAAAATTTTGTCTCATCGAATGAGAAGTATGTTTAAACAAATTACTATTTACGTGCTCAAGATACCTAATAATATATGGTGAGTCAAAACTCACATAAATTTCCCAAACGATTTTCGATTCCATCTCAATGTATTGCAAGAGTGCAATTGGAACTTATGTACTGCAACCAAAAGTGCGTAAATAAAAAATATTAAGTTGATGACCCAGTATCAATTAAATTAGAGAATAATGATAACAAGCAGTAGGCCTTAAGCGAATCAACGCTGCAACATGCAAAATGGCATGTGCCCATGAATAAACAAATAAGAACAAATTTCTTATAATTACCTAAAAAACAAATCCATATTCCTTTCAAGAGAAAATATGTTGGTCAATATCATGCATATTTGAAATATAAATCAAATAGGAATATAATAAGCTCATAAAAATTAATAAATAATCTTAATTGGTATGGATATCTCCATTACCAATTAAGTCGCCTGTTTACGCATCATGTATTTGACCAAGCCTGAGATGTCCTGATGTGTACTATAACCATGATGTCAATAATGATTTCTTCAAGAATGTGATTACAATCATGATTTTAACCACGATTTTTAGCATGACTATAACCTTGCCATGTCAATGATTCTCACTACGCTTGTCTGATAGCATTTTGCTTCAGAAACCAGTGCCAGTCAAGTTAACGAGCTCGATATACTTGCTGTAGAATCATGTTTGAAGCATGAAATGTGGAGCATGTTTTCTTAAACATATCTTTATCAGTGATTTTCTTTCCACATATCTTCAATAGTGTTGTGATTTTAGTAAGCACAGAGTCGTAGTCATTGACTAACTTGAAATCTTGTAGTCGAAATTGATTTCACCTGCTGCAAGCATTCAACAGAATTACTAACTTCAGGTAGCCATATCTTTGAAATTTGTATAAAAATATATTAATTATGAGTATTATTAGGGGAAATTTTGTTAAAAGCGTTTAGAAGAATTACTGACTTCAAGTAGCGATATCTCTAAAATTTTGTATAAAAAAATATTAATTCTGAGTATTATTTAAAATATAGGCATTAGCTGTCTAAGACCCATATTTTAACCATAAGTGAACTAAGTGGTTGTCTAACGCCCATATTTTAGGAAGGTCTTATTTTTTTCCTAATAATACTTAGAATTAATATACAATTTTATAAGTTACGTATAATAAAAAAGCCTATTCCTACACCTCTATCTAATTAATAATTATCATAAAATTAAGATTTTTATACAAATTCTATATTAAATAAACTTACTGTTAAAGAGCTATAAGTAATTATATTGTCTAATTATTATTTCATTCATTATTACTTTTTCCAATAAAAAAATGAAATTCTTTATCTTTCCATTTTTTAAGAACAAACTCAATTATTTAATATTAAAAAAAATTTTCGCACTCTTCTATATAAAGAAAATTATTAGTTTATTACATTTATTAGCTAACTTTTGAAATGAAAAAATAGTTTATTGAAATAATGATTCGAAAGGAAGTAAAAAAGATATTTTTGACTATTTTTCTTTTCTAAAATTTCTCAGATCTTATTGATTATTACTAAACTTTAAGACATAATTAAAAATTGACTGAATTTTAAATTTTTGAGTATTAAAGTTGTAAAATATAAAAAAAAAAAATCTTATAAAAAAATTTTACGTCCTCAGTACTTCGGGGCCGACCATGCATGTAGTGCATGCTTTATAATCATCTTTTTATTTTGTAAAGTCAATTATTTCTGGATCATAACCATGACTCTACAACAAAGGACGGGCATATCCTTCAAAGATTCTGAATCTTACTCCTAAATGGGTATTACGGGGTCATTTATGGCTTATGCAAACAAACAATTCTTGAAGTGAAAACAAATATCTTTAATCCATAAATAATGAAAGAGTAATGATTAAAATCTTAATATTTAAGTTTTATTTTGTGTTTTAATAATGTGTGTTACTTATTTATTAGATGATAAATTTATAATTTATAAAATTATTTAAATACCCTCTAATAAATGAATGACACATCAATTAGGACTCAAAATAAAATTTAAATGTCAAAGTAAAACTTAAATGTTATGAAACCTATAATCACTCGTAATAAAATTGTGGTTCCATTTAGGGGCAAAGTTGGTTCATCTTGCCAAGCAGAAGCACGTGGCATGCGCGAGGATCACAAGCCAACCAAAAGGTTTTGGTGGACTTTAGCGGTCAATGTGCGTGGCTGCGAGTAGATAGCAAGATATGAATTGCAAAAATTTTTGGGTTTGAATGAATTGAAAAATGTGAGACATTTCTAGAGACGTTGAATTGAAAGTGTCCATTTTCGTTTTTATTTTAATCATCTTTAATATCACATTATACTCTATTGACATATATAATAATACGATTAATAAGTGCATTTTAGAATATAGTCCAAAGTTTTATTGAGCATATTTTGAAAATTTATAATTAATATAAATGTGATTTACATTATACTTATGATGTATTTACTATTAGAGTGAGAGTGGGAGTAGGAGTGAGAATCTAATGTTTACTTACCTATTTAAGGAGGAGAGTGAGAGTCTCACCCCAGAGGATCCGCTTATTTTTGGAGTGGAGAGTGGGAGTGGGAGTGGGACTCCCATGGGGGAGGTGGGAGTGGACCTCTTCCCATTTTACCATTCCCTTATTAAAATAAAATAATTTTATATTTATTTTAAAATAATATTAAATTTATTTAAATGTCATATTATTATATTTAGTTAAAAATAATAATTTACATTTAAATATCCACTCTCCCCTCTTCCTTCTTTACCCCTTTTTTTAATTATTTAATATAATTAATTTAATAAAATAAATAATATCATATTTATTTAAATAATATTATTATATTATTTTATAAAATTACATTTATTAATAATATTATTATTAAACTTATTTAAATATAATATTATTATACTTAGTTAAAAATAATAATTTGCATTGATTAATAATAATAATAATATAAATATATTTTTTAAAAAAATAATAGTATTATATTTATTTAATATTAATAATTAATAATAATAAATAGTTTATTCTAAGAAAATATTAATTTTGTACTATATTATTAATAATAATGTTTCATTTGTTTTGCTCTTATCAATAATTTTTAATTTACATAAATAAAATTAAAATTAATAAAAAATTGTGATTTATATAATTAAGAATATTAATAGTTATTATTAATTTACAAATATAATAAAATAAATATTTTATTTTTCAAATATATTTTTTATTAATTTTATAATTAAAAAGCTACAATTCTTTAAATAAGAGTAAAACTGTAATTTGAAACCATTTAATCCAAATCCAAGACAAAGTAAACATATTAATTGGATTTTGATTCCATACTCTCATTCCAGTGTAAGCAAACAAACAACCTACTCCCACTCCCACTCCACACTTGCAATCCCATGATTCCTACTCCTCAGGATTCTCACTCCAATCCAAAAAGTAAACGCTACCTTATAAATATTTTTATAAAAGATAATGAGTTCGTTATAAGTACTCGAACTTGATTATTTTATTATAAGATAAGTGTTTTTTCCATCCAATCAATAGTTTAAGTAGTTTAATGCTCTGTTTGGGATTGAAGTGGTGTAACTTTTAAGCTACAGCTGCTATGAAAAAAATATGTAACAATAAAATAAAAGTTAATAGTATGTAATAAATATTATTTTTAAATAATAATTTTGACAAAATTATTAAAGATATAATAAATTTTTAATTATATAAATAAAAAATCATATCAATATATCTTCAAGTTATAGTAGTTAGTGTTTATCAGATACTTTAGTGATGTAGCTTTAAGTTACAGCTGTCCAACCTCAATTATAATTAAAGTCTAACTATCTTTATAATTTACTAATATGTGAGGATTGTGGGTTATTCCAACTTTAATTTTAAGTCATTGATTTTAAGCAATGTAAAAATAGATGTTGAATGTGAAACTAGTATTTGATGATGGCTATTCATCGATTATTGAATTTCTTAAAATTAATAACTTAGTATTTACGGTCAAAATTTTAAGTAAAAAATTTAAATTAAAATAATCTTAAAAATATAGTCACGATAAATGGTCAAAATATCGAACATTCATCATATCGTGATTAAGAGAAAATGAGGGAGCATGGTCTGGTCGTATGGTGGTGGTGGGGACAGAACATATTCATGAGTCTTACTACATAAATAATGACACGTAAGCTAGCGTTTGAAGAGAAAAAGGTGATTTTGTCATTTTGCTCGAAAAGGTTGAATCTGCCAAAAGCCGTAAGGCTGGCCTTTTTTGGCACGTGTGATCCATGACAATCGATGCGGTGCCGTGCCCATGCCATTAAACTTCATTAGTATTTTCTTGTCGGCTCTTTTTGAATTTTTTTTTTTGATCTTGTGCTTTTCTTATTATTTTATTGCCATTTGTTTTTGTTAAATTTATAATCATCATAAATTCAAAATACATTTATAAATGTATCATAGAAATTGTAATTAATTATCATCATAAGTTAGTAACTATGCTATTGTAAAGTGCAATGAGCAATGTTGCACATTGCGAATACGAATTGTTTAGGTTGAATGATTTTGAATCAAATACAAGATTATTCATGAATCGTGATATGATTTTGTACTGAGTAAATAATTTAAGTATTTATTGATAATTAATAATTAAAAAATAATAAATTAAATCTTATCCATATACTATAGTTAAAAGACATATGTTAAGAAATTTTTAAAATATTAATAGAACTCAAATCAGAAGAAGATTCTGTTCATACTCACACACAATTCAGCTCTTACATTAATGGTTCAAGTCTCAAATCTTAAAACTTGCCGGTCTTCCAATTAAGCTTTGATCCTTAGTGTTTGATATAATATGGCCAAGGTCCACAAGTTTTTGAATAATTTTTTTTTTAAATCGTTTACAATCGACACGTGATCAGACACATAATCTACTTAAATGCGGATACATACACACAAAGTGCAACGCTCGTAATGCACATACATATGTTAGAATGTTTTTGTTTTTTGTTTTAAATAGTCACTTGTTTGATATAAAGTCTTTCTTCGGTTGGTATTTGGTAACCAACAATTATCATACATAAATTGGCATGTTTATTGTATTTTTAATTTTTCCCTCTTTAATGCCACTTTTGAAAATTGTGAGTGACTAAATTAACTCCAATCTCCTTTGACCAAAAGTAGCCTTGAAGTAGTGGAGGAAAATGGGCGAGAGCCAACCAAACCAACTTGAAGAATGAAGATGCATTGCTGCTATCCACAAAAGCAAACTCCATTCATGTGACAAAGTATAAACAAGCGGGGCAGTGACTTGAAATGACAGCTACCAGCTTTTGGGAATTAATGCGAAGACACACCCTAAAAGTAACCCAAAAGCCATTCTCAAAATCTCCCACCACGTGCCTTTGAAAATTGAAAGCCAAGATTTATTAAGTTTTAAATGCTCTTCATTTATGAGCCCGTGGTTGAGCAGACATGGACGGTTCCTTATTTATGTGTTTTCCCCGAAGTTAATGGTTTTACAGAAAGGCTGACCCTGGCTTTTGCATTTTCCTTGCTGGGTCATGCTATGGTACAGCCGAATGCATCATACTGAGCTTATTAGTTATAACTTGCGAATTTCCGTTGCCTAATCTCTTGATTGGGGCTTTTTGTTTTACAAAGTTTGTTTTGTCTGCCATCTATAATTTTTTTTTAAAAAAATCCGTAATAAAAATTTTGATATTTAAATATAAGAACAATTTACAGCATACATTGACCATAAGTAGAGCTACTATTGCCATAAAGAATTGCGACCAATAATCTTGGTGGCTCACTCCAAACTTAGGGGAAGTGATGTCAAGTCTCTCTCCATTTGTAAATGTGGAAGGAGGCTTTCTTCCAAACAAATTGGGGACAATTGGGCTGGTAGCACTGGTACTTTTAACTTCACGATTGTATTTCAAGCTTGAGCAGCTGGAATTTCTACCTTCACATAATATTAAAGTGATATTTATTTTACTTTGAATCATCGGGAGACAATACTATTCTACCCCGAATTACAAAAAGACAAGTTTACCCTAACCCAATTTATTGGGAGGAGAGTTTCGAACCCATGCAGTCAAGGTTTCAGTGCATGGGTTGAGCCAATAGACTACGAGCCCATTAATTAATATAATATTTCTTAGAACATTATAGGCCTGGGAGCACAATGCTTTTATAATATAATATTTCTTAGAACATTATATATATGTATGTGTGTGTATATATATATATATATAAAAGGGTTAATTTCACATTACTCCCTCAAAAATTGATTATCTTAAATCTCTTCTTTACTTTTAAAAACCTCAATTTACTTTCATTTTTGTTAAGAAGACTAAATAAATTTCATCAACCTATCCTCATTTTCCCTTATCTTTAGACCAAATATTGGGATAATTTGAGATTTTAAAAAGTAAAAAAGACAATTTAAAGATAGTTAATTCACAAAGTGAATAATCTGAAATATATCCATGTATAAATGTATAGTATGGTTCGGTCTAAAAATCTACCGAACAATAATTTAAAAATCTGCTCTCAATTATACTGAAAAGATATTTATCCAATCCAAATATTTGGTAGTGAAATGAGTTTTGACGGGACTCGAATATGCATCCTTTAACATTTGAGAGCGTGAGTTCTACTACTGGACCAGAGGCCGGGTGGTGGGCCGGCCCAACTTTCTTCCAAACGAAGAGTGAGATTGGTCTACGTTGTAATATGACTTAACAAGGTTCTATTTTTCAACGTGAAGGCCGGAAAGGTCAACGATAAGAACTTAAAATGGGAAGTAAAGTTGACGAAGCAAGGCCATCTTTCCATGAAACGCAAATAATGAGTAATGAGTTTGTCAATTGTCTTGTCGTTGTCGAAATCAATGGCTTTTCGGTAAAGGCAATTAGGCAAACCACGAAAGCAATCAAAACGCACAAAATCAGGTGAAAATGATGTCGTTTTAGCATGGGCCTTATCTTCTTCAGCCCATAAAACCCCCGGTAAAAAGGAAATTGTATTTTAGATTCTGCTTTGTGACCAGAAATGATGACCTCTTCGTCGTCGTCGGCACATGCACAGGCCGTGCAGTGGGGTAATGAGGAGACCCGGGATTTGATTGTAATTCGGGGAGAAGCAGAGAGGGACTTGGTCGGAATCAAACGAAACAAGACGATTTGGGAAATTGTTAGTGTTAAATTGAGAGAGAGGGGGTATTCAAGGACACCCGATCAATGTAAATGCAAATGGAAAAATCTCGTTAATCGCTACAAGGTAAACTCAAAATTACCCAGCTTCCAAATTTTATTTTATTTTATTTTATTTTCACCAATTATTATTATTATTTTTTTATTGTTAAAGAGTCTATGAAGTTGAGATGCTTGTGGGGTGTGTATTAATTCAATTGGCAAAATATTTTGGAGTAGTACAATGTTAATGGGAATGGGTTCGGAACTCGCTTACATGGCCGAAGAGGTGATTTGGTTGAGATGCTTGTAGTATAGAGTCACTTATTGTCAAGTATAAGTGAGCGAGTAAGGTTCCGCTTGATATTGTAGTGCTGTGGTTGCGAAATAGAAAATCTAGCTTTCGAGTAAAAATTGAATACTTCTGAAGCTGGGAAGATTTTATTTTAAAATTATGTTGAATAATTCATGTGTAAATTGTTAAATTACATTATAATTCAAAACCTTAGCTTCCAAACCATAATTAATTAGTGTTTATCAAAACAGATAGCAACTTGGCTTTGGCAACACTACCGCTAGATAACAACACCAAATGGAGCCTAAGTATTAGTGGCCAAACAAAAGTAGGTGTTTATCAAATAATATAGCTGTTGCGCTTTTAAAGTTAAGCGTGAGTGCGACAATATGTACCTAAAGTGGTTAGGAGATTTTAGTATAAATGTCTGTAATTTCTTGTTGTACTTAATAAGAGGTGGTGATATCTATGCAGGGGAAGGAGACATCCGATCCAGATAGTGGGAGGCAATGCCCATTCTTTGATGAATTGCATGCTGTCTTCAATGAAAGAGCGAAGAATATGCAGAGATTACTTGCTGAATCTGAGGCTGGTTCTATGCAGGCTAAGAAAAGGTTTAAGAGATTGAATGCAGAAGAGTTGTCCGATGAAGAAGATGATGAAGAAGAACAAAGTGAGGAGGAGGAGGAGGAGGAGAGGCCTGCTAGAGGTAATTCTAGGAAGAGGAAGATTGAAAGAAATGTCTCAGACAAATCTCCGAGAGCAACAAGTGGTACTGCTGGTATTCAGGAAATGCTTAAGGCATTCTTTGACCAGCAACAGAGGATGGAGGTGGAGTGGAGGCAAATGATGGAGAGGCGTGCTCAAGAGCGGCAATTGTTTGAGGAGGAATGGAGGCAGAGAATGGAGAAGCTTGAGAGGGAGAGGTTATTGGTAGAACAGGCTTGGAGGGAGAAGGAGGATCAGAGGAGGATCAGAGAAGAGAGCCGAGCTGAGAGGAGGGATGCCCTCTTAACGACTCTCTTGACCAAACTCATCAGTGAAAATAATCCCTAAGGTAAAAAAAATTTCTTTTAGACATTAACTAACAGAAAAAGTTTGGTTGTTGCTTGCAAAGAAAACAAAGGAAGAGACATATACTGTTAACATATGGATTGTTGCTATGTATATCAGCATGCGAAGAAGTCAACTATTTTTTAGTTTGACTTAAACATTTAAGATTCTTTTCTGATGAAGAGGTGAAATTTCCATTTTCTTGTATGTAGACAGTAAAAGAAGTTCGCATTCTTTAGATTGCTGGGAGGCTGACATTTATAGTCGTCTTGGTTTATATGTTGTACCTTTTACTTCATGAAGGCAGTTATAGTGTGAGTTGAAAGAAATTCCAGATTGAAGGTTGATTATGAGCTTCTGGCGTGTTTCTGATGTTGTATGTTCTAGTGTCCCAGGTCTAAGAAAAGTGAAATTTGGAATATTCCATCTACTTTTCATACTTTATTGCACCTATGATGATTCTGGCATGTGATCTTGAATTTATTTCATTCAAACCATGGAATCAACAAGTGAAAATGTCAGATAATTTTTCCAATTGAAAATGTCAGATGATTTACTCAGTTGTGGGGATGTTTTCTCCGTGCAAATGGCAATTTCCGAAAAGATTTTGATTTGGAATGTCATGGAATATTAGTCAAACTTTAGAACCGAATTATGAGGATGAATCAGACCAACTTGTATTGATGTCATATGTTTGCCACTAGCCAATGATGTTATATTTGCCAGATTATGCATTATAAATTCATCAAGATGTGGCTCAAACGCATGGCAACTGTTAATTGAAATTTAGATGTTTTATTGTTGAAATATTGCACAGTTTGTTCTCCTGATTGACCTTTGATTTAACTTGGGCATAGATACCAGATGAGATAGAAAACATAAATGGATTGCTCAGAACAGTCACTGGGTATAGACTCCTTCAATTAATTATTTATGTTCTCGAGAAGCACACTAAAAGATGATGATAAGATTTTTCAATTTGCATGCTTTTCTAATTTTCTGCAACAATGCTTTTGTTTCAAAACTTTTTCTACAACAATGCTAAACCGAATTAATGTGCCAGTGGATGCTAACATTTATCAAATATTGCTACAAGGTTCCACCTCAAAGGGAAGAATGCAACTTTTCTCTCAAGCAAGCTGATGTAGTTAGAGAAATGAATCTAACATGGTAACATACTAAGCTAGTTTGCCAACACAAGAATTTAATTTAATTATTATATAGGAATTATTCCTTCAAGCACCAGATCCAAAATCCTAATTGATATGTACAAGTGTACGGAAAGTCAAAGATGGTGAATTTTATTCAGGATAGCCTGCATAAATCCAAAAGTTATAATAAATAATCGAGCATATTCTGTTAATCTCAGTGCATGCGGAGGAACCTTGAAGTTGAAAACCAGCTGAAGATCCGTCTCAAGAAGCTACCTGAACTGCTTCATCTTACCAGTGAATCGCTCATGGTCATGGATGGATTAGCCCTTTCTGCACTTTTTCATCTATTTGGGTTATGCAGAAAATCAACAAACTAGTGGAAAGTAACAAGGATGAAAAAAAAAAAAGCAGAAAAGCAAGTAGAGGAGAGAAGAGAAACTAGCTTGTCGTACAAAGGTTTCACAAAAGAGGAATAAATAATTTTAAACAAATTACTTTATTTAGATAACAAAAAGTTGGCACACATTAGAGCTTCAGAAAACAGACAACGGCAGCTCTTTCTTTCATTTTTTTAATTTTATTTTTTTGCATATGTTACATTAACAGGAAGTCCATCAACTTGATTCCGTAGGAGGCTTTTCCTTTGGATGTTTAGAAGCATAATGATCACCAAGTTGATTCTGATTTGCTAGCAGTGCCTGAAACAGCAAAGCTACAAAATTAGTATTGATATACCATATACCATATACTACTGCACGCAGATTGGTTTTATAAATGACCCAAATTTATATCATAATAGCTAACTAAATGATAGCATATGAAATACAGCATACATGTAACGTACTGAATAAGAAACTCTTCACATTAAAGGCCAATGATGCAATATTGCTGGTGATATATGTGTTTGATCCGACCAGGGTGAAAAAATAAACTCCTTCGCTGGTATTCCCAAGTGTAACCTCTAAGCACAATTATTACCACCTCAGAATGTAAATTTGTAAACTGAAGACGTGAATCTTGACTAGACTACTTGCATATGGAAGGGTATGACACAAATATGGCAAGACACAGTTCTCCCAAGATGATTGCACACATATCGCAACTCCAACTGGATTTTCTTTTAAATATAACATCACCTTAATCCTGTAGCGAAATTGCAGAATTGTAATTATGACTAAATTTGTAAGCTCCTCCTTTTAACTATTCCGTTGCATGTTAAACATGTTTCTAATCCTATAAAGCAACAACACCAGCAACAAAAAGAGACAATTAATAGAAGTATTGAAACCTCAATAAGTATTAAAATCAATAGTTTGAAGCGAAACACACCGTGGGCACTTCAAAAGTTGGCCACTTCTGGGAAGCCAACAAAGCAAAATATCTCTCAATATTGAGAAAATGCGTGTATCCATTTGGTTCAAGTGGTTACAGTAGTTAATAGAGAAAAGCAATAGTTCGCAGAACAAAACTCTTGCCGTAGATTATGTCATATATAAGATCAGTCCTAAATTTCCTCGTATTCCCAGAGTAGTTATGTTATTTCCATCAATGAACATTAATGAGATAACCAACGAAAAATTTGAATTGCAAATCAGCTGAAATCGGTTAAGTTTGTGCTCAAGCCTTGCTCGTTATGCTCGATGCATTCAATAGCTTGCACATCAGCACAGGGAAATTTCAACCTCGAGTCAGTTCTTGTAATTGAACTGAACTCAATTTCGACTCACGGAACATGAAAATCCGGTTCAGTTTGAAAATAAAGGAAATCCTAGACATACACTTAAATCTCCATAATTCGCAGCATAATTGTTTCAAAAATAAAATTTGCATACACACTGAATCAAGATAAATGAACGCAAGCAGCACAAGCTTTGTAAATTTGTCAATGTAATATCAAGATATGATTAAAATCAGATCCAATCAATCAATGTGTTGAAAATAAATAATAAAAAAAAGAGGAGGAGAAGCATCAGCAGCACCTTACAGATGGGGCAGCTAACTTTGAGGGCAACAGCTCTGGCCTCGAGCTGAGATCCCTTCGGCTTTTGATTCCTCTCTGCGTTTCTCTTCTGCGCTTCAATCTTTTGCTTTCCTCTCGTCATCTCTCTGTCTCTCTCTGTTTGCGTAACCAAATCCAAGGCCAAATCCCAGATATTATTTAGGCTTTTTTTTTTTTTTTGGGTTTTATCAGTTTGGTGCGCGTTTTGAGAAGACGGGTTCCCCCCGATGATGAATCAGTACCCGTCTTCTTTCGAAACGTGGTCTCAACATCCCGTTGAGTTGATGTTCGATTGTTTTGTTTGAATTTTTTTTTTATTCCTATATCACAGTAAAAATAAGTAAAAGCCCACCATTAAAGCTAACGTACAAAGCCCATTAGAAGTGAAGCCCACTTAAAAAAATACATGAAAAATTGATAAACACAATTATATATGGGGTGCTTACTCATTTGAGTTACTTAGTTTAAATTCTAATTGATGTATAATTAATAGAATTCCACCATTTGAATTAAAAATGATTAGGCTTTATAATTTAGTGATACATCATTTGCCACATGAGTTGGAATATAAATTAAGTATCTCAACTAAGTAAGTATAATATTATTTTTACAGAAGATAATTTTTTTTTTAAATTACATAGGAGAATTGAATCATCGATTTCTATACTTGTTCAATATGTGAGGAAGGAAAGAGTAATGATAAATGTTCATTTAGTTCTTACATTTTGAATTAAATGCATGTCTAATTCTATAGTTTAAAAAAGATTTCAAAACACTCTTGTTGTTAGTTGTATTACCGTTTAAAATTATTTTTTCTTTAATTTTACAATAATATATTTTGCATGTTGATTGATGGAAGATGTAATCCCATGCAACAATATTGGGAACATTAATGAAACGAAAAAAAAGTTAATTTATCAAATTAATCTTAAAAAAATGACAAAATATATGGGGGCACATGGTATATCGGTCAACATTCTAAGGGTATTACTGTAAATGATGAAATATCTATCACATACAAATATATTAGCGAGGTCACACGTTAATTAGTTGTCATTACTCACCATATAAGAGTTTATCTTATCTTGTAACACAATGAAGCTCCGATTTCCTTTAGTGAAATAATAGGGAATCAAGATACTACAAATTTCCTTAACACTTTCACATTACACGAAGGCAAATTTAATGAATTTTATATAAAACAATTTCTAAACTCAATCAACTGATATATAACGAGTTTTTAGGATTTTGAAAGGGCATTTATTTCAACATCAAAAAGTGAAATGCTAAAATCAACCAAAAAAAAAAGTTTAATCCAAATTTGGGTTTAACATTCCTTATTAAGGCATGTTGGTGTTTAAAATATTTTCATTAAATACATATAACATTATCATTTTTTTGGAGCGATGATCGTAAGAGACTTTTTGTTGTGTAACTTTTCACTTAGACATTTACATATTTCGTCGATGCACTTGACAGGACACTACCAGTAACTTCACCACATCTTACGTCGCAATATTATCAAATATGCAAAGGACCAAGCCCTTTTGCCGGGCCTCCTTTGGGTAGACCTAAATTAAAAGCATTTAATTTCATGATCATTTAGACATATCATTATTAAGGTCCCATTTAACATAGATGTTTGTATTTATAACTTAAAAGTTACAATAGAAAACACATTAGCTGCTTTGACCTAGAAGCTGAGTTAATTTTATCTCTTAATTATATGATAAAAAATTTATAATATTTTTATTATTAATTTTTATTTCATAAATACAGTTTTTTTTTAGAGTATATGTACTTTTTATCAAACAGGGCTAAAGACAGAAATAACCAAATAATGTTTCTGCATTTTTGGAATAAAAACACGTTCTCTTAAAAATTTTAAAACAAGTAAACGAGATAATATAAGTGTAATATATATATGTACCAAAAGAAGTAATTAATAGAAGAACAGCCAAGTAAGTCATTTTCAATTGAGAAGTTTTCCTCATTTGATTTGAAGTTGGTGCACTTTGAATAAAGAGAAACAAATGCCAATTCAGGGGGTGTGGTATTTATAGTTTCTGATAGTGAATATGCATGCTTGCCTGCTAGCGAAGTTTTTAATTTAGTTGGTATGAATTTCTAGAAATATATGGCACATGTTTAATTTGTTTTTTAATATTCATATCTTAAAGCAATATATGGCAATGTGTTGTAGCTCTGGCAAGAGCTTTTACTAGGACAGACACATCTCAAATGGTCTTTTGTAAGATTATAGCAAATACATTTATGTAAAGAGTAATTACATACCTACCAACTTTGTAAGTTTATCATTACTTATATATATAATATATAACTGTGAACATAATGATTATAGTTTGCCCCTTAGGTGTAATTCGTTGATCGTGAATGTGTTTTGTGTTCACGGTCACCTAAATTAGAATAATAACAAGGATATGGGTTAAAATTTAGTGGATGAGATTTCTCATCTCTATCTCACCTTTAAAAAAATAAGTAATTAATAGTTTATGTATTTTGACAAAATTATTTAATTATTTTATTTCTAATACAAGTTTTCTTTTTTTTTTTTTTTAAGTAAGAGTTGATGTTTAATGGGTAGTTTTTTATACACGTCCAAACCTTTTAGGATAAAAGAAAAAAAATGAGTAGACTTGTAAGATGCATTTGCTGTGTTGCACTACATTATTTAAAATTGAACAAGTTGGGTGGACTATATTATATTTGTACTTGTACTTGGTGGGGGATATTTTAACTTAAAATTTTGACACAATCTTAAATTATTGATTTCAAGCTATTAAAAATTCAAGTCTTGAGAAAGGTAAGTGGTTAAAAAAAATGAATTTAGACTTGTTCCCCATATTTTTAAAAATAAAAAATAAAAAATAAAAAATTATAATGCCCATAGTCACTGGTAATACTAGCAAATTCTATTAATAGTAGTTATTTTCCTTCAATATATTTTTTTGCCCTTTTGGAAACTACTAATTCATCTTCTGCTGAGTTAATGAAGTGAAAGGATACACCCAAAACGCCACGTTTCTTTAAAAAGAAAGAAAAAGGCATGCGACGGGATGCTGCAAAAATGCGAATCATCACACTAACATCAGCAATGAGCATCATTCGTTTTCATTCATCACAAAGCCAGTCCACAAGTGATGTGATGTAAAGTAAATCAACGGGCAAGCTGTAGAGGATTATTGCTCTCTGCTTGGAGTATTGTAGCGGTTGGTGGTAGCCACTATAGCCACCAGCCACTCCTTGCTCGGTCAATAACATTTATATGACGCTCTTGTCCTTGTATTATTAAAATCTCTTTTCAAATGTAAGATGGTGTAAGCCTTAGTCAGTCAAGGTTATTACTGTCCGTCCGAAAAAATTTTGTGTTTTTGTAGGAAATTCAGTAATGAGCAGACCAGAATTTTTGCAATCGGTGGCGTGGGTCCCAATCGTAACGGGCATTCCCGTTAGCCATCATCAATCATTCCTTCACTTTAAAAAGATATTATTATCCTTCTAGAGAAAAAAACAGTGAATCTAAATGCTTACTGTACTTGCTCGTAACTTTCTAGTTTCTAATTTTATTGTTATAAAAATAACTTAAAATAATTTTTTAAAAAGTAATTTTGAAAATTTACTATTAAGATGTAACTCTCTTATTACTATTTTTAATAAAATTTTATATCTTACTATTTGATTACTTATCTATTCATTGATTTATAAAATACTAATTTTACTTTAGATGAATAAAACATAAATTATATGTGGCTAAAAGAATTAATAGATTAATACTTAGGGTTAAATAGATAGTTTTGTCCATCAAATTTTATGATATATTATAATTTTGGATAAATTCCAGTGCAAACTTATTATTGTTATTTTTTATAATTTATTAAATAGCGAGATAGTGACCCTTTTAGTAAATTAATAATAAAAAATAAATTATTATTTTTGGAGATAAAAAACCAAAATGATTATGAATTTAAAATGATAGGTGGGTGGTTTGACTGAAACAGAGTGTAGGGAGTGGACCAACGACCGACGTAGAGTTATACAAGTACAAAAGTGGGTTCTTTAAGTAGCCGTAGATACAGAAAGGAAGCGTCGGTTGACACGTATGGAGGGTCTCACTCACACGTGCTAAATGCTCTTTTCTCATTGGCTGGGCTTTTAGGCACCATCCTAATTCCAAGCATCTATTCTATTTCTATTCCACACACACTCCCACAGTCTCTCTCTAGAAAAGCTTAAGAACAAACATACTCTCTCTCTCTCTCTTCACCGTCACACAAATCTCTCGCGAAATTTGTAAATTGATTTTTGTAAATTATTATTATTATTATTATTTTTATCACTTTACAACTCAAGGCTTGCGTTTCTCTTCACAGATCAGAATCAGTAGGTGCGTCTTCGTTGTCATATCTCTCCTTCGCTTCATTTTCATTTAATTTGTTTTAAAAAAACAAATTAAAAAATTTTTAAAAAAATTGAGTTCAAGATTCTTGAAATTTATGAAATTCATTTGGTTAATTGTCTGTCAAAATTATTTTAGATCACTTTTGCTTTGAAATGTTGTAGCTTTACTGTATGTTAACGAGTGTGAATTGCAATTGACTTTTCTCGAATTATATTATTTTTTTAAAAAATAAATTTAAATATTTAGTGTTTTGAGCTGTACAGAAACACTAATAAATAAACTTAATTGCTATTTTTACTTAGTTTCAGTTCTAAGTGTTCACAGTTCTTGAGGCATTGTAGTTTTTTTCTTTGCAATTTTTTGCTTTAGTTTTTGTGGATTCTTAGAGATTTTGCAATTTTTAGTTTTTGTTGGTTTAGGTTAATTGGTTTAGTTAGTGAAAATGCTGATGTGCTGGAATATTCTTCTCTTAGGAATTGGTTTGAAAGTGATAGTTTGTCGTGGTTGTTTAACTGTAAGCTGGAATACTGACTTACATTTTAAAAAACTCGCTTTTTATGTGATTGTTCATTCTTTTATCTTGATCTTAGAATTCAACCAAAAAATTGTGCTGCAAATGAATATTTGAGTTAGTTAATATTAGAGATGGATAGATGGAAAATACTTCTAGCATGCAGTGTTTTTGATGAGCAATACTAGTATGTTTCTATTCTCGGGAAAAAACTACAAAAAGGAAGTGGCATGGTCTTGGTTTTTATGTGAAGAGTGCTGCTTTGACTATGAGTGGCTTTAAAAGTGATGTGGCATGAAATTATCACTTGTTCTTTTATAGGTATGAAATTTCGGTAACTTGTATGGAGGCCTTCGAACTTTTACCCTTCAAAACTTGTATGATATGATGTACTTTTAACACCATTATTCTATGGTTAAATTACAGCTACATAATGGATGGAAAAAGAGTAAATGATTCACAAAGATAGGAATATCCAGCAAAGACTATTTGAGATAAATGCTAGGAAGATTGTATTGAAAGAAGAAAGATTTACAAAAGGTGATCAAAGTTGTCCAATGGCTTCCAAAACACCCCAAGAACTTACAATTAAGAGTGTATCGAAAGAGAAAGTTTCTACCTTGAGAGGACTAAATAGAAAAGACTATGTCTACTAGAGTTTCCAATATGATCTAATGTTTTCACCTGATTGGTTACTTGAAATCTTGATTAATATATATTTATGTAAAATGGTTTCTTCTTGCTTTTTGGTTTTTAAAAGTCTATCAGTTAGATAATTGATAATTTGATTTGGTTTTTGTTTCTTTTGGACGGGATAATGTTTTCTCTGATTTTCTCACAAGCATTTTATTAACAGTGTATTAGAATGTTCTCACTCTTGATAGGTGTGCAGTAACGAGTATTGGGTTTTAATTGAATGAGGTCACTTTCTTATTTCTGATATTCTCATACCGTCTCTTCTTCTCTGCAGGAATAAAAAGTTTTCTTTCTTCAGTGGTTGCTAAATGTCATCATCGACTGAGTAACCATATGTTACATGGGAAGCATTCTGGAGCTTGCTGTATCAGATGATTTGTAATAGCTATTTTATGGTTGTTGAGTGCCAATATGGGTGTGTATCCAATAAAATGTCGAGGGCAATGGCTTCTTTTCATTCTACTGCTCTGTATCACAATAAACAAAAGCAGGGCCATCAATGCTGATGGTATGGTGATATGTTTGTCTTTATCTTATATATTTAACTGTGGTTGTAATTATCAATTATGTTGAAGAACAAATTGTAATTTTAATGAATAAATTGTAATTTTAACTGTTAAAATTAGTATAAAATTGTAATTGTTAAGTATAGTATGATTCTTTTAACATTGTTACCCAAACCACTTGTTTCCCTTAAAGTTTGCTCAGAAGTTACCCCAGCCAGTAAAAGTCATGCTAGAGCTCAATCCCAGATTTTATCCATATTAAAGTGTTCCCTGTTATGTTATAGGCTAAAAAAATGAAAAGTCATTAGTAGATCCTGTCTCCCATAAAAGTTGGGTGAACGGTGAGGTTGTGTTTTGATCCTTGCTTGCTTGATTTTATCAGAGAAAAGATTTAAAAAAAATGGTTCTAACAATCAGTAGGCTGGTTATTGAGTGCATTTCTAGGTGGGATGCTTTAGAACATAGTTATCTGTCTCTTTTGCTGGCTTGGCCTTTGGTTTATAAAAGGACAGATGCCTGTCTTAAGTTGTCATCATGTCCTCTCTCTCTTTCCAATTAATATTTTAAGAATGTGAAATCCTTTTTCTGATGTGCAGGTGAGGCACTTCTAAGTTTCAGGACAGCAGTGGTTAGTTCAGATGGTTTCCTTAATCAATGGAGACCAGAGGATCCTGACCCTTGTAACTGGAAAGGAGTGAAATGTGATAAAAACAAGAGAGTAATAACTTTGTGAGTTTGAAAATAGTCCATATATGTCTTTATTCCTTTGTTAATTGATATTTGATGAATTTTTGTCTTCATATTTGCTGCTATTTACCCTAATATTTGAAACATGGACATTAGTACTATATGTTATGAAAAAAATATACTTCCATGCTGATTGTGGTGTTGCCTTGTTTTGAACACATTACTTTTAAGGTTTGTGTGTGTTTATATGAAGGATGAAAAGGAAAAAGCTTCTATACAATTGGTTAGCTTCTGTTATAAGTTTATTCCTAAAATCTTTAGCATGTTATAAGTTTATTCCTAAAATCTTTAGCATGAACTAATCTGCTGTTTGAAGTTTTTATCGAAATGTTTATGATTTTTATCCATCCAGAATTCTGTTGTAGAACATGTTGCTTGAGTGCACAATAGTTGCAGGTACTCAAGTGTTAAACTTTTTGTATAGGTGTTTTTCATGACTAGGACTTGATGTCTTCCAAGTTCCAAGGATCAAGCATATTCAGTGTCTTTAATTTAAATGGATAGCCTATCTTTAGGATATAAAACATACTTTCACTGTCTATCTATTTCTTCCCAAGTGCATGTATACCTTCATTAATTAGTTTTCGCGTTGTGATGCATAGGTGAACCGAATCTTGTTGTAGCTCATGCAATATGATATATGCAATTAAAAATCTAGAAAAATGAACATATGATGCTCATATGATACCCAATTTAACAAGTGTTTGTCCTTGTTAAAGTCTTTCAGATTGAAATAAAGGCACTTATATATCTTGTTGTATTTTGGTATCCAGGAGCCTTACCAATCACAAATTGAGTGGACCAATATCACCTGACCTCGCGAAGCTTGATCAGCTAAAGTTTTTGTATGTTATCAAGCGACTTTCTTATTGTTTTGGTAGTTGATGCTTCTTTGCTGTATTCAAATTATACTGCTGCTACTGATGCTTTGTATCATATCTTCTTGTAGAAATCTTCATAGTAACAACTTTTATGGGGAAATTCCTTTGGACTTGGGAAACTGCACAGAGTTGCAGGGATTGTAAGTTCCTTGGCTTATCAGTTTGTCCTTTTAATGACTAAATGATAATTTATTGTACCAAAGTTTTATGAACAAAATGATGACTTATATATTCTTTTTGTCATCTGTAAGATTTTGACCCAAACCTGTGGAAGAAAATTGTCCTTGTTCTTCCTATCTAGATCCATCAGTGTTTGTGACTTATTACATGGTTCATAAACGTTGCTAGATTTGCCTAAATATTTTAGATTTACTGATTCTTCTTACATTTTTCTTTTGAAGAATTTTAACTGAGAACCTGTAAATATTAGTCAAGTAATTATGGTTAAGCTGAGTTTTACTGAGGAATCCATCTTTAATAGCTGTATCTGTGTGCTTTCTTTTCTTCATTGACTTGCGAATTTCTTTTGATTGATAGTGAATTGTTAATCTTGCTTGCTTTATAGATCCTTGCAGAGCAATTACTTAAGCGGATCAATTCCTAGTGAACTGGGAAACCTATCGAATCTTCTGAATCTGTGAGTTGATTGCTCATGCTAATCAATTTTAATTATTTTAGACAAGTAGCTTTCAAGATATATTCAATAGCATTACAAGCTTCGATAAGGAAGGTTGTATTGCATTTGAAACCTATGATTTGTAGGATGTTTCTCCTATTCACAGTTGTTTTTCTGCAACTACAATTAGTTCAACTTTCATTTTTCTTCTACAGAAAATCAAAGATTGATCATAATTTTAGGATGTATGTTCAATAGTAAATGCACAAAATTCTGATAAAAAGATATTACTGCAAAAAATATGCATGTTGTTATTCTCAAACTTCAAGAGTTGGTGGTGTCCAACCCCTGGTTCATGAATGCTATTTAGCTAATTCAATAATGATTCAGCTCTAGTTGCAATGAAAATATCTAAATCTAAGGAATTCTTTTTCCCTCTATGTGAGGAGTAGCCAAACATAACTTGGGAACTTATTGATACTGGTAAATGTAATTCATTTGATGTTACTCTGAATTGCAGGGATATTTCAAGCAATTCGCTCAGTGACTGTATACCTCCTTCACTTGGGAAATTACAGACATTGATTACCTTGTGAGTAGCCTTGATGCAATATATTGGTGTTTGATAATAGAGTTTTTTTTGGGTCAGAGTTTTGAATTTTTTGTATGTGACCTTACCATTAATGAACTATCTAAATGTTCTGAAGCAATGTGTCCAACAACTTTCTGGTCGGACTGATACCATCTGATGGAGTGCTTACCAAATTTTCTGAAAGCTCGTAAGTATAACCTGCCCCTATTTCTGTTGTAGCAGATTTGGATCATTTAGAAATTATTTAAGGATTCCTTCAAATGACTCTGTATTTGATGATAGGACCTGCAATTTGACACATCCACCTGGGCACCTAAATTTGACATTTAATAGTAGTTTACTGCTGGAAAACCAAAGGATCTTGTTATGTTGTTGTATACTAAAATGTCTTATTACCTTGCAGCTTCTTTGGAAATCGTGGTTTATGTGGGAAGCAAATAAATGTAACATGCAAAAATGATAGTGGAGGATCTACGACAGGTTCCCAATCTCCTAACTCAGGTAAATCAGTACGTAATTGTATATAGTTATTTGATGCTTTATTCTTGGGAAAAGCTTGAATGGCATGTTTGAAATGTTGTGATGCATAGGAATCAGCTTCCATGATTAAAAATGTTGATATTATTGCTGATTGTGCTATAATTACAATATATTCTGTAAGAAGCTCATAGGGTCCTCGGGGAATTGATTACCTTTCTGCTGAAAGTATATGTATTTCTAATGACATTATTTCATATAATCTCATGCTTGACTTGCATTATCTGATAATTGAACTTTTATAGCACAAAATCAAGGTGGAAAGAAGAACTCTGGCAGGTTGCTTATTAGTGCATCAGCAACTGTGGGAGCTCTTCTTCTGGTGGCACTTATGTGTTTTTGGGGTTGCTTTCTTTATAAGAAGCTTGGTAAAAATGAGAGCAAAGGTCTTGCAAGAGATGTTGGTGGAGGTGCTGCTCTTAACCACCTTGTGAACTATCATTTGAAAATTCTGTTGAGATGTTCTCATCTATGTTATTATGCCTTATTGAGTTCCGAGAATTTAATCTCTCTATATATTCTTCTTGCTTTAGGTGCATCAATCGTTATGTTTCATGGAGACTTGCCATATTCTTCAAAAGACATCATAAAAAAATTGGAAACTTTGGATGATGATCACATAATAGGTTCTGGGGGCTTTGGAACCGTTTACAAATTAGCAATGGATGATGGAAAAGTATTTGCCTTAAAAAGAATTGATAAGTTGAATGAGGGCTTCGATCGGTTTTTTGAAAGGGAGCTTGAAATTCTTGGAAGCATAAAACACCGGTATTTAGTGAATTTGCGAGGATACTGTAACTCACCTACATCAAAATTGTTAATATATGACTTTCTACCTGGTGGCAGCCTTGATGAAGCTCTTCATGGTGAGATACTATTTGCTTGTGTTTCTCTTCTTGCATCACTTGTTTCCATATTGGAACAAATGAATCCAGCTCACACTAATTTTGGCATAGGCATTTAGTAGAGGAATATTTATCATGTTTGAGGTCCAATGTTTGTATGTTTGTTTGGTAGCCTTCTCCCAACCATCTATGATCGATGAACCAATGAAATGCATGGAGGTCTATGTGACTGATTTTCCTATGGGAATTTACTGTAGCAATATTTAGTCTTGATTCACTAACGTCAATTTTAGTGTCTTTCCGCCACAACAAATAAACCATAGACACATCATTGATACCTCTTATTAGACATCACCAAAAGCCTTTTCAAATGAGATTTTAGTACTTATTTGTAGAGCCACATCAACAAAAAGAGTTCTAAAAGACTCTTTAAATGAGATTTTTCAAATAAGATTGTCTCTCTCTCTCTTTAATATTGAAAAGAGAGAAGCACTATCTCATTTGAAGAATCTCATTTGGAGAGTCTTTTGGAGCTTTTAATTTAATATTATATTATTTTTGTGTCATTATTTTTGAAGAGAGAGAAGTGTTATAATTATTATTATTTTGGTAGAGGAAAAAGTTTGATTAAAATAATATATACTTTTTTTTATTTGAAGAGCCTTTTGGGAGATGACTTATTTTTTCACTCTTCTATTTACCATATAGGTAAATAAATAAGTATTTGAAGAGTCTTTTGGTGATGCTTTTACTGCCCAATCTGGTAGCTTTTTGTGGTTTGGATGCAGAGCATGAGAAGGAATATTTAGTCTTAGATAGATCAGTTGGATCATTTTAGAGGTGTCAAATTATTACTTGATTAACAATTGTGGTTCTATGCTTTCTTCAGTGGCCTGTTTCTTTGATAAAATCATAGCAAAGCAAGGAGCAGGGTTTCCAGCTATCTTTATTTGGTTTCTTCCTTATCTTGTTCCTAATTATAATCAGATGAAGTTGTCATATTAGCCCTTCATATTTCAATGTGTTTGGATAGCGGCTGCTATTTGACCGTCCCTAGTTCATGAGCACGTTTGGAAGGATCATTAAATGCACTCTATTTTTCTGCTTGAAGGGCATTCTACATTACTGAGTTTAATTCTAATTTCATCTCTTACGATTTTGGAAATCAAAGAAATTTTATCTTTTAGGAGGTAGTATCTCCGTTGAGTAGTCTAGGCAAGTCTTCTGAGACTATTGATTATTCCTTCTCATTGAAGCAAGTATCTCCGTTGAGTAGTCTAGGGTAGTCTTGTGAGACTACTGGTTATTCCTTCTTCTTTGAAGCAAGTCTATGGGGCAGTTAAAAGAAACACTTTATGGTTCAAATTTCTTTATGTTTACTCTTTTGAAAATACTTGATGAGGATGAGCATGAAGATGTAAGCAGTTCATTATACAGAATCTAGTTCTGGTCTTGACTGGAGACGAACCCTGTCTGAATTTATGCAGATCAGTAGTTATTCGTGTCTTGCCCCCATTTGTTTGCTGGCATATTCAAACCTTAATTTATTCTGATAGAGAACCTAGATATTCTCAGAGTTTTAAATTAACAAAGCATTCTCCTGCTCATATTTGGACAAATGTCTTTTCAAGGAAACCATATAGCGGTAGATGTAGACATATGATACACTAGGTGTTGTTATTTGTTTATATGGTTCCAGAATGTGGAAGTCTATGCCATTTGATGTTCAATCAGACTAAGTCAAGTTTAACCACTTGTGCATTCTGTTAGTTTGTTGCATTAGTAATTTGTTTAATTTTAGGAAAAATTAATGTTTTATAATGATTGTACAGAAAGATCAGAGCAGTTAGATTGGGATGCACGGTTAAATATTATAATGGGAGCAGCAAAAGGACTGGCCTATTTGCATCATGACTGTTCTCCTAGAATCATACACCGTGACATCAAATCCAGCAACATTTTGCTTGATGGAAATTTGGAGGCTCGAGTATCTGATTTCGGACTTGCCAAACTTTTAGAAGATGAAGAATCTCACATTACGACCATTGTTGCAGGAACATTTGGTTACTTGGCTCCAGGTAAGGATTTTACAAACAGTTGCAACTTAGATTTCATGTTTACCATTGTGGAGCGATTTCATGTTTACCATTGTGGAGCATGTCTCTTTGTAGACTTGCATTGTGGCAGATCATATTGGGTGCACTGGTGCACCAAACTAGTTGAAAAATGGAATATATATTGACATGTCAGCCTACTGTGTTCAGCAAAATTTTTTTTGAAACTAATTAAAGGAAAGTTAAAAATGAAACTTTACGTGGGTTGATCTGTGTGTCGTTTGTTTTTTTGGGGGTAAGAAACTAAAAAATGTATTAGTATTTCTTTTGTTACTTATCAAGAAGATATAGGTTTCATAATGAAAGGAAAAGAAACTGACAAAATCCCCAAGCCTTTAATGGAAAAAACGGTTTCTGGGTAGAAAAGTATATAAATTGTTTTCCTTTTTTCCTTAAAAAAGTTATATGAAGTTAGCCCTCTTTATTGCCTTTAGTGTATGCTGTGGAACTCCATCCTAATAATCAATAATAAAACAATGATCTGGCTTTTCCTTTGGATTTCACATCCAATTACAGTAACAAGTGACCTTTACTTCGCTAATAGAAGGTCCAAAAATCTATTTCTATATATTAGGAAGATAGCATGCTTAAAAAATGTTTTAAAACAAGAGGTATTGGCCATGATGAAAACTTTCTACATAAGTCTTTAAAACCATGAAATCTAGAAAATTCTTTTATTTTTTGATCTACACATAATTAATCCAGGGTTGGAATCAACTGAAATCAGCTTGATTTTGACATATAGCACATTACACAAAGTGTGCTGTAAAGGCATTCATATCAGCTGTTGAAACACTGACCGTAGTTTTCTTTGGCTTCTGACCTGAGAATATCAAGGGATCGATTCCAGATGTACTTATGCTGTCCGGCTTTCATTTTGTAATGCTGGACTGTATGTTATAAATAGTTTTCATGATATCTTTCTAAAATTATTTTTGTGTGCTTATTTGTCCATTGCAGAGTATATGCAGAGTGGTAGAGCTACGGAAAAGACTGATGTTTACAGCTTTGGGGTCTTAGTGCTTGAAGTTTTAAGTGGAAAGCGACCTACTGATGCATCTTTTATTGAGAAAGGCCTCAATATTGTTGGTTGGGTACGATTCCTTTCTTCCCCCATTGAAAATGTTGTTTCTGCTCACTTTTTCTGATTATTCTGGGATCATTCGCCATAACCAGATATTGAAGTTCTGCTCCGTGATAAATAAATTTGATAAGCTCTACTGTGATAAAATTTCAGAGAATGCTGCTTTCATTTTTTTCATAAACTGAAAATTGTCTAGGTGTGTTTTATAGTCTACCTTGGGATATTGACTGTTAAAACACAAGGCTTTATGGCATTCTTATCTCGCCAGATTGTATCATCACAAATGATATCCTTCTTGTTCCATTGATTGTACTCATTCTACTTTTTCTGAATTTGCCACTAATTCATGAGCGCAGCCAAACATAAGACCAAATACTTCTCTTATATTTTAATTTAACGTGTGTTGTGTTTCTGTTTGTGGAGGATTGTCTACAATGTCTGCAGGACTGTAATTGAGAAACAAATTTCGTTTTTTTTTTTTTCCTTTTTGGGTACAAATAATGACCTGATTGCTCATTTTTGCACCGATGTGAAAGAGCAACACCCAACATGTCCTCATTGAAGAATTGATCAATTCTTTTAGAAAATATGCTCTCCCCCAAATATGGAAGCTAATACTTTTCTGCCATAATTTTTAAAAGTCCACCAAAAATTAAGCCAAAATCTTCTCCTGCATAAGGGATGTCCATTTGGTATTTATTGGAACTGCAAAACCATAGGTGCAAATGGATCTTGGCCCTGTTGAATTTGTATTTGTTTACTTCTGCCATTGTCTGTTAGTGCAAATCAGTTGTATTTTTACTGCCTTTTAGTTTGAACATTGCTAAATCTAATCACCCTCTCACTTAGTTTTCTCATTTATTGCTGTAGATACGTATATTTCCCTAGCCCTAATCCATATTTATTTGTGCAGTTGAATTTCTTGGTATCGGAGGATAGGCAACGAGAGATCATTGATCCAAATTGTGAAGGGGTTCAGTCTGAAAGTCTTGATGCCCTGCTCTTAGTAGCCACCCAGTGTGTATCTTCCAGCCCAGATGATCGGCCCACCATGCACAGAGTGGTCCAGATTCTTGAATCTGAGGTCATGACCCCATGCCCAAGTGACTTTTATGACTCCAACTCCGATTGAAAACCTTGCAGTGACAATGAAGACATATTTGAGTTTGCATCCATGTTAGTGCAGTTTGTAGAATATTTTGGATGATGCCAGCAGTGAAAGGTGACTAAAAGTCTGCAACAGTTCGGCTTCTCCATTTTATTTATTCATTCTTTGTGCAGATTTATGAAACATGAAGATGCAGTGCTTCTCACTGGAACCCCCTCTCCAAGTACTTGATGAGTCTTGATGGAATTCTGGTTTAATTTACCTACTTTTGGTGTCCTTATTTTGCATGGGGTGGGTGCAGATGTTTTTTTCTCCTCCACGTGATTTAGAAATTCCACTTGCGGTACGAGTCAATTATTCATTTTTTTTCCCATTTTCTTTTCTTGAAAGTTGTAATCACTCTTGCATTTGTTCTCTCTAATTAATTGTAAATGCATTTGTATAAATTAAAAAATTTGGCCTCTGAAAAAGATAGTCTGATTTATGCCATTTTTGTAAAATATGTTTCATTTCAATAATCAGTTCCATTAGATGAGGCAGTTGTTTTTGTTGTGATATATTCCCTGCACTTATATTAAGCTTTATCTTTGGAAGGTTTGTTATTCTCTTGTGGTTCTAGGATGGGAGTGAATCATCAATTGAATTTGTAAGACAGTATCATTGATTGTGGCTGTAAGTTCATAGCGTGAAAGCCCACAACTGTTAGGGAGAGGATTGAATCTTCAATGCACGTTGAACGACTTGGTGCATCAGTGCTGTCATTAGAGTTGGCGCTGTAAAGACATTATAACAACCCAAAGTCAGCTTCTACTCCACCTCTTTTAGAGTTGGATTTGGGGTTTAACATTGGATGTGGCTGTGAGTTCACCGGTAACGACTGCTCTCTCGGCTTCTCTAGCACGGCTTTTCCAATCCAAGAAATCACATTATTGTGTTATCTTATCCTAGCTTTATGAGTTTGCTTGACTTACTTCTACTTGGGCTTAGTGGGTAACTTTTTTTGGCCGAAAAACAACCACGCTGCCCGTGTTGGGTTGGAAGAAACAAGAAAGGAGATGAGAGGAGAAGACTAAATGGGAGAGAAGACGAGAGGGGAAGTGGGTGGAATTTAATTTAATTTTTAGTTAGATATGAAATTTATCTTCTTTTTTCATTTTTCTTATTTCTTTTTTCTCTTCTTTCTTTTTGTGTCAAGGCCGCTACTTTCGTTTTTTAAAACGTTAAAATGTTAACATTCTCAAAGAAATAAGATCTCTTGAAAGGTGTGCTATAATTGGTAAATATTTGAGGATAAAAGAAATTATTACCTTATTTCCTTTCCTTCATTTATTGCATCAAATTATTACATTATTGCTCTTCTTTTTTTCATGCCATTCTCCAATTTTTTCACTAGCTATATCGTTATGCTTCTTGAATTGATGAATCCTGTAGGGAATAAAAATTATCAGGAAAGCTCCCACAAATATGCAGGATGAAAGCTCAAGGCATTCTATATACTCCACACATTTTCAGTTATACGTTACTCTCAAGAATATCTGTTTCTGTTGTAAAATCTGTAAATTTCTTGTAGACTTAATTGTTAAAGATATTTTGAAGAAATTAGAAAACGTAACATTCTCAACATACTTCGATGGCCTTGTTGGATTAGATACACGAATTGAGCAAATTGAATAACTTCTATGCATCGGATGGCCGGATTTCCGAATCGTAGGAATTTCGGGTATGGGTGGTATAGGCAAAACAACCCTTGCTGGAGTTCTTTTCAATCAACACCTAGAGAATTTCAAGGCAAATGCTTCCTACCAAACGTGAGGGAAGAATTGGCGAGAGCAGGGTGATTGGTACATTTACGAGAACAAGTTCTTTCTTAAATATTAGATGAAAATATCACAATAGGAACTCCCGATCTTCCTGAATATACGAGGGAAAGGCTCTAGCAAATGAAATTATTTATGGTTCAAGATGATGTGAATGAAGCTAAACAATTAGAGTATTTAAGTAGTGGGCTTGATCGTTTTGAGTCGGGAAGTAGAATCATCATAACCACGGATTGGAATGTCATGAAACTCATAAGCTCTTTTGTAACCATGCGTTTCAAGCAAACCATCCAGTATTGCCCATCTATGGACGGCAATTACAGAGCTGTAATCTTGATAGGCTGCCGGATAACATTAACAATTTAAAATCTTTGAGGTACATCTCTGCTAATGGATCAGCCATTAGTCATTGGAGCTTCGATTGTAATTAAATATCTATCGTTTTCTCGATGCAGAGGCTTGGTATCATTGCCGCCAACATTATTGTCAGGTTTAAGTTTGTCGAATTTGGTACAGCTAAATTTAAGAGAATCTACTGTAATGGAAATTCCCCAAAGTATTGTTTGTCAATCCTTATTGAAGATTTTAAATCAAAAAGTTTTTTGTTAAATGTTTGAAGTATGAAATTAATGATTTTTATTTTTTAATTTACATTTGATTTTTTAGATATTTACATTTCAATAGAAAAAGTGAATTTTTATGATTTTTATATGAATAAAAAAGGCTGAATTAGAAGTAAATAATTCTCTTTTTCGTGTTGATTTACAAAGACATAAATGTTAACTAAACATTTTTAACATATATTTTATTTATAAAAGCAACCCAAACATCATTTATATTCATATATTGAAAAATGAAAAATAAACATATTATTCATATATCTGTATTCAAATTCATTCAGACTTCAATAAAATACAGATCTATTCATATTTCATATAAAAAAATAAATACTACCTAAGTAAGAAATAACTCTGAGAGCTTGCCTGCAAGTGTCAAGCGACTTGTAAGGCTGGAATATCCTGACTTTAGCAGTTTTAATATGCTTCGGTCATTACCAGAGCTTCCATCGTTTCTAGATTTTTCAGAAGTAAGGAATTGCAAACGGCTCCAATCTTTGTCCAAGCTTCCATCATGTTTACCAATTGCCTGAAACTGAATGAAAACGCAAACAACAACAGCAGTTTGGCAAATTCACAAGTCACAACAAAGGATTCAGCATATGGCAATTGCATCAGTGCATCACTGAAACTATTCCATGAAAAGGTACCCCTCCTCACTCTCCCTGTCTCATTGTTACATCTGATCACCTGGGATTCAGATCCTCTACTCATCTTGCCTCTTGACCAGCCTTTTTCATACCCATTGATTGATTGTTGCTAAAAACAAAAACAATAAAATGATACATCTAAACCATACATACATAACTAATAATGTATTTTTGTCAAAAGACTTTAAAAAGGCAAGTGGGTAGAGTATCCATTTACATCTAAAGTCGTGATTTTAATATTACAGCAGGAGCCTAAGGACTAATGTGCAACTTCATATCAGCATTTGTCCACTGTTTATACCGTTTTGAGATAAAGGGTACTCCCTCTGAAAGATGAGTTTTGATTTTTTGTCCACTGTTTCTACCGTTTCGAGATAAATTGTACTCCCTCTGAAAGAGGAGTGTTGCATTATAAAAGCTGTAAAGTGTCCATTGAGTCGGATCATATCATACTTGGATTTCATTCCTGTTGGAATATTTGCCACTGAAACTTGTAAAATGTAACAGAGAGATGTAGATAACAGCCATAAAACACTAATTCTATTACAAGCCCTTAAAATAGACAGTGATCATCCTTGAATGTGTATACTGTAAGTAAGAAATATTAATCGCAAAGTTATGCATTAACAGAACTATTGACTACTTATCTTTAGCAGAAGGCATATATTAATTTTTAACTTCAGCCCTCTATTTTGTTCTAAGAACTAGGCAAAATTGGCATATCTTCAATCCAATCAGCATATATACCGCTTATCTTTTTCAGTTCTTTCCACTTTGATTCGCACTTCATACCCGGCATCTGCTTAGAAATAGTCCTAGTTTGGACATTGACAGTAGCAAAAGTACTTGAAACATCCATTGGCACAACTCGAGATTCAATTGCATTGCAGTCTCCAAGCTTTCGTAGTTCTGTAAACAAAATGACAAAACATCATGCAACTGACATTCTAATTTTAAACAATTTTGCACAACATGAGCTACTTCATATCTCTCTATATATTATGATTCATGAGTGGACCACTGATGCATGCAAGTAGACTAGTTGTGTATTATCACTTGTTACTGCTGGTTCAACCTTCAGATAAGTTTGTGATAAAGGCATCTATGTAGTAAAATGGCAAAATTACATGAACTTATGTTATCAATCGTTGTTTTGCCTTCTCATGATTGAATTCAATGGCAACATAAATATTGATATATTTGTATCTTACCATGCCATGTTGTGAACGTAGAAGCAATGCAAATTGCAGGGAACATCTCAAGCTATCTACTGTATGTAAAAAATTCTAACTAGGTCACAATCCTGTGATACCACATTGATCAAGTAACACTACCATTTCATTTCTGAAATGACATATATGATCAAATGTTAAACAAATCAAATTGGGAATCATCATTAGCTGACATTCATACCTGCTAGTCCATGAGCAAAGTTACATATATTTCCATACAGGCAGCTTCCCCTATTCTTCCAGTTCCTACAGAGCTTTGTTTTCCCCTTCACCAGCTTTGAATTCATTCGATCACAGATACTCCTCGAGTTAGCAAGCCCCTTGTTGTGTTCCCATTGAACAGACCCACTTCTGTTATCGACAGAAGATCTACCATTCAAAATGTTTATCACCAAGCTATTCCTGAACTAACTGACCAGAAACTTCCTCACATCTCTCAGCATTTACATGAAGAAATAGACACCTATCCTCATATTTGCAAGTTTTCTGATAATAGAACTGTCTACAAAGCTGCATTTCATTAAGCAATCTAGCCTCTCCATTCCTAGTAAAGTGACCTTGTTTCGCATAACTGCAATCGCCTAATTGGGGTTTTGGGCATAGCGTGGTCTTAAAATTACCACCCATTACTTTGTTCAGTGCCACTGGCATCCTCTGATTAGGAACAACATTTTCACAAGGTCTAGCCCTGGTAGTTGAATCATCAGCATTTCACTAACAGATTCAATTTAACTACTGATATTGATGCACACATAAGAATTTAAATCACTTCATTTTTTGGAATATTTAATGACCCCAAATGAAAGTTCTTGAATGGAAATGATTTTGATTTGATATTCCAACAAATTCAAGAAACCCCAGATAGTAACCAAACAAAAATCAACCAATAAGTGCACAGAACACAAAATTTATACAGTAATGTGAATAAGAGCTAAGAATGTACATGTAGTAAATGTCTATGAATCCCCAAAGGGTTACTTAAAAATTATAACTATTAAACAAAAAGAAAGAGTCGTTTTACATTCTTAGCAACTTTGGGGTAAGTAAGTGAGAAATTGAAACCCTAAAATGATGACAATCAATAAGATTCAGTATGAAGTAAAACCGCAATGTGAAATGTAGGCATGAGCTGCTGAGTCAGTAGATGAAGCTATATAGGCATTGGATTTCTTTCTTTTCGGTTTGGAGGGCCATGGAATAGTGTACTGGAGTGGCCTCTAAGTAATAGCCTTCATCACTGGAATGATACATTTGCAAAACATGATACATGAGCAAGTATTTGGCCATTAAACTGTTTTTAAACTCCTGGATTAGCGCCTTATTTAGGGTGTATATTAAGTAGATTGTATTACATGTGCCTAAAGTTTGCCACATGAACACTTAGACCTCACCGCTTAGTAGTTTTCTCATCAGTGAATTTTGCCTAATTATATGTTGATAATGATATTAAAGTAATATAATGCGATTAAGCTAAATGTATATTTTTTATTAGTGTAGTGTAGAACTTTTAAGAAATAAATTATTAAATTACTATAACTGACATATTATTTTAAATTTATCTTATGAAAAGGAATAGAATAAAAAAAAAAAAAGTTAGAGTATTCTAAAAATTTTATCTTTTTAAAATTAATTTTTAATATAGGTAAAAGAATTATTTTTTAAATCACATACTCTTGTTAAAATCAAACATGTATTTATATAAAGCTTGTAACTTCATAGGCATTGGGTTTCTTTCTTTTTTGTTTGGAGGGCCATAGAATAGTGTACTGGAGTGGGCTCTTAAGTAATAGCCTTTATCACTGGAATGGCACATTTGGGGGTATTTTGTAATTATATAAAGGTAATGAAATAATTAATTGTAAAATTCATTCAGCCTGCACTTGGTCGTCTCTGTTCTCTGAATGGTGGTTATGGCGTTGTTATCATCATCATCATCTTCTTCACTTGTACTAACACGAAAGCCTAACCCTTTACATTCCCTTTCTCGATCGTCATGCCCTAATCCTATTCCCCCTGTCGCCACTAAACCACGCTCAATTCAGGCCATCGAATTCTCCCGGACCCACATTAATCCAACGGCTCACAATGACCGACAGCCTCTCCATTTCCATTTCAAGCTCCCTCTTCAACTGGCTTCTGCTTCCGTTGTACTCTTTCTCGGCTTCGGAGCCAGTATATGCTCGGCCGCTCCCACACGGCTCCCTTTCACTCCAGTTGTCACCCAACAAGACCAATTGCTTAATCGAGGCACAGAACAAGAAGAGGATGAGAAATTGAAACAAGAATTTGATAATTGGAAATCGAAAACGTACGCATTGACCGTGCCTTTGAGAGTTGTTTCTCTTCAGAATTCAGTGCCTCAATCTTGGGTTAAGGATTTTATTCGAAGTCAAGGAAAGAGACTGAAGTTTCAGATGAATTTGTGTGCTAGCATTGATGGGATCTTTAACAATTTATCTATGCCCTTTCACAAAGTTAAGGCTAAGTCAGCTTCTTATATGGCTGCTGATTTGGTTAGTGTTGGTGATTCGTGGCTCAGTTTTGCGATTAAAAAGAGATTGATTGAGCCAATAGCTGGAGCTGAAGATCAAGATTGGTTCAAATGCTTAAGTCACAAATGGAAGGTAACATCTTTATCTTTGACCCGATAATTTTTATTGTCTTAAGTTCGAATTTGGTAATGTAATTTGTTCTCTATCTGTGTTACCCTTTGTAGTCATTTTATTTATTTGTTTATTTGCTTTTATTTGCACTAACGAAGTCTCAGGTATATCTACGCAGGAATGATGCAGGAGAAATTGATCCTCGAGGTAAAATATGGGCGGCACCATATCGGTGGGGCACCATGGTGATTGCTTACAAGAAAAGTAAATTTCGAAAGCATAATTTGGTTCCAATTGAGGTAATACTCTTCTTTAAGCTCATTTAGTGTTGTATGAAACAAAATCACGACTGCCTTTCTCTTTGATATTTTTATGATAATTTGTTAGAAGCAGCTAATTGACGGGTAATCATGGTATCCCTGTAAAGGTCTACAAACTCAATGATATTAATATATTATCTTCTACAAATGGATCATTAAACTTCTTAGTTGTAGTCAAATGTACACTAAGGAGATGAGAAGCTATGCCACTGTAGCATGGTAATGATGGCGGTTAATAAGTGAGTTGCTAGGATGTGAACGAAAAAAATTAAATATTGTCTCCCTGGCTATGCCAGCTCATACATTAGGGTTAATATTAGAGCTTGAGATACTATAACCTTGAGAAGCTATTGGCTGCAAATTAAAATATCCTTTAAAATGTCCAGGGAGTTATGAATGTGGAGGTATCTTCCAATTTCTAAGGCCATATAGTAGACATCATCCAGGATCCTAGGACAGTGCAGTTAACCTCCTTCTTTATGCTTATGTCAAACAATTAATAAATTTAGTCAATGTAACTGAAACCTGCTAACTGACATCACATTGCAACATAAGCACCTCAAAATGGGATGGGCGATTAGTAGCACTGAATTTTTCTTGCCTAAGATTGAGCAATTGGTCTAACTACTAACCCCTATTGTAGGTTGATTGTTATTTTTCAATTGTTCATTTTGACCATAAAGTTACAGAATGTTGATCTGAATACTGTCACTGAACAGTGTCAATATCGTTTAGCATAGCCAACTAACTTGAGTTTGGTAAAACAAACACACACTGTGTTTCTAATGTCTCACCATTCAAAATAATCATCTGTAATGATGGAGAATATTTGTAATGTATGAAATATGCTTTGATATGTGGGTTAGCTTGGAGAAGATATCTCAAAATAAAGAATATGGATAGTGAATGGGAAGAAAACAGTTCAGCAGTTTATTATTTTGTAGCCAAGCTTTGTCTCGAATATGGTCAAAATATAAGTGAATAAGGATACGGGATCTTCATTTTTTTGTCCTTTATATACCTAGATATCCCTCAACCTTTATATGTTCCCCACCGGAGATTTGCTTCTACTAACTAAAATAAAAATTTCGTCCACACAAATAAATACTGATCAAGCTTTCACAATTAAAGGTAACATCTTTAGTCATGTAATTTACAGTTCCTTATCATCTTAGTGTCAGTCTATCAGTATGATCCAAAAATATAACAAAACTGGTTAGGTTCTGTTTATTGATGTTTAAATGTTGTTCATTGTGAAATTTAGAATGATGACATGAATTTTCTTTGGTCATCAATTAGTCAGTTCTTGTTTGAACCTGTTTTCTGAAATGAACTGCCAAATGGTAATATATATATATATATATATATATATATATTTGGCTTTTGATGGCTCTTTTTTACTCATTCGAAAATGTGCCTGCTTGGAATGGGAAGGAATAGACTGCAGAGTTGTTATATACGTTGACATGCTCTGGTCATTACACAATATGTTCTCATTAGAAATTAGAATGAGATATTTGTTGATGCTGTTTTGAGAGATCTGCATTCTATGCACTATAACATGATTAATGAAAATGGATTGTAGGACTGGAAAGATCTGTGGCGGCCTGAGCTTGCAGGAAGGATTTCAATGGTTAATTCTCCCAGAGAGATTATTGGTTCAGTTTTGAAGTATATGGGAGCATCATACAATTCAAATGACTTTGATTCGCAAATTGCTGGTGGGAGGATTGCTGTTCAGCAGAATCTGGCATTACTGGGAAACCAGGTACTCTTAAAGAAATGATATCTGGTCATTGCATATTGACAGCTGATTTTGTTTGCAAAAGTGAGCCTTTTCATACATATGAACGCATATGTTAGTGTTTTCTCTTCTCCTTTTCATACATATGAATGCATATGTTAGTATTGTCTTCTCCGAGCATTGGATCGATCCCTAACTTCGCCCCCCGTACTTGTCACTGACCTCTTTCCGAGAACATCGTTCCCATCGAATAAATTAACAAAAACCCATAAAATGTGATGTGGCTAAATTGGCGATATTTGGTTTGTTTCCTCAACGTGAATATGCGAGCAATAGAGGCTAACAAAATGAAGTGACAACAAGAAGTCAGTGTCCTCTGATGGATGCATTTTAAAAGCAAAAATAGGTTTGTAACTGACCAAATTTGGCCGGCATGCCTATTTCAAAAAATTAACTTATTTTGTTCTAGTATGGCGTAGTGAAATTGGTTTGAGCAACTTAAGAGTCTTTCCGGTGAACAATGACGAGTTTTGATTTAAAAATGTTATAAATCTACTTTGGATAGTGTTCTAGTAGAATCATCTATAAATTCAAGTTATTGAAATTGTCTACTTTGTCCAGTTTGAGTTAAGGGTGCATGTAATATGAAAAATAGTTGTCAAATATTGTAGGTTACCTAACATTTGATAACTCCTATAATGAGGGCTTCAAGATGTCTAACATGTAGAATGCTCCTGCTCCTCCCCATTGTTCATCTTATACAATAATCTGTTGGAGATGCTAAATCTTTGTCGATACCTGTAACAGTATTACAAAATCTGTGTTTATTGGGTTTTTTATAGGTTCGACTGTTTGACAGTGCACACTATCTGAAGGCATTTGGAATCGGGGATGTATGGGTTGCTGTGGGGTGGAGTAGTGATGTTCTTCCTGCTGTGAAACGTATGTCTAATGTTGCAGTTGTTGTTCCCAAGTCTGGTGCTAGCTTGTGGGCCGATCTTTGGGTATACCCATGCTTGCTTTTCTACTTTGATATTTACTTTGATGTCACTGTCATATTAGTGATCAGTAAATATGATAATGTGACTAATAAGTTTGTATTCTCTTTGTAGGCAATCCCTGCTGCCTCAAGACTTGAAACAAACCAAATTGGAGGGCGAGTCAGAGGTCCATCTCCATTAGTCCATCAATGGATAGAGTTCTGCTTGCAAACAGCAAGAGCATTGCCTTTCAAGCAAGAGGTTATCCCGGGTGCATCTCCCTCTGCCCTTGAAAGTAGTCTGGTTAGGTTGCCTGAAGAACTTCTGAAGGGTAAACCAAGTCTTGATACTAACTTAATTGCTGGAGTACCCCCGCCTGAAATTATGGCCAGATGTGAGTTTTTGGAGCCATTATCTGAAGCTACATTGTCAGATTATGAGTGGCTGGTTGCTAATCTGCAAAAACCTGCTCCTCTCTTGATCAAAAGGATGCAACATTACATGTCATCATTGATCCAAAGCTTTCTAGCAAAAGCTACATTGAAAAGTTGATGGCACTGCACGCCTGTCATTACAATGCTGTCAGGGCAATTGGGTCAGAACATAAGTTCATTAGGAAAAGAGGCTTCAGCTGCATTACCTATTACAGGACATACTGAAATTGCTAAAGTTCTTGGGGTTTTATGAGAAATGAAAGATGAGTGCTTGTTTGAACAAACACAAAGTTGTTGCCAATCTTGCAAAGGTTAAGGAGAAAGATCATAGAGCTAATGCCACCAATTTCTTCATCATTGTAGCCTATATAGTTGAAGTTTCCTCATTTGAAGCTCTTTATGCGTACGCTTTATCCCTGCTCAAATACAGGAAATTGAAGAACTAACCAGATATGATACGCATAAAGAGGGAAGTTTTCTTGATTGAATGTGGCCTTGTGATTTGTCGTGAATAGGATGATCACTAGCAAGAACCCTATCAAGGTAGATTTTATGATGTTAAAGTACTATTTAACATTTGTCGCTTTGGCAGTGATACTTTCGTAGCATGGAAGTGTTTAAATTTAACTATATGATCTTGATTAATCTATTAATTTTCATGAGTTTTTATCGAGTTAAAACTAAGTACAATCATTGTATACCAGTACCGAAATTGGGTAAATATGATCTTGATATTTAAGAATTTGAAAGCACAGCCCAGAGACTTAGAGAGGAATTTACCTATTGCATGGGGATGCAGATGTTTACTGTTGCGATATAGAATATGTGCATGGTGTTGTGTACTGCTCTTTGGGATATGCCGATATGGTGTGATTGGTGATTTCAACGTTGCCCTGAAACAATGGAAAAGACTAACATATCCTCCAATGAATGAAATCGGCTGGACTAATTCCCATTACCTAATTGACTGAGGATCAGGTGACAACAATAACAGGTTTGATCTATCAGAGATGAAAGTCTCAAGTTGATGATAATAGTCTGACAAATCATTGTTCTTGGGTGTTGGTTATATAGGTCAGTACTATTTCAAATGGAAGATGAAGGATCTGCGAGTGATTTCAGGGATACAATACATTCCAGGCGATGCTGGACTATTATTGAGTCGATAAATTCTGGATTCAACCACCTCCACCAAGGGATTCCAATTGAGTTACCAATATGCTTTTATAGCATGTATTAAACTTTTAGTCACACGTTAACTCTTCTGAATAGTCTATTGTTCAATAATAGTCAGAAGAGTTCATTGAAAGGAGCAATCAAATTAGTTACTTGCGTTATCAATTGTCGTAGCAGTTCTATTAAACTAAAATTGGCAATATAATACAAGAAAAAGAACATATACATACTTGGCAAGATTTCATTGAGAATTGGCATCACATTCAGCTGATGAGTTATTTGTGTAATTAGCATCTGATTGGGCCATATTTGGTGTAATTTTTTGCATTTTAAGCCACAGCTAAAATCAAACAGCCACATAGCATGCTTCTCATTTTATTTGCTATTTTTGTGGATCTTAGAGGCGTGGACAACATGCTTCTCAAGAAACCAAAGGAACAAAAAATACAAAGTGAAGTTGAATTGAAAATGAAGTTGCGAGTTGCTGCCCATAGCAGCTGATTAATAAGAAAACGAGACAAATTAATTAAACTCAGGCCTATATGTATATGTTATCCTAACTTTACTTTCCCTTGTTTGTTAGATTTACTTAACACTTGATGCCCCTAAATCATTAAAACCAAATGGCCATAGGGGTATTTATAGTAAGTGAAAACAAATAAAAACACAAGTAAAAAATTACAAAAAACTAATAATCACACTCTAAACTTACCACTCAACTCTTAATAATAAGTTCATAACCATACTCTAAAACAATTTACAAACTTTGACGGGAGTGGATACGAGGAAAATCCTTTTCTTTGTTGACAGCCATTGCCCAAGAGTTGCAATGAAAATGGACCACCTGCAATTGTGCCGGAAGATTCAACTTGCACTGGAAAAGATAATAATTTAATTAATATGAACAGTTTCAATATCACTTTTACAGCATCTTATGTAATTGTGATGTTAGGAATTATTGGTGTTCTATATGTGAACTCTTATTGGTGACCTTGGTGGTTTTATCTTGTTGAAATGTGAACGATCTCTAGTTACTATTTTGTTGTAGACAATCTTTTTCATACGAAATTTTGTCATTGAAATTAATATATAGTTTCATTATGTGTACGTGCTTTATTAAGATTCTCAAATACCAATCAGGTTTGCTTAAGAAATAAAATTTTGCCATTAAAAGAGTAGTGATATTTCCAAGTGCTTCGCATTTGTCTTGACACTTTGCCGGAACTTCGAGAAATACACGTGTCCAAAAGTCTAGTCATAATCATCCTTGCTATTCGAGTATTGGTATGATACTGAAGAATTTTAAAAGCCCTACGATAAATACAGTTTTTAAGAGGATGGAGATGTTTACTGTTGCAATCAAGAGTATGCACAAGGAGTTTTTCTATTGTTCTTTTGGTTTTGCAGCTGTTGGTACTTCTAATGTTCCCCTGAAACATAGGGAAACAACTTACATATCCTTCATATGACTTGATTTTTATTTATTATCTAATTGACTGACTCAACAACAAATTTTTTTTTCAATAGCACAACGTGGAATTCAATAGTCAAATTCTCTTGTTTAATATGTTTTAAGTTAAATTATTAATTACTTAAACTCTGTTTTCATTCTTTAATTTTATGTATTGGCGTATATGCAAAATTGGATTCTTGAGTGAGTTGGACATTGTTGGAACAATTTTTAAAATAAATGATGTCTTATTATAGAGACATGTCCAATTAATTGTACCTTATAGAAGAGATATATTTTCACTTAAAAATATATTCATTCATGGTGGCATTTCATATGAAAATGCATTGCTTTCATGGTGACATTTCATTTAAAATGAATGAAAGTGTGGTGTTATGAAAAATGACAACCCAAATTGAGAGGCACAAGTATATCTATAAATAGAGGCCATGTGTAAGCCATTTAGATATGAAATTAATGGTCCTATACCACTCTTTTCTCACCCCTCTTTCCTAAAATGAATTTCATCAACATCTATTTTTTATGCATCCAATATATTATTTATTGCAGAACAATATATTGATTCTTGAGAAGCTTGCAAAATTTAAGAGTATTTAGGTTTGCTTTTATCAATGCACAATGTAAGCAAACAAACAAGTCTTCATTGTATCTTAGAAGAATATTTGCTTAACCCAATTGTATCACTCAATTGGTGGAGGCAAATAACATCTTAAGGAAAGTGACATTTATAACGTTCCTCAAGTACACATTATTTTCTATCAGCTTTACTTATTACTATTATTTTCTTTCTATATGAAGAGTTGTAAACACATATTATATATAATAAAGTTCTACTATTATTACAGCAATTCTCTATATTTACCATTCCCCACAAATATATATCTCCAACAGACATGACCTACAATGAAATTTACCGTAAACAAACAATAAAACGTGTGGACTCCGTAACTCCCCTACAACACTACGATAATAATTGAGTACACACCTTTGATTCTTGAGACCCTTCAATGAATTTCTAGCCCTGTGACTCCACTCAGCTAAAGTTTTGTAAAATAAAGAAGTAAATAGAATTTTTTACAAAATGCAAAACGTATGAAATTTAATTTTTGGCCTTGTGGCCTAAAATGCAAATTAAAGAAAAAGGATAAAAAAGGACAAGATTTCTAAAACGTGTGGAAGATGATTCATGATTTACTGAAATGACCTATCTCGAGCATGAAAAATTGATTTTTTATTATTTTTTTTGGAAATAATATCAACTCCCATATCTTTTCACTGCCAGAACATGCTCACATTTAAGTCTAACTTGCTAATTTGAAAAAGAAAATCAAATCAAATCAACACCAAAGCAATGAAAAGTAAAACTTTTGAATTTTAACTACAGCTAGCAAACGTATTCAGCATTTCAAGTTCTTTCCATTGCATATCTTCTTCCTCCATCAATGCAATATTAATTACTTTTTTTTTTCATATTCTTTTCTTTGCATTTCTTCTTCCTCCATTAATGCAAAATTAACTTTTTTTTTATTTGAACGGCCAGGAAAGAGTTTAAGAACATAAAAAAAGCTCTGGGTTTATACGGTATAACAAATTTAACTTCTCAATTATAGTAGATAATACGTAAACTAATAATTATTTATTTACTTATTTAAGTAATTTCACCCAAGAATAATATTGTAATTACAAAAAATCTAATAAGTGGGGTGGTTTTATACAAAATCAACTGCACGCATGTATTCAGATGCAGATGCAAATAATAATTTTAAATTCTTTTTCTTTTTAAATAAGAAAATTGTGTATTGAGATGGATAAGATGCTTAATTTAATTAATTTACTTCCTTTCATATACATTGTCTTTCTATCTAAAGAAAGCTTGGTGGTGAGAACGACATGAAGATGCGAGTTGCTGCTCATGGCTGCTGCTTAATAGTAAAAAAAAGTAGACATATAAATTAAACTCAGGCCTATATATATATATATATGTATGTATGTTATCCCAACTTTACTTGCCCTTGTTTGTTAAGATTCATTCTTAGAGAGGTAAATAAATTACAAATCTTTAATAACAAGGAGGAGTTTGCCTCTAACTTGACTTGACCTTCTTTAATCTCATTAATAATAATCCCCCTGCAATTTCGGAAGCCAAGCACAAAATCATGAAGAGCATTAATTATCCCTTATGAAGCTTTAATTTTAATGATGCTAGCTATGTTTATTTAATTTATATTCCGTCCGGCCACCATGCACTATCTTCAAGAAGATTTTCCTCCATTTTTTCCAAGAGGAGATGGAGCTGTGTCTCCGATTAGCCAAAGAATTATTTGTTGGGGAAATTTAAGAATCTAGAGGCAAAGAACAAACGAATTTTGATAGCATTTGAGACGTGTTTGTACACTTTCCTTTAAGGTGTTATTTACCCTCACCACTCTTGGTTTGCTATAGAGTTTAATGGAAAATTATCTCCACGATATAACAAATCCTGAACACAATCTCTAGCAAATAAGATTGTATTCCAAGAACATGTATGCAATCTGTAAATGTGGTGTTTTTTCATTAATTTCAGTGTCTATATGTTGAAGAAAACATTTTTTCATAAAAAAATTACAACCATTAACAATGGAACATCTTCAAAAAGACACAATTTGGTTTGAAATTTGCGCTTGTTCATAATCGGTTTGTCGGATCACAAACACGGCTATCCCCAGAGAGTATTCTGTAAACAATCGGTTTGCTGATTCTTAATATATGAATAGCTATTTTTTGTCTAGTATGCTTACTGCAAGAAAACGGTTTTCCGGTTTCTAAAATCCAGCTAGCTGTTTTTCAGAACCAAAAAACATGCTCTCTGTAACAAAACCGGCTAGCCGTTTCTTTCAGAATTTCAAACTTTTAAAAATTTACAATCTCTCTTACAACCCTCTACTAGATTGTAATATTTTTCCCAATTCATCAATGATAGACTTATACATACAAGAAGGTATCTTCAATTTTGACCTTCAATTAATGAATATATTTCAAAGCATTTACAAGACATTAGTGTGCTAAGCGTTAAACTTTGTCTTTTAAGTAAATACTGGAGATACATCACATATAAGTTATCCCAAATTTCAAATTATGTTCCAATTATTTAGCACTATTCTGGCCTTGTGCTCTATCTTGGATTCATGAACATTTATTAAATTAAACCACGATCTTGTTAGAAACGACACCATTTTTTATGTTCACTTAGGTGAAGTTTCAAATCATGTCTTTAGCTATTATAAGACTTGAACTTCATTAAGAGTAAATACTCAACCTCAACCTCGTAGCTATTTGTAATGAACATCTCGAATGGGATTATTTATTTTCGGTGCCAAACCAGTCCCATAACAACAACTTGTTATTACCCATTTAACTATGGAATAACGGTACAACTATTACATAGTTGGGTTCCTGTCATTGGTGACTTTATCAAAGCAAGGTTTCAATCCTATTCTAAAAGATGTATCCTTAACTAAGTCTCTTGAAAGACCTTTTTTTAAAGATCCGCTAGGTTCTTATTAGTCCTAACATAAACAATATTAATAACATCATCTACTAATAATTGTTTCACATATTCATGTCTCAAGCTAATATGTCTAGACTTTCCAAAGATACACTTTGTTATAAGCTTTAGACAATGTAGTGTCACTATCGCGAAGACAAAGAAATAGATGGCATCGAGTTGTGGCCACAACTCTATATCAATCAATAAATTTCTCAACCATTCTGCTTCTTTACCTACAGCTGCAAGTGCTATAAACTCACTTTCCATAGTTGAATGAGTTATGCATGTTTGTTTCTTTGAAGCCCAAGAAATGGCTCCTCCAGCAATTGTAAAAATCCAACAAGATGTGGATTTATTATCACCTGTATTGGTTATCCAACTAGCATCTGAATATCCTTTAAGTACTTCAGGATAATCATTATAAAACAAACCCAAATTAATGGTCTTTTTACGATAACCAAATATCCTTCTAATTGCTTTTCAGCGTTCAACACTAGGGTTACTCGTGAACCTAGACAATTTTCAAACTGCAAAAGCTATATCCGGCCTCGTACAATGCATAGCATACATCAAGCTACTAATAGCAGTAGCATATTCAAGTTGTTCTACTACTTCTACTGAATTCTCTAGTAATTTTATACTAGAATCATATGGGGTATTAGCTTTTTTAAACTTCAAATGATTGAATTTAAGAAGCACTTTCTATATATAATAATATTGACATAATGAGTACCCCTACTATTTTTCATTATTTTGACACCTAGGATAGTATCTACTTCACCAAGATCTTTCATCTTAAATTGTAAAGTTAGATACTTCTTTGTATCATTCACTCCTTGCATGTTTGTTCCAAAGATAAGCATGTCATAAACATAAAAATATATAATCACACCAAAATCATCCGTAAACTTAGAGTATATACATTTATTAGCATTAAAATGCTTAATACCATGAAATAAGATTATCGAATCAAATTTCTCATGTCATTGTTTTGGTGCTTGATTTAAATCATAAAGCAACTTGACTAACTTGCATAACCTTTTTCATTTCCGAGTGCAAAACAAATCCCTCGGGTTGTTCCATATAGATTTCTTCATTAAGATCACCACTAAGAAAAGCAAGTCTTAACATCCATTTGACGCACATGCAAGTTATTTAATAAAGCAATTGCAAATAACACTCTTATGGATGTTAACCTTGCCACTGGAGCATGTGTATCAAAATAATCAATACCACTTCTTTACTTAAACCCTTTGGCTACTAATCTAGTCTTAAAAGTTTGCAAAGAACCATCACCGTTGTACTTTCTTCTAAACACTCATTTGGTTTAGATCCTGGAGGTATCAACTAAGATCTATGTTTGATTCGATTATCATTTCATCATTTATCGCCTCTCTCAAAAGGAAGCGTCTCTAGAAGATGTAGCTTCGCTAAATGTCTTTGTATCTTTTTCAACATTTAAAAACAATGGTACTTTATCAAGTACATTCTTTCTATCCCCTTTAACCAGGAAAGAGTAATGCTTGTGATGAAATAAAGTCCTGAGCTAAACTCTTTTCTTTTTTTAATTTCATGTTGACTTCTCCTTGGTTCGAAAGATGTCATAGACTCTCTTCTTTTATTATTATTAAGTGGAGGTACTAGGAGTATTATCACATGGTTGATCAATAATTGATTCTAATTCAATATTCGAATCATGTTGAAATTTATTTTCAATAAATTCAACATCTCTAAATTCCACAATCACATTAGAATCTAAATTTAACAATCTATAAGCCTTGGAATTTTCAACATATCCTACGATGGCACTTTTCATACCTCTAGCACCGAATTTTGATGATTTAGGATCATGTAATTTATAAAAAGCTAAACAACCCCAGACCCTTAAATACATCAAATTTGGTTTTCTTCCTTTCCAAATTTCATAAGGAGATATATGTGTTTTCAAAGAGGTAATTCTATTATGAACATGACATACAATGAGTAATACTTCCCCCTACAAATTATTTAGTAGTTTTGCATTGAGAATCATAGAATTTATCATATCCGTAAAGATCCTAGTCTTTCTTTCAGCTAAACCATTTTATTGAGGAGTAAATGGAGCTGTTCTTTGATGAATAATTCCATGTTCTTTACAATAATTTTCAAATTCATTTGAGAATTCACCACCTCTATCACTTTGAACCATTTTGATTTTTTTATCTTTTTGGTTCTCAACTTCAGCTTTGAAAATTTCAAATTTATCAAAAGCTTTATCTTTTGTTCTAAGTAAATGCACATAGGTGTATCTAGAACAATCATCAGTAAAAGTGATAAAGCATCTCATACCTCTTCTTATTAAAATGCCATTATACTCACGAATATCGGTATGTATTAAATCCAATATTTGAGTATTTCGTTCAGCTATAGGAAAAGGTTTCTTAGTTAATTTAGCTTGGATGCAAATTTCACTCTTATGACTTTTAACATCATTGCAATTAATCAAACCATGCTCAGACATGTATTTCAAAGCTCTAAAATTCAAGTGTGCTAATTTAGCATGCCAAACACCACAAGACTCAACAATATAAGCTAAATTGATATAATTATTATTAATGCTGAGTTTGTACATTCTATCACAAGAATACCCTTTCCTAACAAATATCCAATTCTTTGAAACAATACAAGTATTACCCTCAAGTACAATCTTAAGTCTATGCTTACACATACAACTATCAGAAACAAGATTCTTCCTAATGGAAGGTACATGAAAGACATTATACAAAGTAATTTTCTTTCTAGAAGTGAAGTTAATCTCAACTACTCCTTTCCCTGCTACCATGACTGCATTATTGTTTCACATGAGTACCATTTGTCCTTCCTTTTCTTCTTTGTTTGATGACAAAAATTTCTTATCATTACAAACATGAATGGTTGCACCCGAATCGAGCCACCATTCGCAGGACTTAGTTTTAGCCATATTGGTTTCGGTAATCATGCCAATTTGCATCTAAAAAACCATAGCACAAATCTCTTTAGATTTATCTTCAACAACATTAGCTTTATGAGAATTCAATTCTTATTTTTTCTTCTTGAATCTGCATTCACTTTGGCGATGACCTTTCTTTCCATAAAAGAAACAATTTCTAGAAAACTTTTGTGTGCTATTGGACTTCTTGAATTTCTTATCATTCTTGACTTTGAAATTCTTTGAAAATTTACTAGCTTCAACAACATTAACCTTAGTAGAATCATTCTTATCCTTGGAATCTCAAGAATTTGTCTGTTCTTCAATTACCAAGTGTTTTTGTAATTCTTCTAAGGTTATGTTCTCTCTACTATAGAGGAGTTTCTTTCTATAACCATTCCAACTTTGAGGCAATTTAGCAACAATAGCCCCAACTTGAAATGATTCAGAAATTTCAACTTTTAACTCCCGAAGCTTAGTAAATATAATTCATAATTCATGGATTTGATTAAGAATGGATTTTGTATCAACCAAAGTAAACTCAAGATATTTTAAGATAAGAAATTTATTAGTATCTTCCTTCTCCATTTTATATTAGTATTCAAGAGCATTCCAAATTTCAATAGAAGAAGCCATCGAGTTGTAGAGATCATAGAGTCTATCAGAGAGAGTGTTGAGTATGTGACCTCGACACATCACTTCATCATCTTCACGTTGTTTCCTTGCAGCCTTAACAACTTCGGTGTCATCTTCTTTTGGTTCTGGAAACGGTTCAAATTTTAGATCAAGTACATAAGCGATCTTTAGAATGGTGAGAAGAAAGAATAACTTCCCTTTCCAGTGAGTGAAATTAGTGCCATTAAAACGATCAAGATAGACACTAGGATTAAGAAATGAATTCATAGTCTTCTTAGCCTCCATCTAATAAATTAAAACCTTAAAGATTGTTGGGAGATTTAAAAACCTGGAGGCAAAGAACAACCAAATTTTGATAGGACTTGCGACGTGTTTATACACTTTCCTTTAAGGTTTTATTTGCTCTCACCACTCTTGGTTTGGTATAGAGTTTAATGGCAAATTACTTCCAAGATATAACAAATCCTGAACACAATCTCTACCAAATAAAATTGTATTCCAAGAACATGTATGTAATCTGTAAATCTAGTGTTTTTTCATTAATTTCAGTGTCTATATGTTGAAGAAAATGTTTTGTCATGAAAAAATTACAACCATTAACAATGACACATCTTCAAAAAGACACAATTTAGTTTGAAATTTGAACACGTTCACAACCGGTTTGCCGGATTCACAAATCTAGCTATCCATTTCTTATCTAGAAAGTATTCTGTAAACAATTGGTTTTCCTGTTCTTAAAATTCGGATAGTCATTTTTAATCCAGAATGCTTACCGGAAGAAAACGGTTTACAGATTTCTAAAATCCGGCTAGCCATTTTTCATAACCAAAAAACATGCTCTCTATAAAGAAACCGACTTGCCGCTTTCTACCAGAATTTCAAACTTTTAAAAATTTACAATCTCTCTTACATTAGTAACAATATTAATATTGCCCACCCAAGAACTATGAGTGAATTAAAAGTATTAGCAGGAATTCATTGAGAGGAGCAATCAGACCGCTTCCATATCAATTGCGGCCGCCGTCTATGAACCATAATGCCAATTTGATACAAGAAGAAAGAACTTGTACATAATTGGCAATTGAGTTCATTAATAAGTAGAAAGAACCATAGTTTTTTGTTATCTTGCTTATAATTTTAGTCTAATTTTACTTGTACTGTGACCACAACTCAAGGTACGTAAAAGTTACAGACGTCGCAAATTAAATTTTACAGTCTAAATAGAACTGCACAATTTCATCAACTTGGAAGAATTGACATTAATGGATGGCCTTCTCCCCAATATAATTACAACTCTTCTAGAAAGCTAATTTTTATTAATTATTTTCTTTTAAGTTAATTTCATTTTCAAGAAAGAGATGTTTTAAGTTATATATACACTCTATTGAGAGTTTCATCAGAACAATTCCCTTATGGCAATAATAACGAAAAGGTGATGAATTAGAAATATAATAAACGGGTAGTGGTTAAATATCCTGATTAAATTGATTATGCGAATAAACTGAGAATTTTGATTTATTTTTGTTCAATGTTAATTTTTTAGGTTATCTTGATTTCAAGAATTTGGAACATTAATTTGGTCATGGATTTCAGCCATTGATGGTCATATTCTAGACTTAATGGTACTACTATTGATAGAGGGTAATAACTCTCACACCTCTTATTAAAAAATATGTTTAACTATTTTGATGACAAACCTCTTAGAGTTAATAGTCTTTAAACATTGATAGATTTATTGTTGTCATCAACAAATTATTCATTTTAATGAAATAAAATTAATGCATCAAAATTATCAGGTATATGTCCTATCTTACTTTCTCAATATAGCACCTTTTTTTTTAAAAAATTAAAATAAATTTATCAGTTATGCCCCTGAGGCATTTTCTAGAGTATAGCTTCTGCTTACCTCTGTTTCTCTTATAATTTTTTTTTCATTTTTTAATAAAAAAAACAAGGGAAGGTTTTCCGAGTCATGCATTATTTGACTACCATCAATCAAGAAACCGACCAAAATTAATTTCTCTCCATATGATTCCAAAAGCTAGAAAATTTTGTTATTTGAAAATAACATCATTAATTATAAAATGGATCAAACCGCGTTATTGCCTTTCATGAAATTGACGTCGTTCAAGAGTTTTACTTTTTACGAATGCAAACCAATCGACATCAACTTGACTTTCTTATTTTTGTTATTATTATGATATATATTTTCAATCCCTGATTATTTGATTAGCAACTGTCGAGAAATCGACCAAATTTATTTCTCCATGACTTCCAAAAACTAGAAAATTTTATTATTTGATAATAATATCATTAATTGGAGTTGATCAAACTGCATTATTAGTGTCATACTATATTTGTACAACCAAGTCAACATCAATTTTTTTCAATTTTATAAATTAAGAAGATCATTGGATAACCTAAGTCCTTGGCCTTGAGGAGTTTGTGCTCTTACCATTTGAGTTAGCCTTCGCCTCAACTTGAACTTTATTATTTTTCTGCAACCCTAGTCGACATCAATTTTAACTTTATTATGTTAATTATTTCAATCCCCCCATTATGTCTTTTTTTTTTTTTAAATCCCCGATTATGCCTTTTTTATAGCACAAATTTAATTGTACACTTAAATAAATTGATTATGGACACTCCACCGCCAATATTTCAAAAAGTCATTAGACCATCCCTACCATTAGTTTTTCCCATTAGTTTAACTATTGACTATTTTTACCATCTTAAAATGTACATTTATTTCTTTGATTATGTGATAGAATTATGAAAATATCCATTTTAGCTTAAACATTTATGTTTATGGATTATCCATAAACATAACTTAAATTAATAGAACAAAATGATCAAGTGTATATTCTGTATCAAGTGTATATTCTGTCTTACTTTTTTAAGAATTTATATATTCTGTCTTACTTTTTTAAGAATTTAACATATATAATACTATACTATTAACAAATTTATCATTTAATATATATGTTCTATATGTTTAAATATTTTATACATTTATTAATTGTTATTGCTAAAGGATGAATGATTTTTCGGATCTATATGAGTTGGTGCATCTACAAGACTCATTTATTGACCACAATGATCTAAGGTGTAATTTACCTTGTTACTCGGCAAATATAACTTGTTCGCTCATTTCCCTGACGCATATGGCTAAAGTCGTTGCTTCTTCTAATTAAATAAAGTTGCACAATTTCACTAACTTGGAAGAATTGACGTTAATGGAATGGTCCCCTCTCCATATATAAAGCCTTCTTAAAAAATAATTTTATTACTTGCTTGCTTTTAAGTTAATTTATATCTCAAAACAAGAATGGTTTAGGTTACATATATTATGGTGAGAGTCTTTTTTAAGAACAATTCCCTTCTTCAAATAATAACGAAAAAGTGGTAATTTAAAAATAAAATAAATAGGTGTTGATTATATCTTGATTTTCATTGATTATGTGATCAAAATTTATTTATTTTTTCTTCAACGTTAATTTTTTTAAGTTACTTAATTTCAAGGATTTGGAATATTCGGTCATAGATTACGCACATTTTAATTTGTCAGCTATTGATTGTTTTACTCTAGACTTAATCGTATCTTTCTTGATTTAGGGAATGACAATCTCTTTTCCTTTTATAAAATTATATTAATTGATTTCTTCTTATAGATAATAGTCTTTAAGAATGGAAAGATTTATTGTTTTCATGACCAAATTATGCCTGCCTAAGGCAGCGTCTATTAATAAAATTAATATTTAATGTATATGTTAAAAGATTTAAGATTTTATGCGTTTATTAATAGTTATAAGATAAAAGATGAATTATTTTTTTTCAAGCCAATCAGTTGATGCATCTGCAAGAGTTTTTTACTTTTATTGACCATAAAATTTGCCTTTGTTGCTTAGCAAATATGATATCTCTCTTCAAGTTTGATACGTCTTTTTCCATCAATTTACTTGAAACATCTCTTATCTCCTCTCATTTATCTTAATGTCAATTGAAGATCTCACATTTCCAAACTATCAATTCCAAATCTCAATATAACCTGAGCCATTCTTGAACCATTCAAAACTGATCAACTGTGGGAGATAACCAAACATATGCAAAAGTAAAGTCACATTCTTTGGCCCCTCAAAATTCACAATTATATAACGTCTATTTATCTCATTGTCCGTTTATCTCATTCCTCTTTCATCAAGTTCATGACTTGAAATTTGATCCCTGTCAATTGGTTTACAAATGGACGCACTTGTGCCTTATGGTGATACTTGAGCCAGATATGTGAAGCTGTAAAGATTTGGCAATAGTAAATTGTTATAAAGACATAAAGACAAGTTCCCATTATTATTATTTTTTCAATAAACTTTTTTTTACAACATATTATATTCTGTCTGGCCCAAAATTCTATTTTGTTAACTAACAATAATTGAGTGACCTAGTCGGCTGGGCGGCTTTGGTCGGGTTGATTCCAAGTAAAAACATGGAAATGGAATTTCCACGAAATGCCAAACGTGTGGAATTTAAATGTAAATGAAGGAAAAATGCCCAGAGACGTCTAAAACGTGCGGAAGTCTTTGGGCCTTTTTTATAATGGTGGATTTTTTTAAAGGAAAAAAATAATGACATTTCCATGATCTGTTATGATAATTACACATATTTTTTTTTAATTTTATAAATGGACATATAAGTATTTTTTCTACAAATATGTATTATTCATATCTTAAAGTTAATTTTTAGGTTGATATATAATAAAAAAAGGTATAATCGTTCTCTTATTAAGCACACATACTCTTTAGTTTCTATCCATTTGTCATCTCAATCTCTCAATTATCCTTTATTGATAGCTCCAAACGCATCGCTGTGGAACATGACAAATATGGAAAGAAAGGAAGAAAATTAATGCATGAAAGACTTGAAGAAGACAACCAAATAAGTCAAATATAAGCTTAGCTGGGTGTGTATAAATTGTTAGATGTGTTATAACGTAGAGCCCCCTTGTGAGTTACAGAGGCAGAAAGAGAGTGCGTGTTTTTAATAGTTAATGGTATAGAATGAGTGGTTCAAAATAAAAATGGTGATAATGCTTGTTCTGTTATTAATCATATTAGAAAGTGGGTGGAGTGAGGATGTTTGGATCATGAGAGATTTGCTCTTTTGCGACTTTAAAATTTTCTTCAATGATCCTCATAATTTTCTTTTTACAACTGGGTAGATGATGAGGGAGCTACTGATTGTTATTGGTCAGTGGGAAAGGGTTGAGTGCAGCAACACCACAGGCCAGGTGGGATACAACTAGACCCCCAAGCATACTAGGAATATCGATCTGGGAGAGTATTTGGTATCTTAATGCTTCTTTGTTTACTCCTTCAACAACTTGAGTCACTTGATTGAAGTGGCAACAAAATAGCCCGTTAAAGTTGAGTATGCATGTGCTTCATTTAATTAAATTGACTTACTTTCTCCCTCCCAATTTAAGTTGAATATCAAGATTGAGCAACTTTATGCATATTCATTTAGTTGACAATTTTTGACATATTTTTTTAAATGATTAATTTTAAAAATTACAACAAATATATATGCGATCTTTTTTTTAATTCCACTTGCAAATCTAGAGGCTGTCAAGTATTGAGGAACTTGAACATACATGTTAATTTAGGTGGAAACCTTTGTCTACATCGATAGTATCTTTATCATCTCATTACCCTGTCTTGCCTCATTAACATCTGCAGTACCATATTGATAATAGATTGCAAGGAAGTACTGATGTTAAAGGTACGTTATTAAAATTTCATCTCTTTCTCCCAACTCTTTCATTAACTTGCTAAAATAAGATTCAAGGCTGTGAATTCAAGTTTTCTATTGAGCATATTAAAAAATAGTTTTAAGTAATTCAAAAAATACAATTTTCAGTGCTTCTCATGATTTCATCTTTGTGCTTTGTATGCAAATGCATTGAATTTAAGATTAAAAAAAAATTAATCTAATTGCGAACCAAACATCGGCGCCATAGCTAATAATTTATCTTTTTTTTTTTTTTTAATTTTAAAAACAATGAAATTTATTATTATTATTATTTTTGAGGTTTGAAACATTCGACTCAATTTGCAATCTTTGCAGAATTAGATTCTTTGAGAGATTTAGAGGAGCTAGACATTGGCGGAAACCAAATTGATAAATTTGTGGTCTCAAAAGGTACTACAACAAAAAACAAAAACAAAATAATGAAATTTCCACAAAATGAAATAGATTCTTTGCCATTTAGTTCATTATTTGTGTGTTTGGGTGTTTCAAGTGCCTTTGTCATGTGGTATCAAACTCAATCGTAGCATCATATCTTCTCTTTCGTTAAGAAAATCAGATCTAAGTGATATGGGATTCAAAGGAACATTCAATGTTCGAGGTAAGCCTAAGTCCACTTTCTCATTCTATATACATATGCTAATTCAGACTTAGACTGTCAACAGAATTTACTATTAAATTTGATTAGTCTGAAGGAATTGGATACTAATTAACCATACTTTTATTTACTCAATCAATCAATTAATTATATACTATTTGGTTTGGTTTAGACGAAATTCTCATGACGTTTTAATTTCTTTAGATTTATTAATTAATTAACTCTGTTTTAAGTCATTAGTCTGGGCATGTTTGTAGAATTTGATTCCTTCAACAACTTGGAAGTATTGGACATGAGCTATAATGAAATCGACGATCTTGTGGTTCCTCCAAGGTAAACAATTAAAATATTATTCAAATACATTTAATTTAATTCATTTGATTAGGGAAGGCAATAAAAAGGTACAAAAGGAAAATAAAGAAACAGAGAATTTATATTATTTTAAAATCGAATATTTACTATTATTTGAAAAAATGGGATGTAACAAAGATTTGATTCCAGTTCTTTAACATTAAAAAGGATTGAAAAACGGACGTTGCTCTTTTCCAAAGACAAAATATGAATCCCAATTAAATTAATCATTTATTTCGTTTAGCTTTAAATTCTAATGAATTCTGATTTTCTTCAATATGTCCAAGTATTATTATTATTATTGCATAGGTTACAGATTTGAGGAAGTTGAAAAAGCTTTTATCCATCAGGAGTTGGAATTAGAG